>JBBBDQ010001114.1:0-595000 GCA_037127315.1 Ascarosepion bandense
ATATAAAAAAATTAAATTTTATCTTTCATGAGGCATCAAAATAAAGTTTAAAATCACCGGTAGTGTGCAAAAGTATTAGGACAGGCGTGATTTTCCTAAAAACCTCACTAAAATTCAAATACAGGGTGAAAAGCCAAGTAAATTGCTAATAAATATTGATTATTTAAAACTAGATGTAAAAGAAATGTATTAAAAAGAAGTTGTATTTAATTTTTCCTATTTTCTATTAAACAAGTTATTTTGAAACTACTCATTATTCTATTATCATTGGATATGACTGACTTTTTTCTTATTCTCCCCTCTCGAATTGATAAATTTAATTTTACTTCGAAAGACACATTTTGGGAACAAATACAAGCTACTTGGCAGGAGATACCATTAGATACATTGAAGAAGCTTGTGATGTCAATGCCTGACAGAATATATATATATATTGTAAAACGTACCAACAAAACAGTAGCCCTAATTACGACCGAAACCAGAAAACCTACTGTTAACAAGTCGGTAAAGTTAGTCGTCAAACCCAAAAGATACTACCCCATGGGTAGAGGGGAATAAAAAAAAGAAACAAAGAAAGCATAATCTGTGTTCGAAAGAAAAAAAACCAAGACGAAAACCTTAACAAAAAAGAGCTCAATACAAAAGTATGAAAGTAGAGCAAAAACACGAACTAAATCCAAAAGTCGACCGCGGTTTCACTCGCCGGATCGTCAGGGCCAAGTTCGTATATATATATATATATATATATATATATATATATGTATATATACTAAATATTAAATTTATTATATATATATATATACTAAATATTAAATTTATTATATATATATATATATATATATATATATACTAAATATTAAATTTATTATATATATATATATATATATATATATACTAAATATTAAATTTATTATATATATATATATATATACATATATATATACTAAATATTAAATTTATTATATATATATATATATATATATATATACTAAATATTAAATTTATTATATATATATATATACTAAATAAATTAAATTTATTATATATATATATATATATACTATTAAATTTATTATATATATATATATATATATATATATATATATATAAACTAAATTAAATTTATTATATATATATATATATATATATATACTAAATATTAAATTTATTATATATATATATATACTAAATATTAAATTTATTATATATATATATATATATATATGCTAAATATTAAATTTATTATATATATATATATATATATATATATCGACACCACGTGATGTAAACAAAAAAAATATTCGGACGCTATCGTGAAATACGTTTCTAATTCAAATTTAAAAATCACTTGTTTCTGATGAAGGACCGAGGACGGTCTGAAATATAAAAATATAATAAAAATAAACAAATACTGTTTAAAAAAGTACATTTTTAAATTCAAAACTTTTTATTAATATATATATATATATATATACTAAATATTAAATTTATTTTGTAACAAGTATTTTTTTCTTGTTCAAGCATTTGTTGAGTAAATCAAATAAAATTACTTTAATTAAATTGTTTATTTTCTGTCAATATGCCTCATAAAAGATAAAATAGTTCTTGTACTAATACTTTAGTACAGTCCTGTATGTAAGATAGTTTCTGGCAAGATAAATTTTCTGACATAACCAACTTTCTTTGCATTAAATTTAGTAATTCATTCTGTACAATTTATTTGACTTCACGTAAACAGGAATCTCATTAACTGAATCTCCTATTGAAGTTGAAATTTAACATAAATGAATGAATTTTATTCATTTTTAAGCAGTATCCAAAATACAGGGTGGGCCATAAGTCGCGCAGTAAAGAATTACGTGAAGTGATGTGAAACAATGTAAATTCAGCGGGTAAAATACCTTTTCCTTTCTTTGGGTATAAAATAAATGTTCTTTTATCAACATTTTTTTAGTTATGATTTGCCTTTTAAAAATGTTTAATTTTAATTTTCAGATATGCCCTTAACAATTGACGAACGAGTTAAACTAGTGCTCATGTCTGGTTCTGATGGCGCCACTTATCGATCTGTTGCTGAGAAATTAAACCGAATTTATCCTGATCGTGAGCCCATCTCTCGTACGGCAGTAGGACGTTTGATATTGAAATTTCGTGAAACTGGTAGTGTCCCAGACAAACCACGAAGTGACCCTCCAAGAGTGTCTGACGAAACTCGAAAACGCGTTCTCGAAAAAGTTGAGAATAGTCCAATGAAATCATTGCGACGATCATCAATTGAGCTCGGTGTCCCAAGAACCACCATACGACGATCATCAAGGCCGAAAGATTTCATTAGTAAAGTTTGGTTTTAATAAAATAACGTTTATTATTATCAGAATTGTTTTAAATGCTTTGGTGCGCGACTTATGGTCCACCCTGTATTATTTTCAAATATCTATAAAAAGTATTAATTAAAAAAAAAAGAATACTGCAAAAATTTGGGATTTAAATCAACTCGGAAGTGACACGATCAAGAAGCTGATACAATCAACCCGATATTAAGACACAGATGTCCTCGTAAATCAATATCTTTTTGCTGAGTGCACTTGATATCGGCAAACAGAGATTCTTTCCGGCACAAAATACAACGAGGTGGCGTCTATCATTTTATGGAAATCGAAGGGAAAAATCACTTTGCGAATATTCTTTAGAAATTTATTGTCCTTATTTCGATCTTTGATGTTATCTTTGTTTTGGCATCGTTTTGCGCTGAAAGTCGACCGTCGAACAACAGTATTCAACGCGGACAGCAGGACACCGCCATTTACCAAGGGAATATACAATGGCTCTGGTAAACCGCCATCTTACTCTTTCATTAAGCAAACTATGAAGAATGCATCAAAAACGGTACAATCACAAAGTATTAATAGAATTGTATTCAGGAATGTTATAGAAATTTTATAGATACCGGGTTCAGGGGGTCAAATTGCTGACAGGCTTTTGAAAATATACGACACCTTGTCATGTTTGCTAAGTACACGAATTGGTCTTTTGGCAATAGGAATGGTATTTCGTGACAAAAAGCCTGACCTAGATCTTTCCCTAACTTCCCAATGTTCGATAAAATGTTTTGGAACGTGTTTGTTCTTCGTTTCACTAAGCAACTATAAAATAATAAACGTGTTCGTTCAAACTTCATTTCTCTATATTCAATATCTAAAATTATTTATAAATGGAACTTTGTCTGTGTCTGTGTGTGTCTGTGTGTGTGTGTCCGTTACCTATAGACTCCGAAACGGCTGAACCGATTTTCTTGAAAATTTATACAGTTGTACTATAAGCGTTTGCGAGTGTTCTTAGCTAGGTTTTGTGTCGAGGTACCGCCGATAAATATCGAAAATCGATAATCGAAAAAAACGGGTTATAGAAGGAGTGGTCAGATTTTAATCAAATTTGATACGCTCATAGACAAAGCCATAAGAAACGATATTCAGAAGTTTCAAAGTTGCAGTTCTTACAATAGTGCAGAAAATCGATATTATATATATATAAAAGGCAAGAGTTTGTGTGTGTGTCTCTTTATCTGCCTGGATGTCTGTATTTTTTCCAGCCCTTTTTATTTTAGTTTTTGCTTCGGGTTTGGCTCTAAGTAGGTATAATTGTAGTTCTTAGTCTCAGCCTTGAAACCATTTACTCAGAGGACTTATTTAGCCTCCAAAATTCAGTTTACGATGAAAAAAACTTATTTGATATCGATACCAGGAAATCAAAATTTGATTTACATCCATTCATTTTTCTTTCAGTCTACTGTTTGACTTTAACTGGAAACAACTATTGCTTTTTAGTCTTTCGTGCCAAAAGTCTAAGCTCCAGGACCATGGATTAGTTTTAAAGCTTTCATTATACCCGAGCAACGCCGGGCTATACTGTTAGTTGTGAATAAATGGAGATGTCTCAAACATAGGCCGTGTTAATTGAGTTGAATTTTCAACTGTTTACATCAAACGGTAAATGACACGTGGCCAAAGAAAGTAGATAACAATTTCCTATAAAACACTTTAAAATAAAGTTTATTTATAAATATAAGAGACAACGGGAAAATTGTATTTTGTTGCCAACGTTTTTCATCCAATGTGGACTTTTCAAGGCAAAAAACGAGATGAATTTATTAAAAACTAAGTAACTATTAATAACAAAACAAAATGTCCTTGTTTTGTTATTATTTACTTAATTTTTAATAAATTCGTTTCGTTTTTGGGGGCATATTATGAGGAAGCGGGGTTTGGAGAATGTGACACTTACAGGACAAAAGACATAGGAAGAAGTAGCAAACCACCTGACCAGCTTGTATGAATGGATGGTGGAAGGGTTAGGGTAAAAAGATATATGGTGCAAAGAATCCACAATTTTATCAGTCCTCGCTTGGTATCCTGAATTCGGTCACTTTACCAGTGTCATAATGTAGCTTCCCTGTGCATTTTCTATAAATACTTTCGAAGTAATTTTTCTGATGAACTTTTCTCTATTGTACCTTGACTTTATGAATTTAAGGGCAGTACTAGATTGGCAGCAATTTCTCATCTTTTTACAGTTGAAATGGCAAGATGTAACCGTAGGTTCTATGCTAACAGTTTCTTCTATGGCATTTCTCTTGTGGAACTCTCTTCTGGCTTCTTACTTTCTTGCCAACTTTGATCTTCAAAAATTTGAAGTGCAACATCAATCGTTATCTTCTGTCTTCTTAATTCCTCTGTTATCATTCTTTCTCCTTAATAATGTTTTTCATTTTTTTATTCTTACACACTTTTGTGTCTTAGTGGCTTTACTGTTTTGCTTGGGGTGAAATGAAATTATCAAAAACAAAAAGGAAGAGGAAGTTGTGGAGATATATGGTTTCACACGCCCTGAAAAGACATGACACATTTGAAAAATATACTCATTGTAACAGATTAACAGAGAATTGCAATGAAAAGCAACTAAAAAATTAAATACTTGTGAAAATTAATAGTTTTCGGATATTGTTGTTCTTAGCACAAGGTTTGTAAAGATTTATCTTCAGTTTTTTTTCAATGTATGTTGTGTTTAGAATTTCTGCTTTCTTGTACATTGTGTGCATGTGTTATATATATATATATATATATATATATATATAGATATAGATATATATATTGTGTTATATATAAATCTTGTCTCTACTGGGAAAAAATACAAACATTAAAACTTTGTATCAACACAAATTTTGAATAAGTGAAGGAAAAAATAAACAAAGGAACAAAAAACCCACACATTTGCCAATTTTCACATCTATGCAAATAAAATTGGCTCTCATTCAAGAACTCTTAAATATAACAGACACTCAAAGAATCCTGGGTTTAGTGCTACGTCAGGTTGAAACCTTGGTTCTTGTATGATCGCTGAATTTAAGCAACGTTGAGCCTGGTTAGTACCTAGATGGGTGAACACTTTGGAATACCAGGTGCTGTAAGCTTGGATGTGTAGTTGCTGTAATGGACAATGGCTTGGGATTGTTAATTGGAAAGCCATGTTCCAATTCCAGTTAGGTTTGTTATATTCAGTTATGCACAAATACCCTTGGGAAAGGTATCAATCCACCTCTTCTCCCCTCCAACTATAGGTTAATTAGTAAAAGTGCGGGAGAAGTAACTATTGGCACTGAAGTTACGAATGCATCTCATCGATTCTACGATACATTTATATATTGCAAAAAAAAAAAAAAAAAAGAAAGGGCGAGGATTTTTCCCTAAAAACATGAATGTGTGTCTACATCGTGTCATATGAAGCCCGTCAAAACATAATATGCATAGATACAGACAATTTTACTTATTTGATATTTATTTGGTAACAATTTCTTCTATCACATTTCTCGTTTGTGAAACTCTCGGCTCCATGTTTTTCAGTCAACGTTGATCATGAAAACTGAAATAGACTATCAATTGTTATCTGCTGTGAATATAATCAGTAAAGAACAGGTATGAAAAAAGTGTCTTTAATCTAACAAGTTTCACTTTAACAGGGTTCTTCAGAGTATTTTTAAAGAATTCAGTGAAGTGTCATACGTGATATACGCTTGGGCAATCATGTCTCGAAAGAGACATGACTGACTGGGCAGAAAATTATCTGAAAAATTATATAAGTAGGTTGCCATTGCTTTCTGCGGTAGACTGGTTGCTGACCAAGGCTATAGAACCCAATCTGTCCTATTATTTGACTCATAGCTATAGGGAGAAGAGATGTATTACATTATTAAGTAGTAATTAGTGAACGCAGATGTGCGTTGTGGTACAGTGGATATCGGCTCGGAACGAGAAACCGGGGAGCCGAGTTCGAATTCCAGCTGAATCCATTGTATTCACTTACGCGCAAATACCCTTGGGAAAGGTATTAATCCGTCTCTTCCTTCCAGTTATGGGTTAAATAGCAGGACAGATTGGGTTCTATAGCGTTGGTCGGCAACCAATCTACCGCAGAAAGCAATGGCAACCTACTGCGGGATAATCTTCTGCCCAGTCAGTCATGTCTCTTTCGAGACATGATCGCCCAAGCGTGTATCACGTATGGCACTTAACTGACTGAATTAGTGGGGGATCAGTTTATTACTTCATAACAATAGAAAACCGATCCCCCACCTTAGGCCCAGTTGAAGCCTTAATAATGATTCCAACTATTATATTCGGTCAGTCAGTTAAGTGCCATACGTGATACATGTCTGCTATAGGCAAAGTGTGTGGGCTGTACTTAACAAAGGCAATATTTTGTATAACACTTAAGCTGAGGTTTCCAGGGATTCTTTAAATGTGTTGTTTTGTTCCATTTTTTATCATTCCAAGTGCTCCTACTATCACTGGCACGATTCTTGTTTTTAATTCACACATTTTCTTTTCTATTTCAATTTCCAGGTTTATATATTTTGACAGTTTTTCGAATTCCTTAGATGCTATGTTACATAGGGTGATGTTCATACCAGTGTTTGTTTACAGATTTTCTATAGTGTTTGCACATTGTTCAATGTAAATATGGCCCCACTCTATCGTGACGATTTTTATTCATTTGGGCAAGTACAGAACATCCTGAGATGAGATGGTCTATTGTTTCTTAGTATTTATCACAGAACTTGCATTTTGGGTCCACATTATTATGTATAATATATGCCTGAAAGTTCCGAGTGAAAAGACTTTGGTTTTGCGCTTTAAGAATAAAACCCCATCATTATTATTATTATTATTATTATTATTATTCTCAGTCGATTTGTGTCTCAGTCGCTTTAAAAGGTTGCTTGAGGGAAAATGATAAAAATGGAACCAAAAATTAATAACATTTACTTAGCAATAAGTTTCTGTCTTTTATTGTCGAGGTTCATTGTTCACATCAACCGTATAAAAACTATTTTGGTAGCATTTACACTGTGTTAAGTAAACTTAATCCGGATTGACGTATACGAAACATTTGTGTGGATAATAAGTAACTAATACGTCGATTGTTGTACGCATTATTGCATAATTCTTTGGTTTTGTTATCTCTGAAGAAGGGAAGTCTTGAAACAACATCACCTGCAGATACAGAGTGTGCAAACTACATGTTTTAAGAAATCTTTGTGTTGAGAGATTATTGTAAACCTAAAAGATTATGAACAAAGCTGTGAGAGATAATATTTCAAAATTTCATTATACACATAAAAACAAAAATTAAGTTTCAGATATTTACAACACAATATATATATATATATATATATATATATATATATATATATACAAAGACAATATATAAGATATTTACATAACAATATATATATATATATATATATATATATATCAATCATCCCCACATACAAGCCTGCTTTGCTGTATCACAGCTCACCAGTGTAGATAGACACATCCACTTGCTTCTGGCTGGGATCGAAACTCGACCGATTTGGCCATAGGCGCATGGAACTAGAGAAAGGAAATTTTAACGTGTTGTATAGAAGCAGTGTATACACACGCCAGTCACCGAAAGAACTCAATTCATTTCAGAAGAGTCACGCATATAGCCGAAGTGGAAACTGTTTTCAAAATTTTCTACTCCAGAGAGCTCAATCGTAATGAGACCATAATATATTAGTCATCCACATACAAGCCTGTTTCGCTGTATCACAGCTCATATATATATATATATTATATATATATATGTATATGTATATATATATATATATATATCTGTGTGTGAATAATGATCGGTACCCACAGAAACCACAAATTGCTCTAAAAAGAAAAGACGTCATACTTATCCCAAACCCGAGGAACCTTTCGACCAACACTTTTCAAGGGCTTCGTTGGCAAAATTATGAATATGGCTAGAACGAAGACAATATCAAAAGGGGAAATTACTCACAGTACTGGGAGAAAGTGGAATTCGTTTAAAAATAAACTTTAATGAAAAACATTAAAATGTGAGGGGGGTTGTAAATTTATTCCACAAGAGTGATTTAAAAAAAGAAAAATGTTACACTCACAGACTCTCCAGTAACTGCAAGGAGCGAAAGAAATGCTCTTTCTGTCTGCACAGGCTAGGTTGATGGATTTTCAGGCAAATAGCCTCCAAGACCCGTAGATGATATGATGAGCGAGCACTGTGCAAGACAGAAAACCAACTGTCCGCGGAGGCACACGCTGAATTGTCCAACAAGTGTTGGCCGATCGCTGAATCCAGGACAGCTTGGGTTGTTCTTATAGTACTGATAGGGCTGCCAGAACGTATATTCGCAGGGACGTGTTGCGAGACCCGAGTCTCCAAACTAAGACTGGTTCGTCCTATGTATGCCGCATCACAACAGCATTTAAATTTATAAACAACGGAACTTTTTCGAAAATAGGACAACCTGTCTTAGACGAAGGATGGAAAAACAGGTCTAGTATAGAAAACAACACGCAACTGTACTGAATAATAACAGGACGAAACACACGCCGAAACTTTGTCAGTAACAGTTTGACATTTCCTCCCAAGCCAGGGTAATTTTAAGTACAATGGACAGCGACTAGGTCCTTCGATGTTTGGCTCCTTAAACCGTTTGATCTTGCGATCAATAACCCGTTTAACCACATTGGTTGGGTACCCATTCGCTTCAAAGATACTTTGCAAGCGCAACAGTTCACTGCTCAAACACATATGCTGTCTTCTAAAATTTTGCAAAGTAATAATAACAAAAGAACCATTTTATTTTCATTTAGAATTATCCACTTGGCAATAAATACTAAAAATAGTATGAAATAAATCATTTCTTTAAAAACTTGGGTGGCCTAGTAATTATCGCCGGTAGTATATATATATATATATATATATATATATATATATATATATATATATATCAGTATGCAGTGAGGGTATAGAAGAATCCAAAGGAGTATCCTACACATACAGTGGTAGGATAACTCTCTAAGAGAGCTCTAAATATATATGTATATAAATACATATAGAGCAAATATAAGAAAAAGTTAAGACAAACACGTTATTTCATGGTAAATCAGAAGTATGGGCCTATTTCAGGCGAACCATCATCAGCTTCCGTCTTTATTGTACAAAGGATTTTACACGAATGAGATTCACAAAGACCTAAAAAAAAACGAATAAAAATAACGGTCGCTCCCTTAAAAGAGAAAATTTAAGAAAATATATATATATATATACACACTGTAAAACAGACATTTACATAACAATTTATATATATATATATATATATATATATATATATATATATATATATATATATATAAATAGAGAGAGAGAGAGAGTATATCTGATATTTACAAAGCAATACACATAATATTGTAATTTTGTTATTACAATAGTTTATAAAAGCATTATATCACTACACAAGAGTTTTCATCTTTCAGAACAATACTGTTCATCTTCAGATAATATAAATATGATATAAAAATGATGAGTTATGTAGAAAATATAAGATTAATTCTTGGTTATTTAAAAAATTAAATAGAGGTAGTTGGAGGAAGTTAAACAATATGCTTATAGGTGTGTTAATATTGTTCAATCAAAAGTAAGAATTAGGTTGAACTACGGAGTTGAAAATTTGGGTCACGAGAAGCTACAAACTAGAATAATTTAAAATCATGACAATTTTAAACAATTTTTGTAAGATACATACTTGGATCATACATTATTTAAACGGATAGACAATAATTTTTAACAGCAGATTAGATTTTGCGTTTATTTTTAAACAGATTTTGTATGACCTTTTCAGTAAAAGGATTTAGATTGTTTAGGCTAGAATTAAAATTAAGTAACTATGATATACCAAATACAGGTGAGGGACTCTAAAATCAAGCAGGTACAAAAATTTAAATACATAGGAAGTGTTCTAACCAAAGACGGAAATAGCGACACAGAGATCCGAAGGCGAATTTTCATGGCGAAGGAAGCATTCCAGAAGTTGAGTAAAGTATTAAGAAACGGGACAATTTCACTAAAAACAAAGAGGAGAGTACTGGATTGCTATGTGATGTCGGTTCTTCAATATGGCAGTGAATATTGGACAAAATCTTCGAAGATGAAAGAAAAACTTGAAGTAGCTGATTGTGGTTCTACAGAAAGATGCTGCGGACATCATGGACCGAGCATGTGAGCAATGACGAGGTTTTGGAAAGGAAACGAAAAGGAAATTAATAATGATCATCAGGAAGAGACAGCTAAAGTTCTTGGGATATGCGATGAGGAAGGAGAGCTTGGAGAACTTGATACTAACAGGCCAGATAGAGGGAAAAAGAGTAAGGGGGAAAGCAGCGGCTAACATATTTGAAGGGCCTGAGCAGGTGGATGACAGAACGGAGGTTGCATGGTGTAACAGGAAAAAGCGTGCTAAGAGCCACCAGGGTTAGGGAGATGTGAAAGGCCATGATCGCTTACGTCCTGAAAGGACATGGCACATAGAAGAAGAATTATGGTATACTGAGGTATACTGGAGTTAAAAAAACAAATAAGTATTGTGTGGGTCATTTGCTTTAGTATATATATATATATATTAAAATAACTTTAATCCAAACGGAAAAGTAGGAAGGTAAATGCCAAAATCCTGATCCTAATTAATATTAAAATTTTAATATTAAAAAATGATACAGGTGGAGAGCTCAATGTAATTAAAATTACAGAGCTAAATATAAAATAAAATAAATTTCGATGTTCAAAACTGTTGAATGATAATTTCAACATGAAATCTCTAAGAGAGATTTCACATCTCATCGGCAACTACCACATTTCAAAAAAAAAAAAAAGAAAAGAAAAAAGAAAAAAAATACATTACTGTAATCAGGTGAAGTCCTAAATGTCGGATTAAGTCAATCGAAAATAAATTGGCATCACATCTCCTTCGTTTTTGAACATCGAAATTTATTTTATATATATATAATATATTTCTGTCTATATATATATATATATATATATATACAGAAGAATGAAAATTATATATTAAAAGAAAACTCAATACATCATTTAAAGCGGCTGGTCTAAATAATTTCCATTGAGTTTTCTATATAGATCTATCTTTTTAGTATCTTATATTAAATAGGTCTTTTTGGATTACCCTCTCCGTTTACGGATTTTAAATTATATATATATATATATATATATATATATATATAAAATAAATTTAAATGTTCAAAACTGTTGAATGATCATTTCAACATGAAATTCCTAAGAGAGATTTCACGTCTCTTCAGCAACTACCACATTTTTCAAAATGAAATAAAAAAGAAATAAAAAATGAAGATTAAGAATGACAAATTTACGTCACAAAAAAAAAATCGGTTTGCAATCAACGTCTGTTTTTGATGTTACTTTTAGATAGAGTTTTAAGTGAAACAACTGGAAATTTTGGCTTTGTCAAGCTATACAAAGGGAAAGGGGATAAAGGAAGGAATTAGGAAGTGGTGTTAAATTGAGAATGTAAAGCTAGACAAAGGGAAAGGGGATAAAGGAAGGAATTAGGAAGTGGTGTTAAATTGAGAATGTAAAGCTAGACAAAGGGAAAGGGGATAAAGGAAGGAATAGGAAGTGGCGTTAAATTGAGAATGTAAAGCTATACAAAGGGAAAGGGGATAAAGGAAGGAATAGGAAGTGGCGTTAAATTGAGAATGTAAAGCTAGACAAAGGGAAAGGGGATAAAGGAAGGAATAGGAAGTGGTGTTAAATTGAGAATGTAAAGCTAGACAAAGGGAAAGGGGATAAAGGAAGGAATAGGAAGAGGCGTTAAATTGAGAATGTAAAGCTAGACGAAGGGAAAGGGGATAAAGGAAGGAATAGGAAGTGGCGTTAAATTGAGAATGTAAAGCTATACAAAGGGAAAGGGGATAAAGGAAGGAATAGGAAGTGGCGTTAAATTGAGAATGTAAAGCTAGACAAAGGGAAAGGGGATAAAGGAAGGAATAGGAAGTGGTGTTAAATTGAGAATGTAAAGCTAGACAAAGGGAAAGGGGATAAAGGAAGGAATAGGAAGTGGTGTTAAATTGAGAATGTAAAGCTAGACAAAGGGAAAGGGGATAAAGGAAGGAATAGGAAGTGGCGTTAAATTGAGAATGTAAAGCTATACAAAGGGAAAGGGGATAAAGGAAGGAATAGGAAGTGGTGTTAAATTGAGAATGTAAAGCTAGACAAAGGGAAAGGGGATAAAGGAAGGAATTAGGAAGTGGTGTTAAATTGAGAATGTAAAGCTATACAAAGGGAAAGGGGATAAAGGAAGGAATAGGAAGTGGTGTTAAATTGAGAATGTAAAGCTATACAAAGGGAAAGGGGATAAAGGAAGGAATAGGAAGTGGCGTTAAATTGAGAATGTAAAGCTAGACAAAGGGAAAGGGGATAAAGGAAGGAATTAGGAAGTGGTGTTAAATTGAGAATGTAAAGCTATACAAAGGGAAAGGGGATAAAGGAAGGAATAGGAAGTGGTGTTAAATTGAGAATGTAAAGCTATACAAAGGGAAAGGGGATAAAGGAAGGAATAGGAAGTGGCGTTAAATTGAGAATGTAAGCTAGACAAAGGGAAAGGGGATAAAGGAAGGAATTAGGGAAGTGGTGTTAAATTGAGAATGTAAAGCTATACAAAGGGAAAGGGGATAAAGGAAGGAATAGGAAGTGACGTTAAATTGAGAATGTAAAGCTATACAAAGGAAAGGGGATAAAAGGAAGGAATAGGAAGTGGTGTTAAATTGAGAATGTAAGGAGAACACAAGGGAAAGGGGATAAAGGAAGGAATAGGAAGTGACGTTAAATTGAGAATGTAAAGCTAGACAAAGGAAAGGGGATAAAGGAAGGAATAGGAAGTGATGTTAAATTGAGAATGTAAAGCTAGACAAAGGGAAAGGGGATAAAGGAAGGAATTAGGAAGTGGGTGTTAAATTGAGAATGTAAAGCTATACAAAGGAAAGGGGATAAAGGAAGGAATAGGAAGTGGTGTTAAATTGAGAATGTAAAGCTATACAAAGGGAAAGGGGATAAAGGAAGGAATAGGAAGTGGTGTTAAATTGAGAATGTAAAGCTATACAAAGGGGAAAGGGGATAAAAAAAGGAAGGAATAGGAAGTGGTGTTAAATTGAGGAATGTAAAGCTAGACAAAGGAAAGGGGATAAAGGAAGGAATAGGAAGTGGTGTTAAATTGAGAATGTAAAGCTATACAAAGGGAAAGGGGATAAGGGAAGGAATAGGAAGTGGCGTTAGGTGAGAATGTAAGAAAGCTAGACAAAGGAAGGGATAAAGGAAGGAATAGGAAGTGGCGTTAAATTGAGAATGTAAGCTAGACAAAGGAAAAGGGGATAAGGAAGGAATAGGAAGTGGCGTTAAATTGAGAATGTGGCTAGACAAAGGGAAGGGGATAAAAGGAAGGAATAGGAAGTGACGTTAAATTGAGAATGTAAAAGAGCTAGACAAAGGGAAAGGGGATAAAGGAAGGAATAGGAAGTGGCGTTAAATTGAGAATGTAAGCTAGACAAAGGAAAGGGATAAAGGAAGGAATAGGAAGTGGCGTTAAATTGAGAATGTAAAGCTAGACAAAGGAAAGAGGGGATAAAGGAAGGAATAGGAAGTGGCGTTAAATTGAGAATGTAAAGCTAGACAAAGGAAAAGGGGATAAAGGAAGGAATAGGAAGTGGCGTTAAATTGAGAATGTAAGCTAGACAAAGGGAGAAGGGGATAAAGGAAGGAATAGGAAGTGGCGTTAAATTGAGAATGTAAGCTAGACAAAGGGAAAGGGGATAAAGGAAGGAATAGGAAGTGGCGTTAAATTGAGAATGTAAAGCTAGACAAGGGAAAGGGGATAAAGGAAGGAATAGGAAGTGGCGTTAAATTGAGAATGTAAAGCTAGACAAAGGGAAAGAGGATAAAGGAAGGAATAGGGAAGTGACGTTAAATTGAGAATGTAAAGCTAGACAAAGGGAAGGGGATAAAGGAAGGAATAGGAAGTGGCGTTAAATTGAGAATGTAAAGCTAGACAAAGGAAAGGGGGATAAAGGAAGGAATAGGAAGTGGCGTTAAATTGAGAATGTAAAGCTAGACAAAGGGAAAAGGGGATAAAGGAAGGAATAGGAAGTGGCGTTAAATTGAGAATGTAAAGCTAGACAAAGGGAAAGGGGATAAAGGAAGGAATAGGAAGTGGCGTTAAATTGAGAATGTAAAGCTAGACAAAGGAAAGGGGATAAAGGAAGGAATAGGAAAGTGATTAAATTGAGAATGTAAAGCTAGACAAAGGGAAAGGGGATAAAGGAAGGAATAAGTGGCGTTAAATTGAGAATGTAAAGCTAGACAAAGGAAAGGGGATAAAGGAAGGAATAGGAAGTGGCGTTAAATTGAGAATGTAAAGCTATACAAAGGGAAAGGGGATAAAGGAAGGAATAGGAAGTGGCGTTAAATTGAGAATGTAAAGCTAGACAAAGGGAAAGGGGATAAAGGAAGGAATAGGAAGTGGCGTTAAATTGAGAATGTAAAGCTAGACAAAGGGAAAGGGGATAAAGGAAGGAATAGGAAGTGGCGTTAAATTGAGAATGTAAAGCTAGACAAAGGGAAAGGGGATAAAGGAAGGAATTAGGAAGTGGTGTTAAATTGAGAATGTAAAGCTAGACAAAGGGAAAGGGGATAAAGGAAGGAATTAGGAAGTGGTGTTAAATTGAGAATGTAAAGCTAGACAAAGGGAAAGGGGATAAAGGAAGGAATTAGGAAGTGGTGTTAAATTGAGAATGTAAAGCTAGACAAAGGGAAAGGGGATAAAGGAAGGAATTAGGAAGTGGTGTTAAATTGAGAATGTAAAGCTAGACAAAGGGAAAGGGGATAAAGGAAGGAATTAGGAAGTGGTGTTAAATTGAGAATGTAAAGCTAGACAAAGGGAAAGGGGATAAAGGAAGGAATTAGGAAGTGGTGTTAAATTGAGAATGTAAAGCTAGACAAAGGGAAAGGGGATAAAGGAAGGAATTAGGAAGTGGTGTTAAATTGAGAATGTAAAGCTAGACAAAGGGAAAGGGGATAAAGGAAGGAATTAGGAAGTGGTGTTAAATTGAGAATGTAAAGCTAGACAAAGGGAAAGGGGATAAAGGAAGGAATTAGGAAGTGGTGTTAAATTGAGAATGTAAAGCTAGACAAAGGGAAAGGGGATAAAGGAAGGAATTAGGAAGTGGTGTTAAATTGAGAATGTAAAGCTAGACAAAGGGAAAGGGGATAAAGGAAGGAATAGGAAGTGGTGTTAAATTGAGAATGTAAAGCTAGACAAAGCCAAAATTTCTAATTTTTCTCTTACAACTCTAAAAGTAAAATCTAACACAGATCATCAGTACTGTTAGACATCCGATTGCTTCTAGCCAGAATTGAAACCCAGCCGAATTGACATCAATTCTACCTCTAAGCTATGAGCGTTAAGTGATGGATGGTAGATTTTAGCGTGTTATATACACAATGTAGACACACACAGTAGCAGAGAGTGTTCAAATTCATTACTGAATGAATATATATTTACACAATATATCAGATATTTCCATAGCTATATATATATCCAGCGAATTATGCCATAAGTAAAATAAATAGTTTCTGTATCATTAGACAAAGGTACAAGAATATTTGAAGAAAAAGCTTAATGTCAGTCACTTGTATTTATATACACACATAGTGATTGAAAAGTAACTCCCTGTTTTATGCTTGAATAGCCTGGCAGAATTCCTGACTTAACACCCTTTGACTTTCCCTTTTTGTAAAATAGCTAGTCTTCTATCAATGAGTTAAGCGCCATACATAATACACTCTTATGTGATCATGTCTCGAAAGAGACATGACTTAATGCGCAGAAGATTTTCTCACAATAGGTTGCCATTGCTTTCTCCAGTAGACTGGTTGCCAACCAAAGCTACAAGGCTACTGAACCCGATCTGATCTGCTACTTAACTCATGGCTAGAGGAATAAGCGACGGATTAATACCATTGCACGTATATGATTTTTGGTTCCAGTACGTGTTATATATATATATATATATATATATATATATATATATATATGTATGTATATATGTACGCATCGCTCATTCAATAATGAATTAGAGCACACTAGCTATTGGGCGTGTATAATGACAATATACATGCTAAAAAGTCTGCCTTCTTCTACCGTGCGCCCATGGTCGGGTTTCAATCCTGCGTTAAAAGCAATCGGAGTCTAACCGTACTGATGAGTTGTGATACAGCGAAACAGATCTGTCTGCGGACGACTATGAATATATATATATAAGTATACCTAGTGAGACAGACAACTAGGCCTCACCTAAACGGATCGTCAGGGAAAGCTGGCTTTCCCTGACGATCCGTTTAGGTGAAGCCTAGGTAGGTCTATCTGGCTCACTAGGTATACTTTGCTTATTCCGCTCTACCTAAGTATTGACCGTTTTTTGTTAGTTGATTAATCGTGTCGGGGATTTGGTGGGGGGCTATGTGCTGACTCGGTCCGAACACTTTTGACCGATGTACATGTATTTAGCTCTTTTTTCCCTTCTTCGTAAATACGTGGAAGGTTTTTCAACATGAGTATAGTTATAATCTCATATATATATATATATATATATATATATATATATGAAATGATTTGTTTGAACATTATTTTTACTCGTATTTAAGTAAATATTCTGTTTTTAATCAAACAGTATTATATATTTATTTCTACTGGCCTGGCTATTTAGGATACATTTTTGTTAAGAAAATGCGTGTCATTCGCCAAGATTCGAACCTGCGACCCCTATCCACGTTGGAGAAGCCACCAATTGATCTGGCGCGTCTTAGATCTCTCGACCAAGAATGACAATCAGCCTAAACGAAGTTAAATTAAGCCTATAACTATATAGCAATATAAGTCTATATTAAGCCTATGGTGGCTTCTCCTACGTGGATAGGGGTTGCAGGTTCGAATCCTACCGAATGATCCTTGACGGACCCTGTTTGCAAGGTGTGTCAGTAGGAGCTACTGTGCGGGCTGATTTCTGGCAGCGAATGCATGTTCTGTTTGTACGATTCTATTGTGGGAGTCTTAACGGTGTTTAATGGCCAATTGAGGTTGATGTGCCATAAAACTAAATTAACGAACCATCTATTTTCTCTAAAACTTCAACTTTTCTCACAACTCAGTCCATGCTATTCTCAACATCCTTCTGTTGAGCCACATTTCTAAGTTTCTTGTTCATCCCTGAGGAATTTGTCCAGTATTCATTGACATCTACGAGGGGTGATATTATGTAAGGGCTCAGTAAACTTTTGTTTGTTTCTAACGACATTTTCCCGTTTTTTTAATACTCTTACATAACCAAAAATAAAAGTAAATAAATAAAAATGAACCATAGCCAAGAAATAATGAGGCCTCCCTCATGTATTGAATTTTTAATTTCTTTGTTTTTTTTTTCGTTTTCGAAAACGTAAAAGAAATTTGAATCGAGTCAAATCTGTGGAACATCGAAAGAAGCCCTCAAGTGATCGTCTGCTTTCGTTCATTTTTCCCTTGATCTTTGATATCTGAACAACTCGTTTCCTTTCTCTTTTTTTATGGGTTGTAATTTATCTCGCCATCGGTATATCTCATCGGTTGACCTAACATGGCGTCATTTAATTCCACCAAACATTTTTTTTATTTCACTAATTCTCTGGTCAATATCAGTACATTGGGAATGGTTGGAAAAAATTGACTCGGCTCTTGTAGTCACGGCTTATCTTTCAGCAGATGCAGGAAAGAATTACATTTATAAGCAACAGTTTTAATTATTTCGAACAATTTAACTCATTTTCGTTATTTTTATTGATGTTATGAAAATAACGTTTTAAGCAACTATCAACTGGACATAATCATATGGCACTTGCTTTTGGTTGATACAGGCTATTTGTTGATTGTTGTTATATTTTGTCCCTTTAGGCCACTTATTTTTCATTACAACTGTTTCATCACCTTAATTTTTATTACCTTATTTACTATTTACACTACCGGCCATAATTATTAGGCCACCACAGCGTTTTAAAAAAAATGATGTATTTCGTAATATTTTTGAGTATTTATTACCAAGTGAATAATTATAAATGAAAATAGAATGGTTCTTTTGTTATGATTTTATGTTATTTTGCAAAATATTACAAGGCGAATAGCGACAATTTATCCATCGCACGCTGTAGACTCTCTCTCTCTCTCTCTCTCTCTCTCTCTCTCTCTATATATATATATATATATATATATATATATATATATATACACTACCGGCCATAGTTATTAGGCCACCCCAGTGTTTTTAAAAAAATTATGTATTTCGTAATATGTTTTAGTATTTATTGCCAATTGGACAATTCTAAATGAAAATAGAATGGTTTTGTTATTATTATTTTGCAAAATATTGCAAGGTGAATAGCGACAATTTATCCACCGCACCCTGTAGACTATATATATATATATATATATATACTACCGGCCATAGTTATTAGGCCACCCCAGTGTTTTTAAAAAAATTATGTATTTCGTAATATGTTTTAGTATTTATTGCCAAGTGGACAATTCTAAATGAAAATAGAATGGTTCTTTTGTTATTATTATTTTGCAAAATATTACAAGGCGAACAGCGACAATTTATCCACCGCACCCTGTAGACTATATATATATATATATATATATATATATATATATATATATATATATATACACTACCGGCCATAGTTATTAGGCCACCCCAGTGTTTTTAAAAAACGATGTATTTCGTAATATTTTTTAGTATTTATTGCCAAGTGAATAATTATAAATGAAAATAGAATGGTTCTTTTCTTAATACTGCATAATAATATGTATAACAAATGAATTTATAAATATTTAATAATTACCTATTTTGCATTTTCATCATTGAAAGAATGAAGAAAATTTAGGGTGTTTCGGACGAGTTCATCTTTGTTTCCTTGCCTTGTAAAATTTTGCAAAGTAATAATAACAAAAGAACCATTTTATTTTCATTTAGAATTATTCACTTGGCAATAAATACTAAAAATAATGTGAAATACTAAAAGAGTTCCACAAAGGAATGAAGTAACTGTTAGAATAATAAAACGAACGCGGCAGATTCATTTTATGCATATGGAAGAAAAACCGTTGCAACCCTCTTTTCGGAAGCTCGATTTTCACTATCAATTTCACGTGAATATATCTTTTCCAGATGGCGTAAAAACAAGCTCATAATTTATTGAATATTAAACTAGGATGTATTTGGAAGTATTGACAGTGAAAATCCAGCTTCCGAAGAGAGTATTGCAACGGTTTTTCTTCCATATGCATAAAATGAATATCTTTCAAATACCAATTGCTGTGGGATCTCCCCTTTTTCTATTATAATGGACTCGACTTAAATATATATATACTCCTGCTATAATGAGATTTGATAGAGTTATCGGAGAGTCGTACGAAGTCACTAGACTGACGACTCTACGACACTGTCAGCACTCTTACTTCGGGTAGAGGGCGCTCTCTGCTTCCGAGCAGAGAGCAATAACCCAGTCGTGGTTCAGCCGAAGGGTAGAAGCACGACTCGGCAAAAATAGACAGACATTTTTTGGCCGGGCCATATAGCCCGGAAATCCCAGATATAAACTGAACCATGTGTCATATGTTGCCCTTACTGGGAGGGACGACTAAATAATGAGTTATCGGAGAGTACCGGGACTAATCCGTAAGTTTCTTTCTGTTTTTCTTTTTTTTTCACCCACTATATTACTTTTAACAAAATATGAATTAAACTCCTTTTATTTTTGCAATTTACATTTTTAATTCTTAATTCTAAATTTTATCTCTTAATTTTTCTTTTTCTTTTATCTTATTTTTATTCGTATTTAAAATTTGCAAATTTTAATTTTCTCCATATTTTTATATACATAGAATATTTGAATATTTGAATTTTTAAGACTCATGATTTACGCCCCTTTGACTTTTTCTCCTTGCATTTTATTACTTTTTATGTTGATTTTAAATTTTAAATTTCAATTTTGATCCTCATGTAACCGTAAAATATTTAAATTTTAATCTTGTTATTAAAAAGCAGTAACACAAATTTTTAAGACTTAATTCTCATGAACATCGAGTGAATTTAAATTCAAATCTATTAAACTGTCAGCTTGAAATATGCACCTGATGACTGCATAACGCATGAAACTCTTAGACGTAGGATAATATGCATATTTATTAATATATATATATATATATATATATATATATATATATATATATAAAGGAGAATCTGTAACGTGGTTGATACTGACTTGGCAGAGCGGCTGCTACCACTCTCTCATCGGCGTGATGTGGCTTCCCTGTGCCTCTTCTACAAGTACTTTCATGGCTTCTGCTCCGATGAACTTAGATCACTGGTGCCGCCTAAGCACGAATTTTCACGAGATAATAGATTAGCAACTAAGTCCCACCCTTTTACAGTTAAACAGATAAGATTTAACCGTAATTTCTACTCCAACAGCTTCTTTTCTCGCGCTTCCCGCCTGTGGAAGGGAATTCCACATGTCTGCTCTCCCGACAGTTACAATCTCCAGGTGTTTAAATGTAGGGTCAATAGACACCTCCTATCACACTAACTTCCAATTATTCTCAGAACACTCTCATCTACCCAACCCTCATTCTCTGTATCCTTACCCGCCTATCACCCACCCTCTGACATTTCCTATATTTAACCATCCTTCCTCCACTCTATGTAGCCCCCTGCGCAGTAGTGGCAGTGAAATGCTTTGCTCGGGGTGAAACGCTTATAAAAAATATATATATGAAATGATTTGTTTGAACATTAATTTTTTATCAATACTCGCATTTAAGTAGATATTCTGTTTTTTTAATTGAACAGTATTATATATTTATATCTACCAGCCTGATTATTTACGATAAATTTTTATTTCGAAAATGTGTGTCATTCGGCAGGATTCGAACCATCGACTCCTATCCACATAAGGGAAGCTATTATATGATCTGGCACGTCTTAGACCTCTCGACCACGAATGACCATTAGTCTAAACGAGATTTTAATCAAGCCTATATAACACAATTTTCGATTCATCGTAATAACCATATCTGCTCTGAAATGTATCGTAATGTCAACAAATGTAAACATGTTACGAAAATTAACGAAGATTAACGAAACTTGGTTATAAACAACCGACAAATTGAAATGATTTGAACATTATTTTATATATATATATATATATATATATATATATATATATATATATATATAACAGCTCTGTTCATATATTGAGCACCGTTTTATTAACACCTGAATAATAATATTATACATATGTAGACCCTCCTAATATGTATATTTATTAATTTACGTCACTATTTATAGAGAATATGTTAGATACAACTAAACAAAAAAAAAAACACAAACCTATCAGCGAAGTATTTCAATTTCATCTCAACAACCTTTTCAAATAACAAAACGTTACAAATATTTCGTGACTGACGTCATAGTTTACTACAATTCATTCAAACAGCCTTAAAATTTTAAGTTTTTAACACATTTCTAAATCTATTCACAGGCCGTAACAACAAAAAAACCACACAATAGAAATTAGAAGCCCTGATGATGTTTATAACAACCGAAACATTATAATGTTGGCTACCACAAAATAAATCTATATTTTGTTGTTTCTCAAATATTTATTTTATTTTGTATTTGTCGGTATCTGTTTTCCCTTTCTCTTAATATTTATATATATATATATATATATATATATATATATATATACTGCCTCGATGCATTAATACACACACACACACACACATATATATATATATTTAATTCAGATACTTTAATCCAAGTGAAAAAAGCAGGAAGGTAAATTCCAAAAAACCCGATCCTAATTAATATTAAAAATTTATTTTAATATTAAAAAATGATACAGGAAGAGAGCTCTATGTAATAAAATGTTACAGAGCAAATATAAATTAAAAAAGGATTAATTCAATGATGTTGAATGACCATTTCGATGTAAAAATCCCCACGGGGGATAACACATCACCTCAGCAACCGAATGTTTCTGAAAGGATTTTTCGGTTGCTGAGGTGATGTGTTATCCCCCGTGGGGATTTTCACATCGAACTGGTCATTCAACATCATTGAATTAATCCTTTTTTAATTTATATATATATATATATATATATATATATATATAAGTCTCTGTCTGTGTATATCTTATATTTGTACATGTGGATGGATGTGTCTGTTTCTCTGTCTATTTATATATATATATATATATATATATATATATATATATATATATATATGTATATAAGTCTCTGTCTGTGTATGTCTTATGCTTGTACATGTGGATGGATGTGTCTGTTTCTCTGTCTATTTATATATATAAGCGTGTATATATATATATATATATGTGTGTGTGTGTTTGTGTAGGATGTATTTTCATAGCAAGAGCGGTATGTGCGTCGTAAATTTTGCTATCGCTTCTGATTTACTGAAATTAACTTTAATCAAGGTAAATTTTCTAATTCTAATTGCTTGTAATTATTTGAAATCAATATCGAAATAATTATCTTTATTAAAAAATGGATGACTAGTGGGTAGCTGCTTTTATGTATTATAATAAAACGATTTTTCTCTCCGAATATAATCCATCACGTATCCAATCGAATTCTGACTTAACTGTCTGGAATCCATGACTGTAAACAGCCAGATGTTCAAACAAATAAACAAGATATTGTCTATACTTCTGAAATGAGGTAGTATTTAAATTATTTAAATTGTTTGGATTGTTGTCCTTATCTTTAGTGCAATGTCTATGACATTCCGTTGTACGCTCCGGCCTTCTTCAGTGCTCAAGGCATTGGTTAGTCCCAGTGACTTGAACAAAGAGCTTTGACTTCAATACCTGGCTACAGCAGTGGTGAAAAAATAACTTACATAATTCAGTTAAAGAGTCAGTAAAGATGTATGCACGTGTCAAGTGATATATATATATATATATATATATATATATATATATATATATATATCAAGTAGTAGGAGGATTTGAACAATTATTAAGTAAATCATCTAGCTTTATATTCGACCTCAAGAGAATGCAGAAAGCACTGAACGACCGTGTTGTCCTATATGTGTGGGACTCTTCAGCAGTGCGCATCCAGGAATCGGAACCCGACAGGTAGTTTATTAAGCTGATGTCATACCATCTGTACCACGGGCCCTGATGACGAAGAGGTAACGAATTAAGCTCGATGAAGTACGCCGCTCCTGACGAATTCCGTGGTGGAACTCCTCCAAGTTCCTTTGCACATAGGATAGTGCCTTCCCAAGCCACGACTTCCCCAACCAAGCCGCTAAATCCATAGCGAGTTACGTAGGTGAAGCACAGAGATATAATTCAAGTAGTAGAAGGATTTGAACAATTATTAAGTTAATCATCGAGCATTATATACGACCTCAACAGAATGCAGAAAGCACTGGACGGTCGCTTCGTTCCATATGTGGGACTCATCAGCAGTACGCTGGTAGTGAATGCGCACTGCTGAAGTCATATATATATATATATATATATATATATCCACCGTATTAGACATAATTTAATCTTCGTGCTAGAGGCATATCATTTGAAGACCTTCAACAGTAGAAGGAACTAGAACGGATACAACACCGTTTTAGTTTCTTATGTTGTTGCATATTTTCAAGTGATGTGGTTTTTGTTATTTGGTACAGCTCTTTGAGCCAATCCATCAGTGTGATCTTGACCAAGACCCACAGGTATCACACAAACCATTTTTGACAACTGAACTGAGGAAACCGTTTTATACCGCAGATGTCTGAATTATTTCTCAAATATTTCGAAACGTGCACGAGAAAGATTTTGTTAAAAACAAAGAAAACAGTACGAGACTGTTAAGGGATACTATATGTGAGCAAATGCTGGACAATCTCTTCAAAGATGACTTAAGGACTCTAAGCAGCAAAATGCGGTTCTACAGAAGGATGCTGAGGATACCATGAGCCGAGAATGAAAGGCGCCAGGTTTTAAAGTAGGAAGTAAAGTATTTTTGTTGTTTTCAACATGTCTCTTTCAGTTTCTTCTCTTTTTCTTTCTCACCTTTTCTCCTCTTTTTATTCCTCATTCCCTCAATGTCTCTTTTACAATCCCCTATTCTGGTTTCTCGTTTCCCCTACGCACTTGACTTTGCACACAATGAGCTTACCAATATAAGGAGACGAATTTTCCATCTCCTTTCAAAGAATAGCGTTTACTACCTGATGAGACATTGTCTTTTCAATGTCGAAACAAATTGTACACTTTGTTGTAGATTGTAATTTGAACATATTCTAAATTATAATTTATTATAAATATTCATAGCTCTATTTCTATATGGAGTACTGTTTTAAATTAAAGTTTTGAACTTTGTTAATATTTTATTTGTTCCTTATTGATTTATATATATATATATATATATATATATATATATATATATATATATTGATGAGTTGTGATACAGCGAAACAGATCTGTCTGCGGATGACTATTCACTCTCTCACACCCTGACTGAGCACTCTGGAAGAATGGTAGACTTTGAAAAAACAGTGGCTACTCTAGCATCTTCGCATCGTTCATTCAGTAATGAATTAAAGCACTCTAGCTACTGGCGTATGATACGTCATCTGCTAAAAAATCTGTCCCCTTCTACCGAGCGCCCATAGCTCAGAGCTAGAATCGCCGACTGACGCCAATTCGGTCAGGTTGGATGTCTAACCGTACAGATGAGCTGTGATACAGCGAAACAAATCTATTTGCGGATGACTATATATATATATACATAGATAGATAGTTAAACAGAGTGAGATAGATAATTGGATTTATAGCAGTATAGCCCGCGTTGCTCGAGTGTAATGAAAGCTTTAAATCTAATCCATGGTCCTGGAGCTCAGACTCTTTGGACGTTGGCACGAAAGAATAAAAACCGTAGACTGAAAAAAAAATGGATGGATGTAAGTCAAATTTTGATTTCCTGGTATCGATATTAAATAGGTTTTTTCATCGTAAACTGAATTTTGAAGGCTAAATAAATCATTTGAGTAAATGGTATCATGGCTGAGACTAGGAACTACAATTATACCTACTTAGAGCCAAACCCGAAGCAAAAACTAAAATAAAGGGCTGAAAAACGGATTTTAATCAGACCCGGTATATATTATCGAATTTCTGTACTATTGTAAGAACTGCAACCTTGTAACTTCTGAATATCGTTTCTTATGTCTTTGTCTATGAGTGTATCAAATTTGATTAAAATCGGACCACTCATTCTATAACCCGATTTTTTCGATTATCGATTTTGGATATTTATCGAGGGTACCTCGACACAAAACCTAGCTAAAAACACTCGCAGACGCTTATAGTACAACTGTGTAAATTTTCAAGAAAATCGGTTTAGCCGTTTAGGAGTCTATAGGTAACGGACAGACACACAGACAGACAAAGTTCCATTTACAAATAAGTCTAGATTAAAATAAACACAATGAGATTGATCAACCGAAAGAGATAGCACAAAAATTACATGTTTAAAAATGTTAATCTTTATATTGAAAATCTATCGATCATTGATATATATTGTTTAATCGAATTTATGTTCGTGACAGTTCCCCTTATTCTATTAATTGTATATTGACCTTTTTTTAAGGCGAAAATAAATTGATTTGAAATCACTGGCAGCTGCCTTTTTCGAACATCTGGCATAATTCATTCGACATCTTTGATGTCTGTTCTTTATAAAATTATGAAAATGCTGAAGAATTTTAATAAAATGATGATCGTTATTAAATAACGGCAGGCCTAACACGATCAACAATACCTGTCGTATAAAATTAACCTCATTTATATTTTGCAATACTGTAAGCCTGACAAATTGGGAATGGCGATATAAGAGAAACGGTGAAAACGAACGTATTCAGAGCAACAAGGGATAGAGACAAGTGGGAGTCCATGATCGCCAACGTCCTGAATGGGAACAGTAGATAAAGGTGAAGATAGAAAGAGTTAGCTAGCTGCAAATTTCAGAAATTACTTAGCTGTTAAATTTCGATTAACAAGTAGCTCATTCTATCCATCATTAATAGCATACCCGGATTAGTCGTTATCTTGTATCTTCTTAATTCTTCTATCTTCTCTCTCCTTAATAGTATTTTATCGTAATCTTTCTTCAGGAACCCCTTTTTGTCTTTTTGGCTTTGTTACCATGTGCGTTGTGGTACAGTGGATATCGGCTCGGAACGAGAAGCCAGGGAGCCGAATTCGAATTCCAGTTGAATCCATTGTATTCACTTACGTGCAAATACCCTTGGGAAAGGTATTAATCCGTCTCTTCCTTCCAGTTATGGGTTAAATAGCAGGACAGATTGGGTTCTATAGCCTTGGTCGGCAACCAGTCTACCGCAGAAAGCAATGGTAGCCTACTGCGGGATAATCTTCTACCCTGTCAGTCATGTCTTTTCCGAGACATGATCGCCCAAGCGTGTATCACGTATGGCATTTAACTGACTGACCATGCTTGCAGAGAAACGATTAATTATTTTTAGTTTTCATTTGCCGATGAATGATAAACGTTATTAGTTATAATTTTAAAGATGCAGTAACTTCAAATTCTTAATATTTCAGTTTAAAATTCTTGGCATCCGATGTGTTTAGATGCACATCTTAAACTATTTCGGATTCACAAAGCTTTTATTTTTGCTTTCATCACAATTATTTTTTGAATAACCTTAATTTTGGCAGCATATTTAAAGAAGGTCCTGGTGCAGTGGATATCGGCTCGGAACGAGAACTCGGGAAGCCGAGTTCGAATTCCAGTCGAATTCCTTGAATTCACTTACGCGCAAATAACCTTGGGAAAGGTATTAATCCGTCTCTTCCTTCCAGTTATGGGTTAAATAGCAGGACAGATTGGGTTCTATAGCGTTGGTCGGCAACCAGTCTACCACAGAGAGCAATGGCAACCTACTGCGGCATAATCTTCTGCCCAGTCAGTCATGTCTCATTCGAGACAGGATCGCCCAAAGCGTGTATCCCGTATGGCACTTAACTGACTGACTGATATGTTGTAAGAGGTTTGATTCAATTTACGGCGGATTATCTGGAAATCAGTGCACTTTCTATAAAATTGCGTTTTGAGTACAAAACCTGATTAAAAAGATTATGAAAAAAAGGTGACCGGTTATCAGATCTTCTTTTTGTTAGATTATCAGATGCAACGTTTTAAAAATAACAGGAATATAGGTAGAGAGGTTTCACGTCAAAAGAAACTTGTAAAGTGACAAGTGAAATCCAATAGAAAACTTTAGTGCTGTGTATAGTGTTCATTTGAAAGTCTTGATCTGACGGGACTTTGTATATTTGTAGAATTTAAACGGAAATATATTTCCTTTATGATTTTTACGTGATTCTCACGTTATTTAAAATGAAAATCGTCCCATCATTTGATTTCTCTCAACGCACACATTCATAACTGTTTTCTCTTATCTTATTTAAAAAGAACACGTTGATACTTACAATTAAACACAAGTTTTGTCTTTTACATTTTAATATTCATCCGTTGCTTTATCACACGTGACACATATCTGACCAATGAAACCATATCTGAATCAACATACTGTCTCTTGGATTTTTAAATCATTCGTCTTTGAAGAATCTCTTAAGAAGCTTGTTATAAGTGAAATATGTTAGATTAAAAACACTTTTTCCTACTTGTTCTTTAATTTTTCTATATATATATATATATATATATATATATATATATATATATATATATATATATATATATTATTAAAAAAGGATTAATTCAATGAAGTTGAATGGCCATTTCGATATGAAGATCCCCACGGGGGATAACACATCACCTCAGCAACAGAAAAATCCTTTCAGAAACTGGAGAAAAATTAGTCTACTTTTCCTTTTTAAATAGATTTGCAAAGAAATTAAAAAAGAAAAGAAAAAGGAAAAAGAAAAAGAAAAAGATAAAATAAAATAAAATCAAATAAACAAAAAAAGAAAAAATTGACATCGTCTGGGTTCGCAAAAGAAGGAAAGAGAATTGTAACTAAAAATTAACAGACAGCCGTGTTAAATCGACGTAAGGTTAAGCAACACGGAAAAAAGGTGGGAGATAAGAGAGATAAAGGAAGGAAGGGAGGGAAAAAGAAAAGAAAAGAAAGAAATTTTTTAAAAAAATATTACAGACGCTGGACATGTTCAAAAAAATATATATATAAATTCAAAATATATATATATAAATTGGGGTATATATTCAAAATATATATATATATATATATATAAATTGGGGGATCTGTTTTCTATTGTTATGAAGTAATAAACTGATCCCCAACTAATTACTACTTGATAATATAATACATCTCTTCCGCCTCCAGCTATGAGTCAAATTACAGGACAGATTGGGTTTCTATAGCCTTGGTTGGCAACCAGTCTACCACAGAAAGCAAGGGCAACCTACTGCGGGATAATCTTCTGCCCAGTCAGTCATGTGTCTTTCGAGACATGATCGGCCAAAGCATGTATCACGTATGGCACTTAACTGACTGACTGAATATAATAGTTGGAGACATGATTAAGGTTTCTACTGGGCATAAAGTGGGGGGATCAGTTTTTTATTGTTATGAAGTAATAAACTGATCCCCCACTAATTACTACTTGATAATATAATACATCTCTTCCCTCTCTAGCTATAAGTCAAATTACAGGACAGATTGGGTTTCTATAGCCTTGGTTGGCAACCAGTCTACCACAGAAAGCAAGGGCAACCTACTGCGGGATAATCTTCTGCCCAGTCAGTCATGTGTCTTTCGAGACATGATCGGCCAAAGCATATATCACGTATGGCACTTAACTGACTGACTGAATATAATAGTTGGAGACATGATTAAGGTTTCTACTGGTCATAAAGTGGGGGATCAGTTTTTTATTGTTATGAAGTAATAAACTGATCCCCCACTAATTACTACTTGATAATATAATACATCTCTTCCCTCTCTAGCTATAAGTCAAATAACAGGACAGATTGGGTTTCTATAGCCTTGGATGGCAACCAGTCTACCGCAGAAAGCAATGGCAACCTACTGTGGGATCATCTTCTGCCCAGTCAGTCATGTCTCTTTCGTTACATGATCGCCCAAAGCGTGTATCACGTATGGCACTTAACTGACCGCTTTTTTTTTTTACTGATGACCATGCGTTAAGTTTTCTTTTATAACATTTGAAGTTCTTTCTTTCCGATGTCTTCAGCTATATTCTTTAGAAGATCTAAAACAAGAAAGTAAGATAGAAAGACGATTTAAACAATACCTCATTTTATTTTAGCGAATTCAGAAAGCCGGGTGCAATGACATTTGCTTTCTTCAGTAGCGTAATCAATACTAGCGGAACTCGTGGAAACCTTAATCATGTCTCCAACTCTTATATTCAGTCAGTCAATTAAGTGTCATACGTGATCCACGAATTGGGCGATCATGTCTCTTTCGAAACATAACTGAATGGGCAGAAGATTATCCCGCAGAATGTTGCCATTGCTTTCTGCGGTAGACCGGTCGCGAGCCAAGGCTATAGAACCCAATATGTTCTGTTATTTAAACCATAACTAGAGGGAAGAGACGGATTAATACCTTTCCTAAGGGTATTTGTGCGTAAGTGAATGCAAGGAATTCAACTGGCATAGCTCAGAGTTAGAATTGCCGACTGACGCCAATTTCCAGGAAAATTTTACTTTTTCATACTACAAATGATAGTCACGTCTTGAAACATAAAGGTATTGGATAATAAAATAACGATAACCCGGAGTGTAATTTTATTAAAATATCTATCGCACTTCCCGCCTGTGGAACTCACTCCCGTATTCTTGCTTTCCTGACGGCTACAACCTCCAGAAATTTAAATGCAAATTTAATATTCATCTACTAACCACTGGCCTCTAGCTCTCTCACCTCCCCTGTATAACCTTCCCTTTCTCTCCACCTATGTATCTGTCATCGCACCTTCTTTCTCAGCTTTCTATTGTTCCTTTCTAACTAGCTTGTACTCCTCACTCTTTTCTAATTAATCTTTTTACATTTATGTAACCCCCTGCACATCAGTGGCGTTTCCGCCTTGCTCGGGGTGAAATGATTAAAAAAAAAAAATCCATAGAAGCTACTTTACTGTAATCTTATATTACTAGCGGAACCTGTGGAATTTCCACGGAAGGGTACTTATGATTTTCTGGAAAAATTTTACTTTGTCATACTACAAATGATAGTAACGTCTTCAAACATAAAGGTATTGGATAATCAAATAACGATAACACAGAGTGTAATTTTATTAAAATATCTATAAAAGTAATGTCCATAGAAGCTACTTTACTGTAATCTTATATTACTAGCGGAACCTGTGGAATTTCCATGGAAGGATAATTATGAATTCTTGGAAACATTTTACTTTGTCATACTACAAATGATAGTAACGTCTTCAAACATAAAGGTTTTTTATAATAAAATAACGATACTACAGAGTGTAATTTTATTAAAATATCTATAAAAGTAATTTCCATAGAAGCTACTATATTAATGAATATACAGTTATAATATTGTTATGGTGAATTATTGTAAAAGAATTTGATACAATGTTTCAGGAATTTGAAAAGTTGATCGAATTAATAGCTATTGAATCTAACATCAAATGAAACATGCAAGTTCGATTAAAATTGGATTAAAATATGACAGATTTTATGATTTAACTATTTTAGTATAGGTTTCTAGTTTGTCTAAGATTTTTGAATGTTTAGGCCCTAAAAATGCTGCTTACTTGTATTATATATCATTAAAGTAAATAAGAATTATGTCACTGTCACGTTGAAACAGAATTATCTTTATTTTATACAAGCGGAACCCGTGGAATTTCCACCGAAGGATAATTATGATTTCCTTGAAAAATTTTACTTTGTCATACTACAAAATGATAGTAACGTCTTGAAACATAAAGGTATTGAATAACAAAATAACGATAACCCAGAGTGTAATTTTATTAAAATATCTATAAAAGTAATGTCCATAGAAGCTACTTTACTGTAATCTTATATTACTAGCGGAACCTGTGGAATTTCCACGGAAGGGTACTTATGATTTCCTGGAAAAAATTCTACTTTGTCATACTACAAATGATAGTAACGTCTTCCAACATAAAGGTATTGGATAATAAAATAACGATAACACAGAGTGTAAATTTATTAAGAGTTTATAGAAGCTACTTTTTACTGTAATCTTATGTTAAGCTGCGTATGCACAGGCCATAACCAAAATACTGTACTCTATTTTGTGAGAGATTTTGAAAGAGAAAATGTTTTTTTTATTACTGAAAAATTATGGCTTCTGTGTCCATTGTAAACAGAAAAGACCAACTGAGCAATGGCCAAGGGTGTAGAGGCCAGAAATTTCGTTATTAGGTCGCGGGATACGACAACAAACCTACCTATTTTTACTATAGTGTACAGTACACACACATTGCTATAACCACCAGCTTAAGCTGATACTGCTACGGTAATGCTATAGGCTCTCTCCGCCTACTCTCTTACTCTTTACTACTCTTCCGTTTGGCAAAGGTGAGAGAAAGGCCGAGGAGAGTCGCGTTTATAGATTATAAAAAGATAGAAGGGGAGGAAAAGCTCGTGTAGAGATTAAGTGTAACGGACAGAGGAACTAAGTAACTAAGGAAGGAACAAGCTGAATGATTATAGGACTGATTTACAGGAATCGTCCAGGAATTGTCCGTAGTTATACATTTGTTAAATTTATCAATCGGCAAATCTCTTAGGCATATTCTCATCAACTCGATTACGGTCTCATCTTGTCCATCTTTTTCTTCCTGCTTCGGCCATGTTGTAGCTATTGTATCACTTTGAGACTGCTTTTAAGGAGCTTCTGTCCAGTGTTGCAATGTTTAATGCATCTCAGTTATCTGTAGCGAGTTCGGTCAAGGACAGGTAGACCAGTCATGTCCTCTAGCCTGCGGTATAATCTTTGCATGGTTAAAAAGGTCGAGTCGAATTAAGTTAGGTCAGTACATTTGAATACATTTCAAACATTGGGTAAATTTATGTTGGGCGTAATTCTCACAAGATAGAAATGAAAGAATGACAAATAAAGGGAGACAAAAGTCTGGTTTACACTATCGTCAAAATGGTAGACACACAAGACCCAAGTTGAAAAAGTAGACATAGGTTTCTTTTATCTTTTTCTTTATGTGTAATTTTTCATCAGGACCTAGTCGGCTATGGCTTTCCACAACATCCAGTCGCTAGTAGGACTTAAGAAACTGTCTTTGTTTTATTTCTTCTGAGTCTAACCTCCATTAATTTGCTCAAACAAAAAGAGGGAGATGGACAGACAGCGATAGATAGATAGATAGATAGATAGAAAAACAGATAGATTTTGAGTTATCAAAAAATCAAGATAAAAAGAGCGAGAGAGAAAGAGAGAGAGAGAGAGAGAGAGAGAGAGAGATTTATAAGCAGACCTAGATAAAATAAAAGAGAAATGTATTTTAGTTGATTTTGTTCAGCGGCATAGCAACACCTCTATGGGGTATTTAAAGCAGAAATCAATAAATATCTTGGGCACAATTTTATCGTTTCAACTAACTTGACTCCAAGTGCATGCCTTCAAATGTTAAAATCTATGCATAAGTTTCGTTTTCAATAGAGTGAAAATAGTAGTCACAGATTTTGATTTACACAAGAGTAAAAATGTCTGACTTTGGTAGGAATTACAGTCGGACAAAAATATAAACATTACTCTACGTTAGTAAAAAAATAGATATATATATCTAATTTCCACTCGAGTCGTGAAGATAGATCTAGTTTTCTTGTGTCGTCTGTTAACATTTTCTTAAAATCGTTTCTGCTTCTCGAGAATATATTTCTATTTTGTCTCAAAGTTGAACCACGATTGTTGTGTTGTCTAATACACTGTTCTCAAAATCATCTTTGTCTTGAAACTGAAACGAGATTTTTGTATGATTTGTTTACCTGTTCTTAAATTCGTCCTTGTCTTGAGACAATATCTCTAGTTTGTCTCAAAACTGAATCGCACTTTTTCTGTTGTCAGTTAACCTTAATATCCTTTCTGTCTTAAATCAATGTTTATATTCTGTCCCGAAATTGACCTGCGATTTTCGCATTGTCTATTATCATGTTTTCAAAACCATTTTTATTTATCTTGAATTTGCATTTCGTTTTTGTCTCAAACTTGAACCGACCTTTTCTGTTCTTTGTTGACCTCTTCTTAAATTCGTCGTCGTTTTGAAACAAAATCTCTAGTTTGTCTCAAAACTGAATCGCGCTTTCTCTGTTGTCTGTTAACCTTTTCTTAAGATCATTTCTGTCTTAAATCAATATTTAGATTCTGTCCCAAAATTGACCTGCGATTTTCGCATTGTCTATTATCATGTTTTCAAAACCATTTTTTATTTATCTTGAATTTGCATTTCGTTTTTGTCTCAAAATTGAACCGACCTTTTCCTGGTCCCTGTTGACTTCTTAAATTTATCTTTGTCTTGAAAACAATAACAAAAAAAACAAAAACACGTTTCAATTTTTTCTCAAAACTTACCTGCGCTTTTTGTCTTGTTTGTTAACCGTTTCTCAAAACCCTTTTTCTTTGTCTTCAAACAACATCTCTTGTGTCAAAGTCAGTGTTGTGTCGTGGCTCGTACCATGTGAAATCCGGTCGCCCAGAGGTATAAAAGACAATTTGCGTTTAGCACGGGAAGTTGTCATTATCACAGACTTCGTGGAGTAACACCTACTACTGCGAGAGACTGTAAATATTGTTCATACCTCTTGGTTGTACCACTCTGGTAATAAAGTACTTTATCTACATTTCTCTTTGTATCTCTTCATTTCACGATACAACAGTTATCCTTTTCACCAGATTTGGTTGTTGTATCCTTTGTAAACAACATTTCAAACTGTGAAATATTTACTGATAAAATATTTGGTAAAATATCTTTCTATTTTTACGAAATGAATTGCAGAAATTCTTAGAGAAATGTAGTTAAACATGATACTTTGCTGTAATCTTTATTACTTAACAATATCTCCATTAACATCAAAGCCATTCTGCAAGAGATGATGCCGACCATTTATAGAATTCCTTGAGAACCGAGGATCCTTGGAATGTAATTGTGGCAAAGTAACTCATTGTTTTTAAAAATTCAATTTCAGCACTGTATCAGCTGCGTATCTTATATTGTTCACACTGTGGCCACCAAGGATGAATCCTGGTGTCATACCAGGATTCATCCTTGGTAAGTGAATTTTTTTCGAGACATGATCACCCAAGCGTGTATTACGTATGGCACTTAACTTACTGATTATTTGTTATATACTGTCTTCTTTGTGTTTCATAGACTAGGCAAAGTCATGCGAGAAAGTACACCACAAAAACTCGATAGAGACACTCGTCAACCTTTACATATTCGGCAAAGAGATTAGAGTAATCAAGAATCTTTACTGGCTGTAAACTGATAGCATGCAGGCAGGTAACGTGTTCAGCAGATTTGTTTTTAATCATTTCACCCCAAGCAAGGCATTCCACTGCCACTATTGCGCTTGGGGCTACATGGGGGAAGGTAAATAGAAAGAGTGGTTAGATATAGGAAATGTCAGAACGGGGTGATAGTTGGGTGGGTGGGAAGAGTGTTTGAAAGAAGAGAGTTAGTTTGTTAGAAGGTGTCTATTGACCTTACATTTAAACTCCTGGAGATTGTAGCCGTCGGGGAAGCAGTCTTGTGGAAGGGAATTCCACAGTCGGGAAGTGCGAGAAAAGAAACTGTTGGAGTAGAAGTTGCGGTTGCATTTTATCGGTTTCACTGTAAAAGGGTGGGATCTAGTTGCTAATCTCGTGCAAAATCGAACCTAGGGGGCACCAGTGATCTAAGTTCATCGGAGCAGAAGCCGTGAAAGTATTTATAGAAGAGACACAGGGAAGCCACGTCACGCCGGTGAGAGAGAGAGACTGCAGACGGTTTGCTAAGTCGGTATCTATCACATTACAGACCCTCCGCTGTACCTTGTCGAGAAGCCCAATGAGAATAGCAGGGGCACCCGACCAGATATGGCAACAGTATTCAATGCACGGGCGGATGGTAGATTTATAAATGTGGAGGATAGATTTAGACGGAAAAAACCCCCGGGCTCTGCACAGAGAACCGACTTTCATAGCAGCGGATTTAGCATGGATTCGATATAGTTATTCCACTTGAGGTCCGCTGAAAGTGTGAGACCAAGGAGGTGTAGTGTTTTACTCTCTGGGAGGCAAGTCTGGTCCATGCTAATAGGAGGTAGGTGCGATTGTCTATGATGATAAATTGATAGTAGCTTCGTTTTAGAAGCATTAAAATTTACGAGCCATTTCTTACCCCAGTCCGTTAATGATTGGAGGTCCTTTCCAAGCTCGGCTGAAAGGTTAGCTTTGTCGCCCACACCAGATTTACAAAGTTAAAATGGAGTGTAAGACAAACATGTATCTCCTCGCCAGATTTATTCAACATACAGCGAGACAACTGTGAGAACCCAACCCTAAACATCCTAGGTGGCCACAGTGTGAACAAGAAAAGATACGCAGATGATACAGTGCTGATATCAGGCACGTAAAGAAACTATAAGACTTCCTACCGAAGGTTGGTTGTTTTATGGCCTAGCAACACCTCGACGGGTCATTTATTTCCAATTAATTTTATTTGTTTATTGCTGGTAATACCTTTTTCTTTCAACGATTTATTGTTGTTTTTATATAAGTTTTGTGTCTAGTAATACTTTTTTCTTTTCGAGTATCAAGATTCGTTGGGATTTTTTTTGTTTTAAAGTCAGGGTCCCCAAGTCCTACCTTGTTATTTAACCCATAACTGGAGGGAAGGAACGGATCAAAACCTTTCCCAAGGGTACTAGTGCTTAAGTGAATGCAGATTATTCAACTGGAATTCAAACTCGGCTCACCGATTTCTCTTTCTGTGCCTATATCCACTGCACCACAACGGACATCCATCACTAGACGCTTACAGCACCTGGTATTCCCAAGCGGTCACCCATCTAAGTACTGACCAGGCTCAACGTTGCTTAACTTCGGCGATCGTTCGAGAACCGGTGTATTGAACGTGATATGGCCGTAAGACCCTACCGGTGGTAATGGAAAAAGCGAAAAGAAAGAACTATGCAAAAACTACAAGAACACTGAAAGCATGGTCATCAGTAAAAAGAGACCAAGGTGCCAACTACAGGTGAGGGAAAATTAAATCAAGCAGTTGCAGAAATTTAAATACCTGGGAGGTGTTCTAACAGAGGACGGTAAGTGTGACACTGATATTCGATTTGGCATGGTCAAGAATGCATTCCAGAAGCTGAGTAGAGTATTGAAAGACAGGAAAATTTCACTAGAAACAAAGAATAGATTATTGGATTGTTTATGTGATGTCATTTCTATCAATATGGGAGTGAATACTGGACAGTCTCCTCAAAGAGGAAGAGATACTTGAAGCAACCGAAAGCACGCTGAAGGTACCATGGACCGAGCATTTGGGCAACGACGAGGTTTTAGAGAGGATGGAAAGGAAAAGGAAATTTAAAAATTAACATTAGAAAGATACAGCTGAAGTTCCTGGTACATGTAATAAGGAAGGAGGGCTGGGAGAATCTGATACTCATAGGTCAGATAGAGGGAAAGAGAGACAAGAGAGAGCAACGCGTAACGTACTTGTTGGGCTTGAGCAAATGGAGAGATAACGAGAAATCTAGGTAAGAGCTGGTAGGGATAGGAAGATGATGAGGGCCGTGACTGCCTTCGTCTTGAAGAGATACGGCACAGAAAAGAAGAAGAAGAAGAAGAGCTGCTTGTCTTTATTCTTCTTCCTTGACAATGATTTTCCTTTTCTCATGTTCATGACACTTTACTACATGTAATGCACGCTAAGCCAAGAAACCTCCCTTATCAACAACTAGCAGTATGAAAGCTTTAAAACTAATCCATGGTCCTGGAGCTCAAACTCTTTGGACGTTGGCACGAAAGACTAAAAAGCAATAGTTGTTTCCACTTAAATCGAAACCATAGACTGAAAGAAAAATGAATGGATGTAAGTCAAATTTTGATTTCCTGGTATCGATATCAAATTTTCTGCACTATTGTAAGAACTTCAACCTTGAAACTTCTGAATATCATTTCTTATGTCTTTGTCTATGAGTGTATCAAATTTGATTAAAATTGGACCACTCCTTTTATTTTTCGATTATCGATTTTCGATATTTATCGGGGGTCCCTCGACACAAAACCTAGCTAAGAACACTTGCAGACGCTTATAGTACAACTGTGTAAGTTTTCACGAAAATTGGTTCAGCCGTTTTGGAGTCTATAGGTAAAGGACATACACACAGACAACGTTCCATTTATAAATAAGTTTAGATAGATAGATAGGTCCATGCTGGATTACTCATTGGAAAATACCCATTTGCCATATTCTACTGGAATGGGCACGTTAGTAGGCATTAAATGCGGCCCTCTTCATCAAGGAAGCGAATTTAGTCGAAGAGTAAACTTCTGCGCCAGCAAAATTTTTTTTCCTCTTAAATTAAAAATATGTTAAATTAAATAGCGAATAAAACTCAACTCGAATAAAACGCTAAGTGGCGATTCTGTTTTTTTTTTCTAGTTTAAAAAACTGTTTTATTCTTAACATAGCAATTAAATCGGGTGCCTAGCAGCAATATTTAGGGGGCCAAGATTCATTGAACCAGAATAAAACGTGTTTTTTCCTAGAGCTAAATACCTCGCGTGCATTTGCGTTTGAGAAAGCCCCGTTCGTTCTAGCAGTAAAGTTTAATTAAATACACGAATTAACATGTGTTTATTAAATAACAACGAAAAAGATTTCTCTATAATTCTACGCGCCAAATTGTCACGAGCGTTCCATAAAAGCAGGAAGACGTCTTCAGAGGGGTTCAGGCATTCCGGTCCACTTACTGTGAACAATAAAATGTACTCTTGAATTGCAGTTCGTACAAACTATTCCCAATGAATATCTATGTATATAAGCCATTAAATAACCAAATTCATTAGATGTTATCTTCCTAAACCGCCCATTTGATAGAATATAATTCAAAATCCAAATCATTTCGTTGTTTCACGATTCAATTTTGAAAATCGAGAGTAACTATCTGACACCCCGAGATTACAAAAGTTAGATTAGACGGAATCTGATGTATTGCTTCTGAATATGGACTTGGGCTACACAGTCATAATATGTGTGTCTCGGCAGTGTTCAAAATTATCTACGCGGCCTTGTGGGCGATTAAGTATTTTCTACTTTACCATCCCTTTTTGTGGTACAGTGGAGATCAGCTCGGAACGAGAAACCGGGGAGCCGAGTTTCAATTCCAACTAAATCCATTGCATTCACTTACGCACAATACCCTTGGGAAAGGTATTAATCCGTCTCTTCCCTCCAGTTATGAGTTAAATAGCAGGACAGATTGGATTCTTTAGCCTTGGTCGGCAACCAGTCTACCGCAGAAAGCAATGGCAAACTACTGCGGGATAATCTTCTGCCCAGTCAGTCATGTCTCGAAAGAGACATGATCGCCCAAGTGTGTATCACGGATGGCACTTAACTGACTGACTGAATATAATAGTTGAAAACATGATTAAGGCTTTTACTAGGCATAAAGTGGGGGATCAGTTTTATGTTGTTATGATGTAGTAAACTGATCCCCCACTAATTACTACTTAATAATATAATACATCTTTTCTTCCTCTAACTATGAATCAAATAACAGGACAGATTGGGTTCTATAGCTTTGGTCGGCAACTAGTCTACCGCAGAAAGCAATGGTAACCGACTGCGGGATAATCTTCTGCCCAGTAAGTCATGTCTCGAAAAAGACATGATCGCCCAAGCGTGTTTCACGTATAGCACTTAACTGACTGACTGACCATCCCTTTTCCAATAGAAGAAACATCGCGTGACCCTCGCTAATTAATTTTTATTTTAAATGGCTAACAATATATTTATATGGGTTCCTAACAGCCCTTCTATTTTCTATCTTCACAAAAGCCAAATAAAAATATCAAATAAAAAAAAGGTTTATTACTAGAATATATGCACTTCGGCAAGCTAGTCTTCATTTCTCTGTCTTCAGAGAGTTCAACAGCATTTACGTAGTCTTGTGGGTGATTATTTTCCTACCCTAAAATCCATTTCGACAGAGAAACAATCGTGATTTTCTCGCTAAGATATCGCTATTCAAATATCTAACTACAAAACTACGACCAACCATCCTTGCTATATTCTATATTTAAAATATATATATATATATATCAGACCAACAATGGAGTATTACTATCATATCCGAAATTGAGCTACCTTCGTCAGTTGAGTTTTAAGAGAGCTCAAGTGTCAACGCAGCGTTGTGGTTGATTAATTATTTTGAGCCCTACTACCCTTTTGCCACAGAGGAACTCTCGTGAGCTACCCTATCGCTATTTTAATGGCTAACAATTTACATACCTTGGTGATAGTATCCATATATAATCAAACAAAGATGGAGTATTTCTAACATATCCGGAAATGAGCTACCCTCTTTTGTTTTAAGAGAGCACAACCTTGTGGGTGATCATTTATTTTCTACCCAACGACTTTTTCACACAAACGAAACATCGCGTGCCTCTCGCTTCTTTATCACTGTTTAAATGGCTAATGATCTACCTATATTAGTCCCCACCACCCTCTTCTATATCTTATTTTTGAAAAAGCCAGATTAGATTAAATACAAAGAACTCTTACACTATATGAACTTGAGCTACACAATCATCATGTATATCTTGACAGGGTTCAAAAGCGTCTACGCGTCATTGTGGGTGATTATTTTACACCTTGGAAGATTCAGTCCAAGAACTGTTACATTGGGGAATAGGATTCGTCTTTGTATTGGACTGCTTGTTTCTGTTTATTTTTTTTAATGTCTCAAAATTCTCGACAATATCCTAAAATATTCTGCAATGTTAACGATCTGGACCTGGAATCTCCACATCAGTTCTTTTCCCACCACCGTGATATGACTACCCTAAGTTTTATATACAAATCAACAATTCGTCTGTGCATGGAATACTGCTGCCATATATGGTCATGCGTCCCTGCTGTTCATCTCAGTGTTCTCGACAGGCTCCAAAGGAGAATCAGTAATGTGATAGGTACCGACTTGGCGGCTCGACTACAACCACTTCCCCACCGACGAGATGTAGCCTCCCTTTGTCTGTTCTATAAATACTTTCATGGCTTCTACTCCAACGAACTTAAGTCACTGGTGCCTCTGCAACAGGTGTTTACCCGTGCAACCAGATTGGCAACTGGGTCCCACCCATTCACAGTTAGATCAACCAAATGCAAACTACAATTCTACTCCTTCAGCTTCTTCTCTCGCACTTCCCGCCTATGGAACTCGCTTCCATATTCTTGCTTTCCTGACGGCTACAAACTCCAGGAATTCAAATGCAATGTCAATACTCTTCTATTAACCACTTCACTCTAGTTCTTTCACCACCCCGTATATCCTTTCCTTTCTCTCCACCTTTGCAACTGTCATCACACCTGTAGTCCCATCCTTCTCTTGCTCCTTTCTAATTGGTTCATCTTTATCTTCACTCTCTTCTACTTAATCTTTATACTCTTATGTAGCCCCCTGCACATCAGTGGCATTACCGCCTTGCTCGGGGTGATACGATTAAAAAAAAGACAATTGTTTTAATGATCTCGCTTTCTTGGGACCTAAACCGCATGGATATAAGAGTACTACAAGGTGTGCTTCATTTTAATACAGAATTAGCTAGATATAAACACAGCTTCTATTTTAATATTGTATTTTCTAAAACTTCTCAGCTGTGTCCCGTTTTCTTACTACCCTGCCACCAGTTACAGAGTCTAGCATGCTGGCCTTCTATGCAAGCTACTAAGCTATGGTATAATTGGACAATTATTTGAGCTAATCCAGTCATTCCTCTCAGATCGCACAATGAAGGTAGTATTGAACGGACATGACTCCCAATACTATCACACGAATGCGCGTGTCCCTCAAAGCCCTATTCTAGGTCCTACTTTTTTCTTTATTTGCACTAACGATCTCCCCGATGTAATAAGATCCCAAGTAGGCAAGGTCATCAACAAATAGAACAGCCGAAAATGCCAAATACAGGTGGGGGGGATACTAAAATCAAGCAGGTACAAAAATTTAAATACCTGGGATGTGTTCTAACGGAAGACGGAAAGTGAGACACAGAGATCCAAAGGCGAATTGACATGGCAAAGGACGCGTTCCAGAAGCTGAGTAAAGTATTAAGAGACACAGAAAATTTCGCATAGATACAGAAGCATACTGGATATAAAGTGGGAGATCAGTTCCATATTACAATCAATATATAAACTGACCCCTCACTTTGTGGTCACAGCAGTTTTTATACATTTATATTCCTGAGATCCAAAAGCACAAGGATGCATTCCAGGAGCTGAGAAGAGTATTAAGAGACAGGACAATTTTGCTAGAAACAAAGAAGAGAGTACTGGATTGATATGTGATGTCGGTTCTTCAATATGGCAGTGAATGCGGGACAATATCATCAAAGATGAAGGAAAAACTTGAAACAACTGAAATGTGGTTCTACAGAAGGATGCTGCGGATATCATGGACCGAGCATATGAGCAATGATGAGATGCTGGAAAAAATGGAAACAAAAAAGAAATTAATATTGAATATCAGGATGAGATGATTACGGTTCCTGTGTCATGCAATGAGGAAGGAGGGCTTGGAGAACCTGATACTAATAGGCCAGTTTGAGGAAAAAAAGATAGAGGAAAGCAGCTAATAATATATTTGAAGGGCCTGAAAAGCTGGATGACAAAACGGGGACTACGAGATGTTACAGGAGAAAAGTGCTAGGGAGACGTGGAAGGCCATGATCGCCTACGGCTTTGAAAGGACAAAGCACATAGAAGAAGAATATATTTGCCAACTGTTTATAAGGAATTATAATGTGGATATAAAATGGGGTATCAATCCTATATTATAATCGATATATAAACTGATCCTTCATTTTGTGGCCATGCTAATTTCTATACATTTATATTCAAGATTTATGGGCTGGAGCTAGTGAATGACAGAACGGGGTTGGGAGATGTTACAGGAGAAAGCGTGCTAAGAGCCACTAGGTATAGGGAGACATGGAAAGCCATAATCGCCTACGTCCTGAAAGTCAAGGCACATAGAAGAAGAAGACCGAACGAGAGTGTTGTCAATGCTTAACAGGAGTAAATAGGCAGTGATAAACGGTAAAATAAATAACGGCTGACTTTTGACTTAGCTGTGATCGGGAAAGTAACCTTTAGAAAGACTATTCCCCCAATTTAGAAATCTAAAATTATAACAAAGTAACATTAAAATTCTCTTCCACACGATTGCTTCCCCGACGGCTACAATCTCCAGGAGTTTAAATGTAAGGTCAATAGACACCTCCTAACACACTAACCTGCTCCCATTCTATCAAACACTCTTCCCATCTGCCCAACCCTCATCCTCGCTATCCTTTCTCATCTGTCACCTTCCTCCTGACATTCCTTATGTCTAACCACTTCTCCTCTTTACCTTCCCCTATGTAGCCCCATGCGCAATAGTGGCAGTGGAATGTCTTGCTTGGGGTGAGATGATTAAAAAAAACAAAAACAAAACTATTCCCCAATTTAGAAATCTAAAATTATAACAAAGAAACATTAAAATTTAGCCCAAAATTTTCAATGATATATCGCTATTTTCACTCAATAAAATGTAATTTTTGATTTAAGAACAAAGAATACACAAACGTATAGGTTTGGTTTGTTGATTAATTGGCTGATTTTGTTTAGCGGAGTATCAACACCTTTATGGGTTATTTAATGCCGAAATCCGAATATCTTCAACGGTATTATGTCTTTAACTGCTGATAATATATATATATATATATATATATATATATATGGATTTGTTTATATATATGTTTGTGTGTATGTGTACGCATGTATGTGTGTATATATATTTATATATATATATATTAATGAAACATATATGTGGGATATGTATATATGTTTTTTTATTTTATTTTATGTATGCGTGTATATCGAATAAATGTATGTATGTGCATATATATATATATATATATATATATATATATATATACTGTCAAATATGATTTTCGATCTGCGTTCGCTATTTTTGATAACTGTTATTGTTGCTTATCAAAGTTTTATGTTTAACACAAGATAAAATCGTCGCTGATTGTGGATGTTTTTATGTTAACATACTTGTAACCTCTCTGAAGATGGCTCATGTGAGCCGAAAGCTGAGAACCAACGTAATAAAAAAAATATCCAAATATTGGAGAATTTCTGTCTTTATTTTCACCTGAAATTAAAGCCAAAATACGATGTCTAGAACGACTCATGATTAAACATAATAGACATTCATTGTCTCTTATATTTAATAGTATATGTTTAGGAAATTATCTGCTGCCTCGATACACTAAATATATATATGCATGTATATGTGGGTATGTATGTGTATGGAAGTAGGTTTTTTTAAATAATAATATCTTTATTATTTTGTTATTAGTGTTAAAATTTTCCATATATGTATTTATTATTATTATTAATACTAATTTATTAATATTATTTAAGATCTTTTAATATTTTTATTATTATTAGTGCTAAAATTTTTTCATATATATATTTACTAATAGTTTTATTATTATTATTATTACTAAGCTATTTTTTAAGATTGTATTTTAATATTTTATCATTTTATGTAAGTGTTAATTATGTTAACTATATTTATAATATAATATTACTAGTGGTTATATTTTAATTTTTATTATAAATTTTGTTTTAAAATTTATTTTTTATCGCAAATATACACCATTGTATTTATAACTAATTTTTAATGTTAAATTTTCATGTCATGTTTCTCTAAGATCGATTGTAATAGATGTGTCGATCTAAGACGTTAACTTCAACTGCCGTTCTAGTTCTTTTCTTTTTTCTTTTTCTTTTCCCTTTTCTTTCTCTTCTTTCCGTTTAAATTTTCTATATTTATAATTTTCTTTTATAAATAATTATAATACTTTTATAATTAATTTAACTATATTTATAATACAATACTGCTAATGGCTATATTTTAATTTCTATTAAAAAGTATGATTTACAATTTATTTCATTTTTGACCGTAAATATATCCGATTATATTTAAAAATAAATTTTAATGTTAAATTTCCATGTCATGTTTTTCTAAGAAAGTAATTGAATTGCAACTGACGCTGTGTCGATCTAAGACGGTAGCTATTTTCTCTTTACAATGTTCGTTCTTTTTCCTTTTCTTTTCTTTGTTTTTCTCTTCTTTCTATTTATCAATTGTCTATATTTTTCTTTTTCTTTCTCTCCTTGGGTTTTTTTTTTTGAATGAGCGAGGAATTGTTTTTTGTGGATTACCGTTACAAATATCTATTCTAGACACGGGCAGGTGAGCATCTGTGTGTAACTATTTTTGGGATTGTTTTGAATATTATTAACTGCTGTATCTTTTGGGTCTGACGAGCAGCTTTTTGCTGTGAAATACGTATTACCCATGAAATTGTAGAATATCTAAAAATTTTTTCTAATATATATATCTATATGTCTATATATATATATATATATATATATATATATATATATATATATATATATAGGCATTTATAAAATATTCTTAGATCATGAAGATTATTTCACGTACAATAAAATCATTTTATTTCCTTTTTGACAGTACGAATACCTAAAATACAAAATGATTTAAAAAATGAACGAGGAAAAACGTAGCGTGGATAAATATAACTTTAGGTAAGAAAAATCAAGAATAAGATAATTAATCCTACAACTCAATGGATTATTTAATGCTTGAAATCTAAATATTTTGAACACAATTTTATGGCTTCAACAAAATGTATTTTAAACTTAATTGTATGACTTCAACTACAGACAAAATGTCTTGTTGGTAAATCTATTATAAATATGCATTGTTGGTAATTTTTCATATGAAATATATTGTGGTATTCTTGCCATAAAAATATGATTCTATCCTTTTATAGTGTTTGATTTTTGCTTGGCTAACGTTATTCGTTGCCCGTAGCTGAAAGTGCAATAGAAGAAACCGTTAGCTTAAAAATTACGGTAACTTACAGCGGTGTAGTCGATGTAATTGTTTACGAATTTGGATTTTTCATGAACACAGTTCTTCAAAGCACATTTAAATTCGTAAACAATTACAACGGCTACACTACCACACGATCGACAAGAAGAATGACATAGCACCTTTCAGATCACAGTTCAATTTTATCTGAAACGCTATTGTATGAAGTCAACTACATAAAAACGTATTGTTGGTCAATTTCTTATAAATACGAATTGATGGTAATTTTTTATATAAAATATATTGCTGGCATTGCTATAAAATAGATTTTATACTTTCATAGTGTTTTGTTTTTGTTTGGGTAAGGTTACTCTTTGTCTATAGCCTGGACCTTAAAAGGGGCGAAAGGTACAATAGAAAGCACTGTTAGCATAAAACTTATGGTTACTTACTACAGCGTAACCGATGTAATTCTTTACGAATATGGATTGTTCAAGAACACAGTTCTTCAAAGGACATTTAAATTCATACACAATTACATCAGCCACACTAACACACGATCGACAAAAAAATGACATAGCACCTTTCAGACCACAGTTCAAGTTGTTCACATTTAAGAACACGCCGATATCTACCAGGCGATATCCATTTTGACAATAGACACATGACAGCATTATCCACATGCAAAACGATTAAAAATAACGGAAGCATTATTGATAAAAATAAAAATCCTACATTTAATAATATCAATTATGAACACGGCAATAATGTACTTACTGTGTTCGAAATGTAGCACATTTCTATATATATTTAGTTACATGTAAAATAAAATTCACCCTTGATAATGGTAAAAGCATAGTTAAAATCGCTCTGAAAAATACCAGGACAATTCCTATATAATTTGAGTTCTGAAAAGAAATAAAATCATAAAAACACATGAAAACTTACTGTCAAAAACTTTTCTGTATTTTTTCATGAAAAAACGCATAAAAGAGAGATTGCTGCCCAAATACACAATATATATAAAGATAGCAAATGTAAACAATCGGCACCATTGGCCAAAAAGTGCGAAAGGGAAAATTGCTGAACTTAAACTCAAAAAGTATGTGTCGACCTGGCTTCCCTGTAGATATGTGTCCCTAGAAAGTTTGAATGGCGTAGCTTAAAAAATGTAGGCGTGCATATCTTACAGTCACACACAGACTCACAGATTGCATTTTATATATATAGATAAAAAATATACATGTTACTAGTAAGTCTGTACTGTCCAAAATGAAAACAAACTATATCGATATGCCGTCTAAAACCATCGCATATACAAAGCCCCGTTTATGTATCTTCTGGCAGTTCGCAGACGGAATGGAAAACTTGTCAGGCTGATTTTAATTCAGTTTTCGTTCTCTAGTGCTGGTTGCCTTACAACGCTATTAGGATCAGTCTCTCTATCTATTTCCCTCTACCTGGGAGAAGGAAAACGGTTTCATACATTTCCTGATGGTATTTGCATGCAAGTGAACGTAGCGAACATGGAAGTCCGATTTCTCGAAAACTTTTAAAACCACGGGCACCTCCATAAGGGGATTGCATGAAATTGAAATTTTAAAGTTTAGCAAAAATCATATCTTAAAGAATATTTACAATTCTAATTTAATTCAATGAAGTCACGAAACACTGTAAACATCCTTTTGAAGGAAATTACCAGATTGTGTAAGGGCAATCAAATATAACGAGAATACAGTTTTCGAATAATATCGTTTCAGGTATCGGAAATGAGGCATAACTTTTTTGAAAATTTCTTTAGAAAATATATATATACTACCAGCTATAATTATTAGGCCACCCCAATTTTTTTTAAAGAAATGATGTATTTCATTCTAATTTTTGGTATTTATTGCCAAATAACAATAGAATGGTTCTTTTGTTATTATGACTTTGCAAAATTTTACAAGGCAAGGAAGCAAAGATGAATTCTTATATATATATACAGAGAGAGAGAGAGAGAGAGAGAGAGAGAGAGAGAGTTTTTGTGTTACTCATATATACATCCGGGGTTGTGAAGTAATAAAATTAATTTTTCCTAATGCTGGAAAAGTTAATTTTTTACCATTTCATTTAAGATAAACCAAAATTATCTTACACACACACAAACACACACCTCCTCTCTCTCTTTCTCTCTCTCTACATATATATATATATATATATATATACATAAACAAACACACAGAAACATCTAAACACAAACACACAAGAACACACAAACCTAATCACACAACGAAGACTCCAAAACACACACAGAGGCTTCCGTCCATGTGTAACTTCAGGACGTAAGCGATCATGGGCTTCCACTTGGCTCTGTTTCTTGTCGCTCTCAATAATTTTTTCTCTGGGTTTCTCTCCCAAACCCTGCTCGGCAATCCATTTTCTCAAGCCAATAAATCTAAAATAAATAGATAAAAAGTAGTATGGCCACAAAGTGAGGGATCACTTTATATTTTGATTATAATAGAGAATTGATCCCTCACTTTATATCCACATTATAATTTCGGTTTTGTTTATCAACTTTTGATTAGGTATGAATCCACCTCTTCTCATTACTGAGAAGCGGTGGATTCATACCTAATCTAGCATTTCTTATTATCATAAGTCCATTGTCTCTATATAGTCCAATGTCTTTAGTATTTACTTCTTTCATAGGCCGTGAGATTATATAATACTAATAATCCTACCAGATTTGAAGAATACGTAGAGTCCATAGATCCCATGGTAATATCAAAATTGTCCTCTTTGGAATTATTTTTTCCACTGTTCTTCTTTATGAATGAGCACAGATTATTATTAGCATTATTATAATTTTTTCCTCCTCTCTTATATTTGGAGCAAATTTTGAGTAAAGAGTGGAGAATTCAATTAAAACTAATATAAAAAATTCAATTAAATATGTAAACGAGAAAAGTAACCCTCGAAGAACAAACAAGAATAGAAATATCATCTGGTATCATCTTTCAACCAGATGACTAGTAGTAAATTGGGGAAAAATTTCCTCGCTTTAATTAAGAAACACTTTCCGGAAAAAAAATCCACTAAGTAAGATCTTTAATAAAAACACTATTAAATTAAGTTACAGCTGCATGAACAATCTCGAAAAAAATTATAAAAAAAACACAATAATAATATTTTTAAAAACTTCAACAAAATCAATAAAAGTCACCGAATAACAGAAAATAACAATTTAGACAAGAAAAAATGTAATTGTAAAAACCCCATAAAAATCCGTTGAAAAACAGGTGCTTAACGGAATCAATAATATATCAATGCAAAATATCCTCAAAGGAAAATCCAAATAATATAAAAATTTATATGAGGGTGTACTAAAAACACTCTAAAGCAGCGAATTTACCAGCACACCTCTTCATTTAACAATAACAAATACAAAAATAGAACATTCCTATCGAAATATCATTGGTACCTAAAGGAAAAAAAAACACCCACAATAAAGTGGAAAATTCTAAAAGAAGCTAAAACATGTAAGTCCTAAAATGAACCATGTTCACTATGTTTATACGAAAAACTATTTATAATTAAATCCCTTAAGAATAAAAATCTATTAAATAAACGCAACGAAATAAATGTCATATGTAGACATTGCAAATTATTCACTTTAGAAAATGGATAAAATCTAAATGAAATAACATCCATATAACCAACAAGTGCTTCAGTAAAATAATTACTGACGAACTATATAAAAATAAATTGGAACATAAAATTATTTTTTAAAATAAATCTTTCTTTTTATATAAAGCTCGATAGACCAAAATATTTCCTTTTAAAAAAACTTCCCAATGAATAAATAAATGTCGCAATGTACAATTAATTCATAACTACATAATTATATATATATATATATATATATATATATATATACATAGGCAGACACGTTACTTCATGGTAAATCGGAACTAGGGCTATTTCTGACGAACCATCATCAGCTTCCGTCTTTATTGTACAGAAAATTTTACACGAATAAAATCTTCTGTACAATAAACACGGAAGCTGATGATGGTCCGTCTGAAATAGGCCAAACCCCTGATTTATCATGAAATAACATGTCTGCCTTAATTTTATATATATATATATATATATATATTGGAGGCCATGTACATCAAATCAAAACAACCAACACTCAATAAAATCAACTTTAAAACAGGAAATAACATATTACATTGCATTTGACTACATGGTTTTGTTGTCATTTCGCGCTAATCCGCGGTGTGACGTCATAAAACCGCATCGCAAACTTAAGAACTGCGTTTATTATTTTTGGTAACTATTGCCGTTGCCAAGCGGAGTTTTATGTCAACAGAAAATAAAATCGTCGGTGATGGTGGATTTTATAATATTTCAGTTTAAACAACCTCTCTGAAGATGGCTCATGTGAGCCGAAAGCTTAGAAGAAAACCAATAAATAATTATCCAAATGTTGGAGAATTTTAGTCTTTATTTTCAACTGAAATTAAAGCCAAAATACGATGTTGAGAACGGCTCATGATTAAACATAATAGACATTCATTGTCTCTTATATTTAATAGCATATGTTTAGAAAATTACTTGCTTCCTCGATATACTAAATATATATATATATATATATATATATATATATATATATATATATATATATATTGCTTTGAACGTTATTGTTAAGGATAATCGTTTTTGCAAGTATTCTCTTTATTTATCAAACAGTATATTTATTTATTTTCTTCAAGAGGAAAGGATACTTCAGAAATCCTATTAAAAGAAAAGCACTTTTCTGCAAGATCTGAACCTTCCTCCGTCGGAGTAAATGAATCTTTTTTTTTTCATCCCAGCTTTTAATATAATTATTTTCTAAAAAAATTACATTTTATATATTTATTCATTTTTAGTTGAAATAATTTCATACCATAGATAGATATACTTATTTTCACTTCGAATAACTGATTTCCATAGAAAGAAGTTTAGCTTAACGGAAGGAAAATGGCGAATGCAACTGCCTGACTCTGTCTGGAGAATTGTTTTTGGAAGATCATATAAAGTTAGTATAGAGTTGACTTGCTCAATGAGGAAAAGTGAAGACAAAGACAATAGAACAGGTGCCAGGAAGACAGAAGCTAGGGTAATCGAGTTGATTTATGGCAGCCATTTTCCCTCAAATATTTAGTTTTAATCTTACTTTTATTCAAATTGAAAATTCTAAAGAGAACATAATTTTCAACACACACACACACACATATATATATATATATATATATATATACACACATACACAAACATACATATACAATACATTCTGAATGTATGATCTGTCGGTTAAGTGCCATACGTGAAACACGCTTTGGGCGATCATGTCTTGAAAGACACATGACTGACTGGGGAGAAGATTATCCCGCAGTAAAGTTGCCATTGCTTTCTGCGGTAGACTGGTTGCCAACCAAAGCTATAGAACCCAATCTGTATGTTATTTGACATCGCCAGAATGGAAAGAGATGCATTATATTATTAAGTAATAATTAGTGGGGGATCAGTTTATTATTTCATAACAATATAAAAAAGAGCCCCCACTTAATGCCCAGTATAAGCCATAATCATGATTCCAAATATTATATTCAGTTAGTGCCATACGTGATACACGCTTTGTCTTGAAAGAGACATAACTGACTGGGCAGAAGATTATCCCGCAGTAGGTTGCCATTAGTTTTTGCAGTAGACTGGTTGCCAGCTAAGGCTATAGAACACAATCTGTCCTGTTATTTGACTCATAGCTAGAGGGGGAAGAGATGTATTATATTATTAAGTGGTAATTAGTGGGGGATCAGTTTATTACTTCATGACAATAGAAAATCGGCACCCATTTTATGCCCAGTATAAGCCTTAATTATGATTCCAACTATTATATTCAGTCAGTCAGTTAAGTACCATACATGATGCACTCTTTGGGCGATCATGTCTCGAAAGAGACATGACTGACTGAGCAGAAGATTATCCCGCAGTAGGCTGCCATTGCTTCCTGCGGTAGACTGGTTGCCATCTAAGGTTTTAGAACGAAATCCGTCCTAATATTTAACTCATAACTGGAGGGAAGAGACGGATTAATACTTTTCCCAAGGGTAAGTGAATGAACTGGAATTCGAACTCGGCACCCCGATTATCTCTCCTTCCGTGTCGATATCCACTGCATCACAACACAAATCATGATTTAAAATGTTTATTATGAGGAATAGAGCAACGATGAATGCTTGTGGGGGATAGGAAATTAAGAATTAAAATCAACCTTTTTCTTTTACTGAACTTACAGAAGATTGATGTTGTATTAAATTCTTTTTACTTAATAGAAATGCTAAGTAACCACGTCAGATTTGGGAGAGACAGAGTAATCAAGAAACTTTACTGGCTGCAAACGGACAGGACACGAGTTTAACAGATATACAAGATAGAAAGATGTGCGAGGATGTTTCATTTCACTGGATCTATTCAACTTATACAGAGACTAGCAGTATAACCCGGCGTTGCTCGGGTGTAATGAAAGCTTTAAAACTAATCCATGGTCCTTGAGTTCAGACTCTTTGGACATTGGCACGAAAGACTAAAAAGCAATAGTTGTTTCCAGTTAAAGCGAAACCGTAGACTGAAAGAAAAATGAATGGATGTAAGTCAAATTTTGATTTCCTGGTATCGATATCCAATAAATTTTTTTTGTCGTAAGCTGAATCTTGAAGGCTAAATAAGTCCTCTGAGTAAATGGTATCATGGCTGAGACTAAGAACTACAGTTATACCTACTTAGAGCTAAACCCGAAGCAAAAACTAAAATAAAATGCCTGAAAATATACAGACATACAGGCAGATAAACAGACACACACAAACATCTTGCCTTTTATATATATATATATATATATATATTATTGATTTTCTGCACTATTGTAAGAACTGCAACCTTGAAACTTCTGAATATCGTTTCTTATGTCTTTGTCTATGAGTGAATCACATTTGATTAAAATCGGACCACTCCTTCTATAACCCGATTGTTTCGATTATCGATTTTCGATATTTATCGGGGGTACCTCGAAACCTAGCTAAGTACACTGGCAGACGCTTATAGTACAACTGTGTAAATTTTCAAGAAAATCGGTTCATCCGTTTCGGAGTCTATAAGTAACGGACACACAAACACACAGACACACAGACACAGAGACAAAGTTCCATTTATAAATAAGTTTAGATAACGTGTCTGCATACTTTTTTCTTATATATATATATATATATATATATATTCTTTTTTAATGCAATTTTAGTTGCTGCCAAGTTCTCAATAAGGGAAAAAGATATATTACTACTGTCTTTGAAATATTTATGAAAATTCGAAAAAATTTATTTTATACTTTTTTCTTTGACTACTTGCAACAAAATACGAATCTTTGGTTTTGCAGACGATGTTTTGTCTTTTACGAATTTAGTCTAGTTAATGTTTCTTTTTTCTGTTTCGGCCATGTTCAATGTTTTGTCTTGATTTTTTAAAAAAAATTTATAATCATATCATCCCAAGAGAGGCATTTTACTGCCACTGTTTTACAGGGGGCTACATAGGAGGAAAGTTATGAGAAAGAGGGACAGATTACAGGGGGTGTCAGGAGGTGGGTAAGAGAAGAAGGAGAATATTGATGAGAGTGGAGTGGATGGAGAAAGAAGCATGAGAGAGAGAATGCAAGTTAGTGAGATAGGAGATGACTATTGACTTTACATTTGAATTCTTGAAGGTTGTAGCTTATACCTACTTAGAGCCAAACCCGAAACAATAACTAAAATAAAAGAGCTGAAAAAAATACAGATACAGGCAGATAAACAGACACACACACACACAAACATCTTAACTTTTATATATATATATATATATTATCGATTTTCTGCACATGTGATTAAAATTGGACTACTCCTTCTATAAGCCGATTGTTTTGATTATCAATTTTCGATATTTATCGGGGGTACCTCGGCACAAAAACTAGCTAAGAACACTCGCAGACGCTTATAGTACAACTGTGTAAATTTTCAAGAAAATCAGTTCAGCCGTTTCGGAGTCTATAGATAACGGACATATACTCACAGACAAAGTTCCATTTATAAGTTTTAGATTAGATTTACTAGGTATGAGAATAGATAAATGTTAGTTGCTTATAATTGAATCTGTAACTTGGTATCGGCAAAATATGACCCTAAGTCTTATACATATATTTTCTTTTAGTTTCTGTTTTTGATAAGACTTATTAATATTTTAGCATTCGTCGGTAAATATTGATCGTTTCTGTCTGAGTCTAAAATCTTTTCATTTGATTCGGGAATAGCTAAATATTTGCCCATTCTACCTGAGTTTGTAAGGATTTCCTTGGTTCAGAGACAAATACATATTGGTATATTGGAGTTTAGAGGCCTTTATTTCGCACCTGGCGTTTTCATGAGAATGGCTTATCTTCCTGCAGGCAAAGCAATCGCTGTATTTATGGCAGATTAACTTTTTAGATCTTTTCAAAGTTACAGCAAAGTTATATATCCGTTATGAAAATTATTTAAACTCTTTGCATGCTGTTTTGATTTTTGTTATCACGTTTCGGCCGTTTCACACTTCGTCAGGTCGATATCAATTCAGTTATAGCGAACTAAACATTTAGAGGATAATCTATCTACGGTAGACTGTCCGCGTTTATCTTCGTATGATATCTCGTCTAATACTGTTTTTTTTTATAAGTACATTTCAATAATTGTTAGTCTTCATTATGGTCAGGCGACCCCGCTGTTCATCTCAGTGTTCTCGATAGGCTCCAAAGAAGAATTAGTAATGCGATAGGTACAGACTTGGCGGCCCGACTCCAGCCACCTTCTCACCGACGAGATGTAGCTTCCCTCTGTTTGTTCTATAGATATTTTCATGGCTTCTGCTCCAACGAACTTAAGTCACTGGTGACCCCGCCACAAGAATTTACTCGTGCAACCAGACTGGTAACTGGGCCCCACCCATTTACAGTAGGATCAACCAGATGCAGGTGACAATTCTACTCCAGCTGCATCTTTTCTCGCACATCCCGCCTGTGGAACTCTCTCATATATTTTTGCATTCCTGACGGCAACAAACTCCAGGAATTTAAATGCAATGTCAATACCCATCGCTTAACCACTTGATTCCAGTTCTGTCTACATCACCCTGTATATCTTTTCCTTTCTTTCTCCCTTTGAAACTGTCATTACACCTGTATTCCCATCCTTCTCTTGCTCCCTTCACTGACTCCTCCTGTAACTGGTCAGTCTTTCTCGTTACTCTCATCCTATCTAATCGTTTTCTCTTATGTAGCCCCCTGCGCATCAGTGGCGTTACCGCTTTGCTTGGGTTGAAACGATAAAAAAAAAAAAAAGAAAAAAAAAACTCACAATTACTCTGTTACCAAATTTCTATCCAAAGCAATAATCCTTGGGGCTATTTTCCCGTAAGATATTAGTCTATGGAGTAATTGGAGCCATAAACCTAAGCTCCTACTGATAAGTGATGATGATGATTGTACGCATACGTGACAGCTTTCACCGAAACATTGCTATGTTCCTGCTACTGCTGTTGTTGAAAACGTGTTTTCTTTTTTCTTAGTTTCTTTATGAGCGGCTTCAATATCATACTTATTTATTTGATAAACCCTACTAAGGGCGGGATGTGCGTTGTGGTGCAGTGGATATCGACTCGGACCGACAAATCGGGAAGCCGAGTTTGAGTTCCAGTTGAATTCCTTGCATTCACTTATGCACTAATACCCTTGGGAAAGGTATCAATCCGTCTCCTCCTTCCAGTTATGGGTTAAATAATAGAACAGATTGGGTTCTATAGCCTTTACTGGAAACCACTCTACCGCAGAAAGCAATGGCAACCTACTGCGGGGTAATCTTCTGCCCAGTCAGTCATGTCTCGAAAGAGACATGATCGCCCAAAGCGTGTACCACATATGGCACTTAACTGACTGACTGAATATAATAGTTGGAATCATGATTAAGGCTTCTACTGGACATAAAGCAGTTTTATTTTGTTATGAAGTAATAAACTGATCCCCCACTAATTATTACGTAACAATACAATGACTGACTGGGCAGAAGATTACCCCGCAGTAGGTTGCCATTGCTTTCTGCGGTAGACTGGTTTCCAGCAAAGGCTATAGAACCCAATCTGTCCTGCTATTCAACCCATAGCTGTAGGAAGAAGAAGTGGATGATATTATTATATTAATAAGTAGTAATTAGTGGGGGATCAGTTTACTACTTCATGACTATAGAAAACAGATCCCCCACTTTATGACCCGTGGAAACTTTGATTATGCTTCCAACTATTATAGTCAGTCAGTTAAGTGCAATACGTGATGCACGCTTTGGCGATCATGTCTCGAAAGAGACATGACTGACTGGGCAGAAGATTACCCCGCAGTAGGTTGCCATTGCTTTCTGCGGTAGACTGGTTTCCAGCCAAGGCTATAGAACCCAATGCATCTCTTCTCCCTCCAGTTATGGGTTAAAATAACAGGACAGATTGGGTTCTATGGCCTTTGGCTAGTAACCAGTCTACCACAGAAAGCAATGGCAACTTACTGCGGGATAATCTTCTGCCCAGTCAGCCATGTCTCGTCCTAGACATGATCGCCCGAATCGTGTATCACTTGTGGGTTGTTGACAATATTTTATACGATCAGCCATGGCAAATTTAAAGATATTACCTCCTTTCAGAAATTCAGGCGATTATAAAGAGTTCGCATGATAAAAAAATGCATGTTGGCCACAAAATTAAAAAAAATATTCTGTTATCATTAATATTTTATCAACTGGAATTAACCCATTACAAATATAATTAATTATTAGCTTGATTGGATTTGTAATTAATTATTTTTTACAGATGAAAAAGAAAGTTGATTTGGATTTGAGTTTTGTTTAATGGCATATCAACCTATGTGGGTCATTTAATGCCGAAAAGGTCGAGTTTAAAGATATTTTTTTTAATGTTCGGTTATAGTAAGAAAGTTGATTTAGTCAGATTGGGTCACTATGTCGATCCAGGATGTTTTTTCCACCTGAATCCATCCTGCATATATACAAGTCAACCATCCGTCCGTGCATGGAGTACTGCTGCCATTTATGGTCAGGTGCCCCTGCCGTTCTCCTCAGTGTTCTTGACAAACTCCAAAGGAGAGTCTGTAATGTGATAGGTACTGATCTGGCGACTCGACTGCAGCCACTTCCCCATCGTCGAAATGTAGCCTCCCTTTGTCTCTTCTGCTCGGATGAGCTTGTCACTGATGCCTCCTCAACAGGTGTTTACTCGTGCAACCAGACTGGCAACTGGGTCCCACCCATTCACAGTCAGGTTAGCCAAATGCAGACGACAATTCTACTCCTGCAGCTTCTTCTCTCGCACTCCCCGCCTGTGGAACTCGCTCCCGTATTCTTGCTTTCTTGACGGCTACAACCTCCAGAAATTTAAATGCAAAGTTAATACTCATCTACTAACCACTGGACTCTAGCTCTCTCCCCACCCCTGTATAACCTTCCCTTTCTCTTCACCTATGTATCTGTCATCGCACCTGCTTTCTCAGCTTTCTGTTGTTCCTTTCTAACTAGTTTGTACTCCTCACTCTTTTCTAATTAATCTTTTTACATTTATGTAACCCCCTGCACATCAGTGGCGTTTCCGCCTTGCTCGGGGTGAAATGATAAAAAAAAAAAAAAAAAAATTTTGACGAAAAAATTTATTTTTTATTTTATTTTAGAAAACTGAAGATGTCTTCTAGTTTCGTATTCAAAAATGTATTCCTGGTAATAATTTTTTTTCCTTCAAAAATGTACGATGGCAATAATTTTTTTTTCTTGAAAAATGTGTAACGGTAATAACTTCCATGCTCCTCAAAACCTCCCGGTCAGAGGCCTTGCTGCTGGATGCAGTTTAGCGTCATACCCAGGACCGGGAAGAAAGTTGAAGAGACTGAAATGTTTCACTGACAAAAGCTGGAAATATAATGACGAGGAAGTTTTAGGAAAAATAGAAACTTCAAGGAAGTTCCGCTTTAGCAATTCGAAAAACAATGTCCATCCTTTTGCGGAATATAGGGAAGGAGTTTATCCGAACTATCAAGAACTATTGAGTTGTAATTAAATCTCTGTTAGTTCCATATGAAATGTGTGTATATATATATATATATATATATATATATATAAAATTCTATAGAAAAGATCAAATTACTAAATTCTAAAGCAAGGTTTAATATTCTGAATTAGATTAGAAATATATCCGCTAAAACTTTACTTAAATGCAAAAATATTCCGTACTGGAAAAATCAAAATTAAATAAAAAAATGGCTCCCAAACTCGGAAAAAGAAACAATTTCCTATATTCAAAATTAAAATTAAATATACAATTTCAGATTAATTATATTATATATTTAAAAAAAACCCTGCTGAAATACACAAAAAATACTCCTTACGGGATAAACATCCCATCCCTATCACATCCATCTAAGGAACCCCAAGGAATATAATCTAGTCACTAGATAAAAAAGAATACATAAAATCCGTCTAGTATCAACAGACACTAGCTAACCACACCACTCTCCTAAAAATTCTTAAGGTCAACAAACAGGACGGGTTCCCTAATCACAAAAAAACCCGCACACACACGCACAACTGACCAAGTAACCAACCTTTTAACTACGCACACCTCTTTCTTCGAAATTCTAACCAAAAGATATACCCGAGCAATAAAAATGCACATTCCAACAGCTAATATCATTAATCAACCATTTAACTTTGCACACTACTTTTTCTGTCAGGAAAGCATGTATGCAGAAGGGAATTCCACAGGCGAGAAAAGAAACTACTGGAGTAGAATTTGCATTTACAATTTATTGGTTTCGCAGAAAAAGGGTGGGGCCTGGTTGCTAATCTTGTGGCTCAAGAAAATTCGTATATATAGGGTACCAGTGAGCTAAGTTCATCGGAGCAGAAGCCGTGAAAGTATTTGTAGAAGAGATACAAGGAAGCCACACTGCGTCTGTGAGAATGTGTCTGTATCTGAGCTGCCAAGTCGGGATCGATCACATTACAGATTCTCCGATGGATTTGGTCGAAGACACCTCAGTGGATAGCAGAAGCACCGGACCAGATATGGCAGCAGTACTCAATGCACGGGCGGATGGTAGACTTGTATATGTGCAGGATTGTTTGGGACGGGAAAAACTTCCTGGCCCTACACAGAGAACCGATTTTCTTAGCAGCGGATTTAGCTATGGATTCTATATAGTTATTCCACTTGTGGTCTGGTGTGAGAATTAACCCGAGGAGGTGTGGTGGCTATTAGATAGCAGCTTCGTTTTGGAAGCATTAAAATTTACGAGTCATTTCTTACCCCAGTCCACCACGGATTGGAGGTCCTTTTCAAGCTCGGCAGCGAGTTTTGCTTTTTCAGCCTCTGTAGATTTTTGATCAAGACGAGAGTAAACCATAGTGTCGTCAGCATATTTTTTTTTTTTATAAGCGTTTCAATCCGAGCAAGGCATGTCACTGCCACTACTGCGCAGGGGGCTACGTAGAGTGGAGAAAGGATGATTAAATATAGGAAATGTCAGAGGGTGGGTGATAGGCGGGTAAGGATACCGAGAATGAGGGTTGGGTAGATGAGAGTGTTCTGAGAATAATTGGGAGTTAGTGTGATAGGAGGTGTCTATTGACTCTACATTTAAACACCTGGAGATTGTAACCGTCGGGAAAGCAGACTTGTGGAAGGGAGTTCCACAGGCGGGAAGCGCGAGAAAAGAAGCTATTGGAGTAGAAGTTACGGTTACATCTTATTTGTTTAACTGTAAAAGGGTGGGACCTAGTTGCTAATCTAGTATCTCGTGTAAATTCGTGCTTAGGCGGCACCAGTGAACTAAGCTCATCGGAGCAGTAGCCATGAAAGTACTTGTAGAAGAGGCACAGGGAAGCCACATCACGCCGGTGAGAGAGTGGCTGCAGCCGGTCTGCCAAGTCAGTATCAACCACGTTACAGATCCTCCTTTGTATTTTGTCAAGAAGCCCAAAGGAGAGCAGCAGGGGCACCCGACCAGATATGGCAGCAATATTCAATACACGGGCGGATGGTAGATTTGTATATGTGCAGAATAGATTCAGGTGGGAAAAACTTCCGGGCCCTGCACAGGTAGCCGACTTTCATAGCAGCAGATTTGGCAATGGATTCGATATAGTCATTCCATTTGAGGTCCGCCGAAAGTGTAAGGCCAAGGAGGCGTAGTATTTTACTCTCTGGGAGGCTAGTCTGTCCCATGCTAATGGGAGGTAGATGCGATTGTCTATGGTGGTTAGTTGATAACAGCTTCGTTTTAGAGGCATTGAAATTTACCAGCCATTTCCTACCCCAGGCCACTACGGATTGGAGGTCCCTTTCAAGTACGGCAGCGAGGTTCACTTTGTCGTCCACACCTGGTTTCTGATCGATGCGAGAGTAGATTGTTGTGTCATCGGCATACATGCCAATTTGGGATTTAATGGTGTCGGGGAGATCATTAATGTAGATCAGAAAGAGTGTGGGACCTAGGATAGAACCTTGAGGCATGCCCATTTAATACCACCTTCAATGTGCGGTTAGAGAGGAAGGACTGGATGAGGTCAAACAGATGTCCAGTTATCCCATAGCTTCGCAGTTTGCACAAGAGGCCAGCATGCCAGACCCTGTCGAATGCTTTGGAGATATCCAAGGCAACGGTTCGGGCTTCAAGAGATGCAATCAAGTATCGTACAGTCAGAGGAGGAGGGGGAGCGGTAGAGGAAGAAGAGATAGCTAACCGAGCTTAGAAGTGAGAGGCGAAAGCACATGAAGGAATGATCAAGGGATTCAAGAGATATGACCCTGGCTAGGTGGAGTTGTTCACTGACATATACACCAAGCCCATGCATATGGACATTGGAGTCCTTCCTGAAGAGAGGAAGGTAACCAGGAACGAACCGGATTAGGTCAAACAATTGTCCAGTTATACCATAGCCCTGCAGCTTGCATAGAGGGCCAGCATGCCAGACTCTGTCAAACGCTTTGGATATGTCAAGGGCCACAGTTCGGGCTTCGCCGTTTTTGTCGAGGGCCTGGTATATATACTCAGTGATGGTCGTGAGTATATCAGTAGTAGACCTGGTGAAGCGGAAACACCATGCATGTGGACATTAGAGTCCTTTCTGAAGAGGGGAAGGTAGCCAGGGATAGAGAGGTCAAAATAGGGTATTGAGGAGCTGAGATTAGCACATGAAGGAATGATCAAGGGATTCAAGAGATATGACCCTGGCTAGGTGGAGTTGTTCATTGACATATACACCAAGCCCATGCATATGGACATTGGAGTCCTTCCTGAAGAGAGGAAGGTAACCAGGAACGAACAGCTCTGAAGAAGGGATAGAAGGGTCAAGGTTAGTCTCACATATTGCTAAGATATCGGGTGAGTTAGTTAGAAGGAATAATTCTACACTATTAAAGTTACTGCGAATACCTCGTATATTTGTGTAGGTAACGCAGATAGGTTTGGGCGATTTATAATATGCCCACTTGGGATCTTATTACATCAAGGAGATCGTTAAGTGTTATGTCGCCAAGTATAAATGAATAACTCAACAACAGAATCAGAATATAAGTTGTATTCCGCGGAAAAACGGTTAGTAGGTACAGAAGTGATTAGTAATATTTACAATAGAAAAGATACAATAGTCCAATCCGTCGTAAGACGTGTGTATACGTGATTACTTCCGGTACGCCACCGGAAGTGTGTCTAACTCTTCGCACTGACTCTCAAGTGACTCTCTACCACTCTGTACGAACCCGTACGACTCTCCCGTAGAGAATCCACCATTGCTATCTATAGCAATGGGAACAGTCCATTATGTAGTCAAATAGGAGCGGCGCCCTAACAATAAGGAAAAGCGTATGACCTAGAATAGAGCCTTGAGGGTCATCCTCATTCATGTGATAGTATTGGGGGGCTTGTCCTTTCAATACCTCCTTCATTGTATGGTTTGAAAGGAAGAACCGGATTAGGTCAAACAATTGTCCAGTTATACCATAGCCCTGCAGCTTGCATAGAGGGCCAGCATGCCAGACTCTGTCAAACGCTTTGGATATGTCAAGGGCCACAGTTCGGGCTTCGCCGTTTTTGTCGAGGGCCTGGTATATATACTCAGTGATGGTCGTGAGCATATCAGTAGTAGACCTGGTGAAGCGGAAACACCATGCATGTGGACATTAGAGTCCTTTCTGAAGAGGGGAAGGTAGCCAGGGATAGAGAGGTCAAAACAGGGTATTGAGGAGCTGAGATTAGTTTAACAGAGAGCTAGGATGTCAGGGGAGTTTTGATGGATAAAATATTCAACGCTACTGAAATTTGTTCGGATACCGCGAATGTTAGTAAAGGAAATGTTAAGGGGTTTAGGTGATTTTAATTTGCCTGTTTTAGCCTTTTTAGCAGAGATATGGATGTTCATGTTTAATGTTGTTGTTATAGAGAGACCTCGAGTAGAGGAGGTAAACGGTCATTAGCTGCGACATGCACTGGAAGGAAACTGGTGCGGGCTGCAGCAAAGTGTGGCCTCGGAGTTGCCCACCGAAAGCACCTGCAGGGACACCTATTCATGCTTGACATGGCACTGCAAGAACCCCGATATGATGCAGCTGTTGATCAGAGCGGCCGCTCTTGACGCTACGCAAGAGGTAGGGTTCCTAACTACCAGTCGGAAGCAGCAACCAGAAAACTGCCAACCCGGTACCCTCACAATGAAGAGACGTTGCCACCGACCACGCACGTCGCAGGAAAATCGCATAAGCACTATTACTAAGGTCTGAGGAGAAAAAGAGAGTCGGAGACCACTTCCTGAACAGGAAGCAAGGGATGAGCCTCTACATCTGTTCAATGGATGTGGGTGGAGTGTGAATCGGGCGATAGAAGGGTCTATCTACTCCAATTAAAAAAAAAGTTTCAACCTAGTTAAAGTTGAAACTACCTGCAATATTAAATTAGATTACACATTATATATTAAAAACTGTGACAATATACCAAATCACTAGACATGAAAGGATAATATTAAAACAAAGCAAAGAATATGGCGAAGAAACAGAGATCAATCCCCCCCTTCTTATTTCAAAATTAGTCTAACAGGGAGATTAGTGATTCCAAAGCTATAGATTTCATTATCTGTAGACAGAAGACTGAAAAACCTTTGAATTTTTCGAGCTTCTCAAAGACCGGACTTCTGTTTTCATTTGGATAATTCTTGATTCGTCTATGCTTTAGAAATACACCGGTCAGAGAATAAAGGGTAACACGTGGTTTCACAGGAAGGTGGGGAGGGATAGAATTACAACTCTGAGATATTACATTTCAAAACTCAAATTTTAAATTACACATATTATAAACTGTGACTATGTGATAGATACCGACTTAGCAGACCGCCTGCAGTCTCTCTCTCACCGGCGCGACGTGGCTTCCCTGTGTCTCTTCTATAAATACTTTCACGGTTTCTGCTCCGATGAACTTAGATCACTGGTGCCCCCTAGGTTCGAATTTGCACGAGATACTAGATTAGCAACTAGATTCCACCCTTTTACAGTGAAACCGATAAAATGCAACCGCAACTTCTACTCCAATAGCTTCTTTACTCGCACTTCCCGACTGTGGAATTCTCTTCCACATGACTGCTTCCCCGATGGCTACAATCTCCAGGAGTTTAAATGTAAGGTCAATAGACACCTCCCAACAAAGTAACTTCCATTCTTTCAAACACTCTTCCCACCCACCCACCCAACTATCTATCACCCCCCTCTTCCTACTTACCTTCCCCTATGTAGCCCCAAGCGCAATAGTGGCAGTGGAATGCCTTGCTTGGGGTGAAATGATTAAAAAAAATAACAACTCACTAAATCTGAAAGGAAAATAGTAAAACAAAGCAAAGAATATGGCGAAGAAACAGATCTTTTTTCGAGCTTCTTAGACTAGACTTTTGTTTTCTTTTGGGAAATTCCTGATTCGATTTTAGTATGTATTTATAGGTAGGATAACATCTGGACATACTTTCTGATCTTTCATTTAGTAATTTCTTTCCTCCTGGCACAATCTGCATACATTGCCACCGTTGTATGGTTTGGCTATTTTAACTATACTCCAGAGTCTTTCCCATTTTTCAATTGCAATTTCCATACTCGGTTAGCCAGTTTGGTACAATTTTTGAGGTTTTTCAGTTTAAAGTCGTGCGTTTGTGAAAAATCATTTTTTGTGCAAACGGAACAATCAGTCATTATAAACCGAAAGAAACCGAAAGGTTGAAACCTAGGTAGCGGAAATAACTCATTTCCAAGTGATCTCACTCAGTATTGAATTACAGCACTCTGGCTAATGGCGTATGATAAATCATACGCTAAAAGTCTGCCTCCTTCTACCGAGCGCCAATAGCTCAGAGGTAGAATCGCCGACTGACGCCAATTCGCTATGATTTCAATCCTAAGTTAAAAGCAATCGGATGTCTAATCGTACTGATGAGCTGTGATACAGCGAAACAGATCTGTCTGCCGATGACAATATATATATATATATATATATATATATATATATATATATATATACCTTCTTTGATTACTGAGTTGAACGGCTGCAGAATTTGAACGCTCTCGGTTACTGGCTGGGAATTAACACACTGTAAAATCTGCCTTTCTCTGGTGTGCGCCGATATCTTAGCCGTAAGATCACCTTCCGATGACAAATCAGTTTGATTTCGATCCCAGTTTTAGGCAAACGGTTGACCTAGCCGCACTGATGAACTGTGATACAGCGAAACAGGCTTGTATCCGGATGATTATATATATATATATATATATTGAGAGGAAAGCTCAACACATAATTAAACTGTTTAATTATGTATTGAGTTTCCATCACACTATATTTGCTCGGGATTATATCCATTGAGCTCTCTCTTTTTATACAATTGATATTTCATATTAATTAGATAAATTCTTTCGGATTATCCTCTCCATCTTCAAACTTGCCATTCTCTCTCTCTCTCTCTCTCATATATATATATATATATATATGTATTAAGCCGACTGCTCAGAAAGGATTAAATAAAAAAAACATATATCAATGTTGTGATTTTCTTTCTTCGTTCAACAATAATGCTATTAAGCTTATCAGACGATATGAAAAGATTTTACATGAAATATATATATATATATATATATATATATACATATATACATATATAGTTTATATATATATATATATATATATATATAAACTATATAAACTATATATATATATATATATATAATATATATATATATATATATATATATATATATATATATATATATATATATATATATATATATATATATATAGTTTATAAAGGAAAACTCAACAGGTCAGTTCAATTGATTATAAACTATATCTCATTTCAATGAGTTTAATTAGCTCATTTCATCAGACCTTACAAATATACCTTCCATCTGGTACAAAGGTTTTTGCCGGAATGAGTCTTTTCTAAAAATGAAGAGAGGTATAACAATAAAAATAATAATAATAAACATAAAAATACAAACAAACAAATAAATAACAATAAAAGTAAGGGGAAAGAGGAGAAAGAAGGAAAGAAGGAAAGAAAGAATTAAAAAAAGAGATTCCAGTTCCAAATATTGGCATTCGTGTTGCATATATATATATATGCACACACATATCACTGCTAGATAAATCTTTTCTCATTCCTGCATATACTTTTATATACACAATATATATGCGAGACAATCACGTACATATATATGTCCATATACCCAAATACGATTATATATATGTGCATACGTACACAAACATGACTACATATAAACGCATATATATATATATAACTTACATAAGTGTCCTAGTATTTCTTTCTATACCCATGTATAAAGACCCTGTACGTTTGTGTACATTTAATTTCCAAATGAGGGGGTAATTTTCTTTTTCTATTTCTTAATCAACATTACTTGTTTTTTTTTAATCATTTCACCCCAAGCAAGGCATTCCACTGCCACTATTGCGCAAGGGGTTATATAGGGGAAGCTAAAGAGAAAGAGTGGTTAGATATAGGAAATGTCAGAAGGAGGGTGATAGACGGGTAAGGATAGACCTATGAAGTCAATATAGTGAACATTTTTCATTACATAGTTGATGGTAGGATATTTCTTTCAGATTTATGTACACTAATACTAATATGAAGTCATTGTTTACTTAGATGGGCGTGTCTTTCTCTTGGATTGTGGGTTCGTGACCTCAGTTCATTTAGTCTGCACATTCTTCCAACGAATGATCTACTCAGTTATGGGAGAGCTGGTAAGGGTGTCGGAAGGTGGTGATTCCAGGATTTTATGTGTCGGATAGTATAATTTTTTTTTCTATGACGGCACTTGAAATTATATCGTTTCTCTGATTTAACAACTGCCTAGATTCTCTGAACTTGATAATTCTAATCTTTTCATCTAAGCATAAGTTGCATCTGCCTCTAAAGTTATTGGGGGCTTGGGATTTCCCTATAATCTTCCATTCAATCTGTGGGGAAATACCTTTTCGGTTCATACAACCATAGATGAAACCGCCATAATTCGTTTTAATTTAAAAATTGCGCGTTCATACATTCAATGCAACGTGAGCGTTAAAATAAAACACCGTTACAAGAGCGTTCTTAAAAAGAAAACGGTAAACGATAAAATCAGTTTTAAATATCGCCTGAAGATACCGCTCATGGTGTAATATAACAATCTGGCCCCACCCAAGGAAGGCTGATGCAAGCGAGGGTGTTTCCGGTCGTTGAAAGGAACGGATGTCGTTTTGACCTTATTTCCGGCAGCAGCGGAAATAACTACAGAGGCAAACAGAACAGGTGTCTCTGAGAATTACGTGGGCGAGGCAAAACCGGAAGAAAAAGTCCCGGTTCTGGAAGATTATAAAAAGACCTCGGCGCACGGATTCGCCAGTAGTAGTAGAGGAGCGACAGAGATCGGCCGGTGAAGAGAGACACAGCAGATAAGACTACACTCCCGTCAACCCATTAGAAGCGCGCTCTCTCAATTCTCTGTTCCCTATTCTACACGGTCCATCGTCATTAATAAAAATATAACTTATATTTTTATATATATGCGTGTTTGTTGTTTGTCGATATACAACAATGGTAGAAACCTGGGTCGCGTAATAACTCGTGTAAAAATGGAAAATATTCACAAGTTTTAAATATATGATTGTATAGAACACTTTTAATACAAATGTATACTGGTCTAACCCTATTATGACCAAAATCTAAGAATCAATCAATATATTATGGACTCTCCCGTCGATTTCGACGTATGAGTGCCCAACCTCAGTTAGACTACCACACAAAGAATTATTTAGAGTGGTGAAGGCCTGTGTAGCAACATCCACACATTTTGGAACAAACAATCGGTGCAGAAGTTCGTCACGGATCGCATGAACAGCAGACCTCAGATATTTAACCCATAACTGGAGGGAAGGAACGGATGAATACCTTTCCCAAGGGTACCAGTGCGTAAGTGAATGCAGAGTGTTTGACTGGAAATCGAACTCGGCTCACCAATTCCTCTTTCCGAGCCGATATCCACTGCACCACAACACGCATCCGTCAATAATCGCTTACAGCACCTGGTATTCCCCATCTAGTACTGACCAGGCTCAACGTTGCTTAACTTCGGTGATCGAGCAAAAAAGTAAATCTATACTTTTTAGGGATTTATTGAAATTTTACTTAAGTTTCCACATGTCTTCCATTATTGGGAATACAAAGAGTATTACAAAGGGTATTACAAAGGAATACAAAGGGTATTACAATGAAACACAAAGGGTATTATAAAGGAATACAAAGGGTTTACAAATGAATACAAAGGGTATTACAATGAAACACAAAGGGTATTATAAAGGAATACAAAGGGTATTACAAAGGAATAAAAAGGGTATTACAATGAAACACAAAGGGTATTACAAAGGTATACAAAGGATATCACAAAGGAATACAAAGAGTATTACAAAAAAATACAAAGGAATACAAAGGGTATTACAATGAAACACAAAGGGTAATACAAAGGGTATTACAATGAAACACAAAGTGTATTATAAAGGAATACAAAGGGTTTACAAATGAATACAAAGGGTATTACAAAGGGTATTACAATGAAACACAAAGGGTATTACAAATGAATACAAAGGGTATTACAACGGAATAAAAGGGTATTACAAAGGAATACAAAGGGTATTACAATGAAACACAAAGGGTATTATAAAGGAATGCAAAGGGTATTACAAAGGAATACAAAGGGTATTACAAAGGAATACAAAGGGAATTACAATGAAACACAAAGGGTATTACAAAGGAATATAAAGGGTATTACAATGAAACACAAAGGGGTTTACAAATGAATACAAAGGGTATTACAACGGAATAAAAGGGTATTACAAAGGAATACAAAGAGTATTACAAAGGAATACAAAGGGTATTACAATGAAACACAAAGGGTATTATAAAGGAATACAAAGGGTATTACAACGGAATAAAAGGGTATTACAAAGGAATACAAAGGTTATTACAATGGAATACAAAGGGTAATACTATTTTGCAGTTCATATTTTTTTACTTATCTAAAAATTGTTGCAAATTTTGTGGTAAAGAATTATTCAATAACTATACTTAAAACTAAGTACATCAAACTTTATAACATTTGCTACAGATAATTTCTATCACAAATACAAATAAAATTATAATTTTTTTAAAAGCGCACACGGACTTTATATATCTTGCGATGCAGCATACGAACTAACTGTCAATGATAGCTGGCGAAAACCTTTTTTTTTTAAATATGAAAATTTTAATGATACAATTACTATCCGCATACGTTTCGATCGGATTGAAATTATTTAAATATTTACCTAATGGTGGAGCTAAGGGCAAAGTATGTTAAATCACGTGTTCCCGTACGATCTGCAGAGTTAAACAACTTTGTTAAAGAACTTTGATGTGCATATGGTGTAATGGTTAATTGCTCAGGATTGTTAGACTGAGAGCTGATTTTCAATACCCGTTAATTTCATTACGCTCAAATATCATTGATAAAGGTATTAATTCGCCTCTTCCTCTAAGCTATGGGTTAATTTGAAAGACTTATATCACCCAACCATTACTATCTAAAAAAAAATTCTAAAAAATATTTTTTGCAATTAGATATCCTGTAAAAGATTAATAATTCGTAAAAAAAAATCGATGAAGCATATTAATGTCATGGTATTGGTACAAGACTGGTTTACAGTAGTGTGTTCATACTCGTGCATAGACACTAATATCAACGAAGTGCGATAGCGAACTTGTCTTGTTAGGTCAGTTACGACTGAGTCGTGAGTTCGAGCCTCCATGGGTGCTCAGTCATTTCGGCCTTAATACTACAACTAAGATTCGCTTAATAAATAGTCATATAGGCCAGCTTGAATTATTTTGCAGAGTCTGTGAAAACTGTTACCCTCGGCTTCTTATCCACACCCCTCGCTTTTTAATGTAACAGGTGAGATTCTTCCGCAATAATGAAAGCACCGCCACTAAATCTTCCTTAAAATTTCTTTAAAAATAACCAGACAAATTTTTCACTTTGATATATAAATTACTAGCAGTATAGCCCGGCGTTGCTCGGGTGTAATGAAAGCTTTAATACTAATTCATGGTCCTAGAGCTCAGACTCAGCCTAAAGAATATTTGAAATAATAAAATAATTGTGACAATTTACCAATCGCACCTAGTAAATATATATATATATATATATATATATATATATATATATATATATATATATATGTACTAGCAGGATAGCCCGGCGTTGCTCGGGTGTAATGAAAGCTTTAATACTAATCCATGGTCCTAGAGCTCAGACTCAGCCTAAAGAATATTTGTGTGGAGTTTGGTGAGAATCGGATAAAAATTGTGGATTTGTATAAAGGACATACATACAGACAGATAAACAGCCACACACACAAACATCTTGCCTTATATATATATATATATATATATATATATATATATATATATATATATAATCGATTTTCTGCACTATTGTATGAACTGTAATCTTGAAACTTCTGAATATCGTTTCTTATGTCTTTCTCTATGAGTGTGTGAAATTTGATTAAAATCGGACCACTCCTTCTATAAACCGATTTTTTCGATTATCGATTTTCTATATTTATCGGAGGTGTCTCGACACAAAACCTAGTTAAGAACACGTTTATAGTACAACTGTGTAAATTTTCAAAAAAATCAGTTCAGCCGTTTCGGAGTCTATAGGTAACGGACTCACACACACAGACACACACAGAGACAAAGTTCCATTTATAAATAAGTTTAGATAACATTTTTAGATTTTTACAATCTCTTTTAAATATGTAGCACTCAAGCGTGATATTGACGATCCACTATCGTTGACACAGCTATCATGAAGTCAACTTACACAACGCACTCCTCCGGCCCCGAGTTGAGGCTCTTCTCCCTTTCTTCTTCTTGGTCTTTGGATTTGTGATTATTACGGACCTTACGTCACTTTGCACTTGACTTTAACTTCAGCATCGGGCTAGAATAAGAACCCCTAATATAAAAATGCAAATAAAATCCTAGCAGAACGAATTTGTGTGTGACAATGGAATCTTAGGCATGTCAGTCAGTCAGTTAAGTGCCATACGTGATACACGCTTGGGCGATCATGTCTCGAAAGAGACATGACTGACTGGGCAGAAGATTATCCCGCAGTAGTTTGCCATTGCTTTCTGCGGTAGACTGGTTGCCGACCAAGGCTATAGAACCCAATCTGTCCTGTTATTTAACCCATAACTGAAAGGAAGAGACGGATTAATACCTTTCCCAAGGGTATTTGCGCGTAAGTGAATACAATGGATTCAACTGGAATTCGAACCCGGCTCCCCGGTTTCTCGTTCCGAGCCGATATCCACTGTACCACAACGCACGAGGAGACTAATAAATAAATAAATAAATAAAAAAAAAAAAAAAAAAAAAAAAAAAAGGCATAAAATCCAAAAGAGACAGGTTTGCGTATCTGCAACATTGATGAGAAAAGAAGGCATAGAAAAACTAACACCAGCAGTTCATATTAACATCTGTAGGAGCAGAAAGAGAACAAGACATAGCGTAGGAAATGAGTTTGTGTGAAACGGGTACAAAGAGGCGAGTTAAAATGTCCAACTTTCTTTAGAATTGTTACGGTTGGAAAGCCATGAAGAAACATGTTTAAAGTCACGTGTAACTAAAAAAAAAATGCAAATAAGCCCGCTTCACCAATATCGATTTGGTTCTGGTGCCCCCTATATATGAATTTACTCGAGCCACAAGATTTGCAACTAGGTCCCACCCTTTTACTGTGAAACCAATAAAATGTAAACGCAAATTCTACTCCATTAGCTTTTTTTCTCCCACTTCCCGCCTGTGGAATTCCCTTCCATTTACTTGCTTCCCCGACAGCTACAATCTCCAAGAATTTAAATGTAAAGTCAATAGTCATCTCCTATCTCACTAACCTGCATCTTCTCTTTCATGCTCCTTTCTCCATCCACTCCACTCTCATCAGTATTCTCAACCTTCTTTTACCTACTTCCTGATACCCCCTATAACCTGTCACTCTTTCCCATAACTTTCTTCCTACATAACCCCCTGCACAATAGTGGCAGTATACTGCCTTGCTTGGGGTGATATGGTTTAAAAAAAACTCGCAAAAATATAACAGACTATGAATGCTTATTATGTTTAATCATGAGTACGAAATTGATTGCACGTGACATATATCTGAATACTAAAATCAAACATATCTGTATTTCTTAAAAATTAAAAATAATCAAAATCATTCGTCTTTAAAAATGTCTCTGACGAAGCTTTCTAAAATGAAACATGTTAGATTAAAACAATTATTTCCTACTTGTTCTTTACTTATTCTATTCATATATATATATATATACTAGCAGTATAGCCCGGCGTTGCTGGGCTGTAATGAAAGCTTTAAAACTAATCCATGCTCCTGGAGCTCAGACTCTTTGGACGTTGGCACGAAAGACTAAAAAGCAATAGTTGTTTCCACTTAAAGCGAAACCGTAGAATGAAAGAAAAATGAATGTATGTCAGTCAAATTTTGAAGTTTGGTGAGAATCGGATAAAAATTGTGGATTTGTATAAAGGACATACAGACACAAACATCTTGTGGGGGATCATTTTTATATTGTTATGAAGTAATAAACTGATCTCACACTAATCATTACTTAATAATATAATGCATCTCTTTCCCCTCTAGCTATAAGTCAAATAACGTAACAGAGTGGGTTCTATAGCCTTGGACGGCAATAGCAGAAAGCAATGGCAAACAACTGTGGGATAATCTTCTGCCAAGTTAGTCATGTCTCTTTCGAGACATGATCGCCCAAAGCGTGTATCACGTATGGCACTTAACTGATAGACTGAATGAATCCTGTATTTGTCTGTATTTCTGAGATGAGGTAGTCGGACTATTGTCCTCATTTTCGTTGCCGTTTTTATGACGTTTCGGACGTTGTACACTCCGGCTTTCTTCAGGTGATAAGAACGACCGATATGTCTTAAAAATGGCAACGAAAATGAGGACAATAATACGAATAATATCAATAATGTAGTATAATTAATTCTCTTTATTATTATAAATATTATTTTTAGTTAGTACATATATTTGTGTGACTAACCTGTCGTTTTTCTAATTAATTGTAGAAGTAGCGGGTGTGTTTTTTATTTGTCGGGGTTCACTAATGGAGAAGTGATTCTTAGATTGCATGTTCTTTTTCAACGTCGGGGGTCAACAGTGTAGCTATAGGGAGATAGTTAATGTCTCTTGAACTGGCCTTGTGTCATACATAACCGAATTCCCTACAACTTAGAATTATTCCCTATCATCAGAAGGTTGGAGATTGGAATGTGAGAAAAAATAAAAGTATACCTTTTGTATGTCTAAATAGAAATAAAAATTTCATTATAGAAAAGAATAACATGAATTGGTAGAAGTTAGTGTTCAATGAGAAACAGTATTATGAATTGTTAAGGATATCAAGAGTTCGTAGTAGTCCTTGCAAGAGTTTATGTGTACGTAGGCAAGAACGTATGTGTGTATGCATCTGTGAACGATATTGTTGGTAGGAGTGTCTTTGAAGTATTCGCTTAGGGTGAATGGTGAAAAGGGAAGGAGGTGTGCGAGAAAAAGATAGAAAAAATAACAATAACGATCACTTGATTTTTGTCAAGTGTACGTGTTAATTGCTCTGATGACGGTCAAAATTTGCTCGTCTTTTATTTCGTTCGGGAATTCACCCTCCACACCCTTATGTGAATCTGGCTGTTCTATTGGATGACAAACATTTCACATCGAGGTGTGAATTTTCGCGAGTTTTGTGTGTGCTAAGCAAAGTTTCTAAATTCGAGGACAGGCTCCAAAGGAGAATCAGTAATATGATAGGTACCGACTTGGCGGCTCGACTACAGCCACTTTCCCATCGACGAGATGTGTCTTCTCTTTGTCTGTTCTATAAATACTTCCATGGCTTCTGTTCCAACGAGTTTGAGTCACTGGTGCCTCTTCAACAGGTGTTTACTCGTGCAACCACACTGGCAACTGGGTCTCACCCATTCACAGTTAGATCAACCAATTTTTTTTTTCATTTGGGGTAGATAGATCTATCTAACGCCCGGTTCACACTCCACCCATGTCTATTGAACAGGTTAAGAGGCTCATCCCTTGTTCCCTGTTTAGGATGTGGTTTCCGGCTTTCTCTTTTCCAATCTTCTCACTTTGTTTTTTTTTCAATTGGAGAAGATAGATCTATCTATCGCCCGGTTCACACTCTACCCACGTCTATTGAACAGGTGTAGAGGCTCATCCATTGTTCCCTGTTTAGGATGTGGTTTCCGGTTTTTTCTTTTCCAATTTTACTCTTACGTAGCCCACTGCGCATCAGTGGCGTTACCGCATTGCTTGGGGTGATATGATTAAAAAAACAAAAACAAACTCCAAATCCTTCAAATTATAAGAATGTTACATTAAAGAGTTTTCAGTAAGCTAAGGATGAGGACGAGTGTTTAAAATTATTGAAGGTTTATTTAGAGTCTGCATTGCGCTGTGGCAGCTTGTATAAGGAAGGCTTATGGCAGTGTCAAAAATATTATACGAGTTGGCAGGAGGTTCCTTACTGCAAAGCCTGAAGGTAAATTCGGCACTGTTCGAAGTCACAGTCTTTTTTTAGGAGGCGTGGTAATAAAAAAGCATATCTCATCTTTCCCCTTTCTTGTAGCCATCTATCACCATAAAATAAACGTTTCCTCAGCGGTTAAGCTGAAACAGTCAAATAGAGTTTCATAAAATTCTATTTATGTTTGTGGCTAAATTACACCAGGAATTCACAATCTTAACCGGTTGTTATTAATTTTATCTTGAATTAAAAAAATACAAGGGTCTGGAATAGCAACCGAACATTGTGTTGCCACGAAAAGTAACATTTATAGCTATGACGATATAATACCGGTCAAAAATTCTTTTAAAATCATTGTTGTTTCCGTCTCAGGTACGAAACTATAGCTAGCATAGATAAATTCGTAGAAACCCCAACAAGAAAAATTGTGATTTACTTAAATTGGTAATTCAAATTTTGCTCTATAAATGTGTGATAAAAATTGATAAATACAAGTTTGAGCTATAGAAACCGAGTCACTAACGAATTAGACGGTACATGTTCGATTCATAGGCCGTCTCAGTCGAGGTCGGGTTTATTAATTTCAATGTTTAAGAAAATTAAAAGAATATTGTATTGTCTCAAATAAATGTACCCAATAAATAAAGCAACTATACAGTAATAAAAAATCATGTTGGATCAAAAATCCGTTAAAAAATCTATAAATGGAGATAAATTAGTAATCCACACGATACGATGTTTCTACATGTTTAGTCCTTCAGTTGACTGTTCTTTATGTATAAAAGATTACGCCCTCACTCTCTCTCTCTCACTCTCTCTCTCTCTTTTCTATCTATCTATCTATCTATCTATCTATCTATCTATCTATCTATCTATCTATGCCACTTGTCTAGTAACGATAATGCAATAAAAAGCATTTCTTTTACAAGTAATTTCACGGCTTCTGCTCCAATGAACTTGATTCTCCGGTTCCCCCTTTGCTCGAGCAACAAGATGAGCAACTAGGTCCCTTTTACTGTGAAACCAACAAAATTTAAAGACAAATTCTACTCCCTCAGCTTCTTTTCTCGCATTTCCCGCCTTTTGAATTCCCTACCGTTTACTTACTTCCCCGACAGCTACATTCTCCAGGAGTTTAAGTGTAAAGTCAATAGTTATCTCCAATTTTGCTAACTTGCATCCTCTCTCTCATGCTCCTTTCTCCGTCCACTCCGCTCTCAGTATTTTAACCCTTCTTTTACTCACTTCCCGGCATGCCCTGTAACCTGTCTCTCTTTCTCATAATCCTCCTATGTAACCCCCTGCGCACCAGTGGCAGTAGACTGCCTTGCTTGGGGCGATATGATTATATATATATATATATATATAAAGGATATATATATATCCTTTATATATATACTAGTATCATAGCCAGGCGTTGCCGGTGCAACTCAGAACATTTTAGAAGTAGGACTCGGTTATATAAAAAATAATTATATTAAAAATTGTTGTTTAAAAATTGTTAAAAATTTCCATTAAAAAATCTATTTTCTTTTGTTTTGCGTAAACGTGATTTAATGTTTTGTGTGATATTGTAAACAGCATTGCGTTTGTTTTTGTTTCAAAATTACGGGGGAAAATATTTACATGTTTTGTTGACTAAATAAATTTAACATAAAAATAAAAATTATTTATTTTGTTTTACTGAAATTAGAAATATGAAAACTATTACGCTCTCAGTTCAGAAATTTTTGAAGAATATTTAAAAATGTAGACATTTAATTTTAGAGGAAAAAAAATTAAATATAAAGGCTCATTTTTTTAAATAAAAAATATTTAAGTCGCGTTTGACACGTGTAATTTGATTTCTGTGACGTAATTCAGCAACTATCTTAGATATTAGATGTTTTACGGAGAAAATGTAAACAATCGGCTCCATTGTCCAAAAATTACGAAAGGGAAAATTGCTGAACTTAAATTAAAAAAGTATGTGTCGACCTGGCTTCCATGTAGGCGTGCATAGGAAACAGTCACACACAGACTCACAGATTGCTTTTTATATATATAGATAAAAAAATATATATCTCCTTTATTTAAAAAAAAAATATTCCTTTTGTGCTCAATCTCTCTATTTTTTGTCGTTAAGCCTTTTTTTTTTTCGCCTGTCTGCATTAGCGCTTTTTGGTGTGTATTTATTTGTATTCCGTTCCATGTCTTGGCATTGTTTTCTGTCACTTTTGCATCATGTCAAGAATTTAATTGGTGAGCCACTCATTTCTTATCGCTTACGTATTTTTTGCGGTGGGTGGGGCTGATGTCACTAGAGCTTCTCTTAGTGTGTCCCCTTTGGAATTTACTTTTCTTATTTGTCATTCGTGTATTCTTTTCACGCTGTCTGTATATTTTTCCAGCAATTTTGGGTCGTTCACGATTCTGTTGTATTGCAATCTGGATGCCGTGTTAGGTCTCTTCAATCTCTGAAGTGTTATCTTTACTTTGCAAATCGCCAGGAGGTGCTCGATTCCGCAGTCGGCACTTGGATAGAGTTGAAGTGATGAAGTGCGTTACTAAATCTTTTGTTGATAGATATGCAGTCGAATTTATTTTTGGTTCTTCCTTTCGGGCTTCTCTATGTCCATAATCGTCTTGGGTGTTCTTACAACCAGGTGTTGGTTATTATTGGGTCATTTGATGGGCACCATTAGGCCGTTTTCTCTCTGTGGTCATTGTTAATTTTCTAGACTGTCGTTACTAGGTGTTGGCCTCAGTGTTCACTTTTATACTTACACACGTACTATTACTAATAATAACAATTAATACAGTGCATCTTATAGTTATATTGTTATATTATATCGTATTTATAATTAAAACTGCTCGGCACATTGTCAAAAATAATAATTCATCTGCAATATCGAAATTGAATTGAACCAATGCTATTTATTACATGTTTAACAAGAAGACTCACATTACATATATTGGAGCAGTTCTTCATTAGATCTCATTTTTTGAATCATTTCACCCCAAGCATGGCAAAATTGCCACTGGTGCGCAGGGGGTTACAAAAGAGTTGAGATGAAAAAGAGAAACAAGTTACAGAGGAGTCAGAGAAGGTGCAAGAAAAGGATGAGAATACAGGTGTGAAGAGAGTTGCATGAGAGTAGAGTGTAAAGTCTTATGAAACGTTTTAGAAATTAATAAAAAATAAAAAGAAATAATAAAAATAAAAACAATTCTTGTAAAAATTCATTACTAACGGAATTTTTTTCTACTCAGACTATGATATCATTTTAATTTATGTTTATATTGGAGCAGATATACTAAACTATCGCCCGGTTCACACTCCACCCACGTCTATTGAACAGGTGAAGAGGCTCATCCCTTGTTTCCTTGTTTCAATTGATATAATCTAGTAAAAAGACTGACTATTAAATGGATTGGTCATTTGGGATTTATAAAAAGAAAGGCCGAGACACAAGCTAGAATTTGTCTACACAAAAATATTTCTGAGAAATCGAAATTATTTTCGTCATTTTATTAACTCAATACATCATAAAAGGAACTACCATTGAAATCACAACTTGATACAAAATTAATATCTATCTATCTATCTATCTATCTATCTCATTCTGGTCGTATCTATCTATCTATCTATCTATCTATCTATCTCATTCAGTTCGTATCTATCTATCTATCTATCTATCTATCATCAGGCTGCAATTTCCATTTTCTGTCGCTATTATTTATTTCTTTTTCAACAATTAGATAGCAAAATATTTGGCACATACCCTCTATACTTACGCATCAATCAATATATATATATATATAGACATATCGCCTAATTAATAGTTAAGAAAGTCAGTCCTTCTGATACAACTTCTCAGGAGAAGGTATATCGATTTTTTGAAATATTTCTTTACTTATGCTTTTTATAGGACCTAGTCAAGTAATTGTATCAACACCTCCTATTTCTATTTGCTGTAGTTATTACAAAAGTAACGAAGTTTCTTTTAAAATGGCCTCTGATCGATCGTTATCTTTGAATTAAATCACGCAGGCTGTGTAGAATGTTTATAATTGTGGATGGAATCTGCCGTTTTTTTATGGATTGCAGATAATGGCATCGTTTCCTTTTCTTGCGTTGATTTAAATGGAAAGAATTAAGATAGTACCCTGAAAAATTAAGATAGTACCGTGAAAAATTAAGATAGTACCGTGACAAAGTAAATTAAGACCCCACAGTAACTTGTTAATACATGACACATGCAGTATTTTTTGCATACATACATTTATATATATATATATATATATATATATATATATAAAAGACAATGAATGTCTTTTGTGTTTAATCATGAGCCTTTCTAAACATCGTATTTTGGCGTTAATTTCTCTTAATTAAGATTCTGTTTTCTGTGGACGAGATCGGACAATATTCGTTACATCAGCCCGAAAAGCAATTAGAATGACTATTGTTGGAATTAATAACCTTATAACCTTAAATATATATAATTATTGAGTACTGCTGCGATATCTGGATGGGTGCTCCTGCTGTCCACCTAGGGGTCCTTAACAAAATCCAACCGGGAATCTGTAATGTGATCGATCCCGACTTGGCAGCTCAGATACAGTCGCTTTCGCACCGGCTCAATGTGGCTTCCCTGTGTCTCTTCTACAAATACTTTCACGGCATTTGCTCCGATGAACTTAGCTTGGGGCGACATGACTATAATAAAATAAAATTTCTATAATATTATAACGTGTATATAAAGTAGGGGATCAGTTCTCCATTACAATGAATATATAAACTGATCCCTCACTTTATGGCCACAGTCATTCTTCTCTTACCATCCGCCTTTGCATTGAATATAAATACTTTCACGGCTTCTGCTCCGATGAACTTAGATCACTGGTGCCCCCTAAATACGAATTTGCACGAGATACTAGATTAGCAACTAGCTCCCACCCTTTTACAGTGAAACCGATAAAATGCAACCGCAACTTCTACTCCAACAGTTTCTTTTCACGCATTTTCCAGCTGTGGAATTCCCTTCCACACGATTGCTTCCTCGACGGCTACAATCTCCAGGAGTTTAAATGTAAGGTCAATTGACACCTCCTAACACACTAACCTGCTCCCATTCCTCCTGACATTCCCTATGTCTAACATTCATTCCTCCTGACATTCCCTATGTCTAACCACTCCTTCTCTATACCTTCCCCTATGTATCCCCATGCGCAATAGTGGCAGTGGAATGCCTTGCTTGTGGTGAGATGATTAAAAAAAAAAAAGAAGTTATTTGACTCATAGCTAGAGGGGGAAGAGTAATTAGTGGGGGATCAGTTTATTACTTTATAACAATATAAAACCGCTCCCCCTCTTTATGATTAGTAGAAGCCTTAATCATGATTCCAACTATTACATTCAGTCAGTCAGTTAAGTGCCATACGTGATACAGGCTTTAGTTGTTAATATTGTTTGAATAAATTTATATATAGTGGGCACCAGTGAGCTAGATTCATTGGAGCAGAAGCCGTGAAGGTATTTCTAGAAGAGACACAGGGAAGCCACATTGCGCCGGTGAGAAAGTGTCTGTATCTGAGCTGCCAAGTCGGGATCTATCACATTACAGATTCTTCGTTGGATTTTGTCATGGACCCCTAGGTGGATAGCAGGTGTACTCGACCAGATATGGCAGCAGTATTCAATGCACGGGCGGATGGTAAGAGAAGGATGACTGTGACCATAAAGTGAGGGATCAGTTTATATATAGATTGTAATGTAGAATTGATCCCCCACTTTATATACATATTATAATATAACAGAAATTTTATTTTATTATAGTCATATCGCTTCAAGCTAAGTTCATCGGAGGAAATGCCGTGAAAGTATTTGCAGAAGAGACACACGGAAGCCACATTGCGCCGGTGAGAAAGTGACTGCATCTGTGCTGCCAAGTCGGGATCGATCACATTACAGATTTTTCCGTTGGATTTCGTCAAGGGCTCTTAGGTGGATAGAAGGAGCACCCGACCAGATATGGTAGCAGTATTCAATGCACGGGAGGATGGTAGATATGTATATGTGTAGGATTGTTGCACAGAGAACCGACCTTCAGTGAATAGAAGAATGTATTTTTATCAGTTTAGTGTAGTGACGGTAGCTCGTCTTTCTACACAGCATACGTGTTTCATAAAATAATTAATTTTGTGATAAAGCCTGCATCGATGTTACTGTGTTCAAATAACACGAACACAATTTTCTTCATGAAGATAATTCGTTTGGCCCGCTCCTCATTAGTTTTTAAGAAATCTTTCAGAAAGAATCATCCGTAAACTTTCAATAAATGTTCAAAACGATGAAAATGTAAAAAAAAAAAAAAAAAGAAAAGAAAAGAAAAACCTGAATTTATTGCAAAGACTAACAGTGTAGGCCGGTTTCACTCGGGTAGTTTAAAAAATAATAAGACTAAAAAACATATGATGACTTTACATAGCAAATATTTACACAACGTCCACCCTCGTCACTTTTATAGAGATAGGTAACAATGTAGAATGTCTCTATTGGATTAGTATGGGAGGGGCAACATATATAGATTCGACTTAGCGTCTGCATTTTGCGGTCTAGCTCGACGGGAGTTGGGCTCAGATGTTGATCAAAATTTTACAACGCTAAGGACTCCTTGAAATTTTTCAGAAAGCCAAAATTAGGGGTAGAAAAATATATACTACCACCCTACAAAATCAGGGATCAGTTTATATATTGACTATAATATAAAATCGATCACCCCACTTTATCTTATCTATATATGTTGCCCCTCCCACCCTAATTCAATAGAGACATTCTACATTGTTATCTATATCGATAAAAGTAACGAGGCTGGACGTTGTGTAAGTATTTGCTATGTAAATTCATCATATGTTTTTATTCTTATTATTCCTTATACTACCCGAGTGAAACCGGGCTAAACTGCTAATATATTAAACAGATTGACTTGTGGGTTTCTGAAACTCAGTGCAATTCGTGTTTGTATCGATTAGTACTTCACAAACAATCAAAATACAGCGATGAAAAAAACAAAACAAATCCTAGTGGATTACAGGAAAATAATCTATAGCACCCAATGCAATGAAAGAATCGAAACCTTCGACATTATTAATATACAAAAGAAACAAACCAAATGAAATGAAATGAAACAGAAAATTTATCTACACCCCTGTGAGAGTTAAATGAAGCAAAATGAATTACTTCCTTTAATCGTTTATACCACGTCTCTTGGCGTTGCTTTTTTCTTCCGAGCGAATTTTTCCTTTGCATTTTAGACTGATAAACCCAGTTTGTTTCTTCGCCTTGATGACACGATTGACATTAACAATATCAGCGATTTCTCTTTAAGGCTTGCCAGTGTGTTTGAGCAGTGTTACAGTTTTCGTACGTATCCTCGGAGTAACATTCATTGCAGACAATGGTCGTAGCACAACTAATTGATACTCGAGACAGATTGGGTTTTATAGCCTTGGCTTGCAACCTGTCTATCGCAGAAAGCTATGATAACCTAGTACGGGATAATCTTCTGCCCAGTCAGTCATGTCTCGAAAGAGACATGATTTCCCAAAGCCTGTATCACGTATGGCCCTTAACTGACTGATTGAATATAATAGTTGAAATAATCATTAAGGCTTCTACTGGGCATAAAGTATGGGATCGGTTTTATATTTTTATGAAATAATAAACTGATCCCCCACTAATTACTACTTAATAATATAATGCATCTCTTCCTCTCTAGCTATGAGTCAAATAACAAAACAGATTGGGTTCTATAGCCTTGGTTGGCAACCAGTCTACTGTAAAAAGTAATAGCAACCTACTGCGGTGATAATCTTCTGCCCAGTCATTTCGCTTTCGAGACATGATCGCCCAAAGCGTGTTTTACGCATGGCACTTAACTGATTGACTGACATAGCCTGACTGTTGCGTTTAGCATGAGAAAGATTATCACCATAATGACAAACTGTTTTTGTTTATATGGAAGACTTTCAAGCAACAACAAACTCGTGCATTTAAGACGCTGGTTCATGTTATTCCTTCTCCTTATGTCTTATTATCTATATCTATAGAATAAATAGATACATCAAAGGTAATACGATTTAGGGAGAAACAATAAAAATAAAAATAATAAAGGATAATAAAATTAGGCGAAAAGTAGGTTGACACTCTGAACCTTACGGCGGAGAAAAAAGAAAAAAAGAATACAAGTAAGCCTCGAAACATAGAAATTTCCGTGTCGCAATGTACATATATTATAAAAAATACAAAAATAACATACTTTATAATATAAAAATATATTTTATATTATAAAAAATTAAAAAGAATTGACCTCATAGTCTCTAATAACCCTACAAGCACTCAAACTAAATCCTCTACAGAAAAAAAACAATGCAGTGTATCAATTTACATGCCCGTTCAGAGATTATATCTCTGGTATTAACAAAAAAAAAAACCACTACATATATTGGTTTTAATACAACCACGCTCTCCCGTAGACATACATGTCACCTTTCTGATCAGAGTTCAATTAAACAACATTTCTTAGAAAAACATAGTAATGTAGGTAATATCAGAGAGATTTTAGTCAACAATACAATAATCCTCACTCATACACACAGTAAAAAGAAACTTCAGATATTGGAGGCCATCTACATTAAATCCAAACAATAAATCACGTTTAAATCTGGTCATAACACATTGCATTGCATTTAAATATATGGTTCTGTTATCATTTCGAGGTCTCACGCGGTGTGACGTCATAAAACCGCATTACAAATTTACGAACTGCGTTTGCTATTTTTGGTAACTATTGCCGTTGCTTAGCTGAGTTTTATGTCAACGCAAGATAAAGTCGTCGCTGATAGCGGATGTTTTTGTGTTAACGTCCTTGTAACCTCTCTGAAGATAGCTCACGTGAGCCGAAAACTTAGAACGAACTTAATAAAAAATAATCCAGAATTTTTGTCTTTATTTTCAACTGAAATTAAAGCCAAAATACGATGTTTAGAACGGCTCATGATTAAACATAAGACATTAATTGTCTCTTTTATTTAACAGTATATATATATATATATATATATATATATATATATATATATATATATATATATAATATAAATTTGATAATAAATCAATATCATCAGTTGTTTTACATCATACTTACGGCCATAAGACGTTGAAACACTGGATGTTGTTCGATCAGCTCGGTTAAGCAACGTCGAGCTTGATCAAATAGCTTGGAAATAACAAGTGCCCTTAATAGGTTGGCGAATTGACGTAGTGGATAACGAAGCCCATAATGTGGAAAGTAAAAAGAAAATGAGTTTGAATTCCAATCGTGTTCGTTATATTCAATTACGTGCAAATACCCATCATCGATAAAACCCCAGCAAGAAAACATAAAACAAAAACAAAGAACAAAAAACAAAAAAAAGCAGACATCAACATTCACGTCATCTTTTCACGATTTACGTCAAGTAAAAAAAAAAATACTAAAACAGTGAAAAATGAATATTTTTGTGTGCTGAAAATATTTTAACTCTTCAGACGAAAATTGATTTTTTACCAAGAACTGATAGAAAAGTGTCAGTTACATATCATAGATAAAAGAAAAGAATAATAACGATGCCAAAAAAATCCAAGTGATATTTTTGCTAGACTACCTAATTGGTGCCAATTTTTGTGCATTCGATTCTTTGCCTTAAACAGGCAATCAAACAATGCTACCTAGAGCATGGGTGCTATGACGTAGTTTTTTATTCATTGATTCATTTTATTGATCTAGAAATTTCAAAATGCATTCGAGACATGGAAATTTTCCTAAGGCGCCATAATTTGCATGGATTCGGTAAACTTTGGAAAACTTTTAACATAGATTGGTCATTATCTATCTATCTATCTATCTATCTATCTATCTATCTAGCTTCCCACCTATGAATAAATTTATCGCATTCTGATCTATCTATCTATCTGCATTCACCACCTCTGTCTTCCTTTGTAGCTTTTCATATCTATCTATCTATCTATCTATCTATCTATCTATCTATCTATCTATCTATCTATCTATCTCCACGCCTATCAAGACATTGATCACATTCAGATCTATCTATCTATACATTTATCACATTCTGATCTATCTATCTATCTATCTATCTATCTATCTATCTATCTATCTATCTATCTATCTATCTATCTATCTATCTATCTACAGCCGTATGTTCCTAATCTATCTCCCTCCACACCTATACATACATTTATCACATTCTGATCTATCTATCTATCTATCTATCTATCTATCTATCTATCACATTTTGAATTTATCTATTAATGTAACTATCTCCCTCATTCTCCTCGTATTTTTTATCAATCTATACTATTTTTTTCATGTATATATGTACTGGTTTCTATCTCTCCTGGAATGCTGATTTCTACGATGAATACTTAATTATTCAGGCAAAATGTGGACTGTTTGTCTAAATCTATTATTATTTACAATGTCTAGGTTTCCAAAGTCGCCTGCCTTTGGTGATCAGTGCAATTGCTTTATTGTCGTATTCCAAAAAAGTCACCGCACCAAAGCTTATAAAGTATTATTACACACACACACACACACACAGAGACATATATATATATATATATATATTAGCAGTATAGCCATGCGTTGCTCGGGGGTAATGAAAGCTTTAAAACTAATCCATGGTCCTGGAGCTCAGACACTTTGGACGTTGGCACGAAAGACTAAAAAGCAATAGTTGTTTCCACTTAAAGCAAAACCGTAGACTGAAAGAAAAATGAATGGATGTAAGTCAAATTTTGATTTCCTGGTATCGAAATCAAATAAGTTTTTTTTCTTCTTAAATTGAATTTTGAAGGCTAAATAAGTCCTCTGAGTAAATGATATCATGGTTGAGACTAAGAACTACAATTATACCTACTTAGAGCCAAACCCGAAGTAAAAACTAAAATAAAAGGGCTGAAAAAATACAGACATACAGGCAGATAAACAGACACATACATAAACATCTTGCCATATATATATATATTATCGATTTTCTGCACTATTGTAAGAACTGCAACCTTGAAACTTCTGAATAATATCGTTTCTTATGTCTTTGTCTATGAGTGTATCAAATTTGATTAAAATCGGACCACTCCTTCTATATATTTTTTCGATTATCGATTTTCGATATTTGTCGGGGGTACCTCGACACAAAACCTAGCTAAGAACACTCGCAGACGCTTATCGTACAACTGTGTCAATTTTCAAGAAAATCGGCTTAGCCGTTTCGGAGTCTATAGATAACGGATACACACACACACACAGACAAAGTTCCATTTATAAATAAGTTTAGATTTATATAATATTATTAACTATAGTAATTACAATACCAATAGTAACAGAACTAACTCTGCCAAAACTAGTACTAATTAAGCTATAATTTAAATCGTCTTGAACAAGCCACCGAGTACAAACTCGGAGGGGAAAAAGTGGGACGTAAAAAAGAAACAAAGGAAGTACATGAACAAAATGTCAAGTACCCGTAAGAAAGAAAAAAAAACCCCAAGACGAAAACCCTAAAACTAAAGGCACTCAATTCGAAAGTAGAGCAACAAAGACAGAAAATCCAAGCACGAGCCAATAAACCTACCTAAGGTTCTTCAGGGTAAACTGGCTTACCCTGAAGAACCATAGGGTGAAACCTAGGTAGGTTTATTGGCTCGTGCATAGATTTTCGGTATATATATATATATATATATATATATATATAAATCCAGGTGAAGCATACCAACAGTTTTACAAGTCTGTGTTCTCCGGCATTTACTTTTTTTTTATAAAAATGCTCAGTACAACAAATATGGTAGACGATAATATTATTAGATTTGCTTTTTTTTTATTTAAAATTAATGCAGTTTACATTGCGTCACGGAAATTTCTATGTTTCGAGATTTTTACGTCATCATCAGACAATGTTAAATCATTGTTGTGAAAAAGTCAGTTAAGTGCCACACGTGATACACACTTTGGGCGATCATGTCTCGAAAGAGACATGACTGACTGGGCAGAAGATTATCCGCAGTAGGTTGCCATTACTTTCAGCAGTGGACTGGTAGCGAGCCAAGGTTATAGAACCCAATCTGTCTTATTATTTAACCCATAACTGGAGGGAAGAGATGGATTAATACCTTTCTTAAGGGTATAAGTGTGTCAGTGAATGCAAGGAATTCAACTGGAATTCGAACTCGGCTCCCCGATATGCACTGCACCACAGCGCAATCAAGTACTTCGCTTCAATACGTGCAGCCAAGACACCGTTTACGCACCGAAAGCTGAACAGAAGAATTGGTAAAGGAAAGTCACGTCAGGTCGGTGAGAAAATCGATATGCCAAATCAGAATCGATTGCACTACGGAATCTCTAAATATATAGCAGGAGCACCGGACCAGATTTGTAATCAATATGATGTTCATGGATAAAATGGAAAATTTATAAGTGTGTCAGGTGATTAGAAAAATATTCTGGCATGACGTAGTAAATCAACTTTCCTTAGATCAAACCTAGAAAAGAATTGGTAAAAAATATAAAGTTCATGTAATCAAAAAACGTGAGCACAAGAAGGTGGAATTAGCTGTTTATCGGAAAAAAAGGTTCTCTATTGTGATGAAAAGAATGTCGTTGTGCTTTAGGAGCGTTACCTGCTCTTTGATTCCAATTCGAAGTGGTGAATTCAGTTTTATCTTGAGTTCCTAATCTGCGGTAGAAATTCTAAGGGTCAGCCTGAAAGAGAGTAAGAATTTGGCCTGGAAATACCGACTCTTTTCTTTTTTTTGTTTTGCTCAGGACTCTGCTTGAGATACCATCTTGCTTAACCCAAAGATCTCATTTAAAACAGTAAAGACCGATCTAGAACAAACGCTTATGTACGTAGCTATCTGATGGAGAGTAATACGTCTGTTATCCAAAGCCATAAGGCGAATTGCATTAATTTGTTCATCAGTGGTTAAGGTTTTTGTATGACGTCAAAGAAGCCCTCTACTTCACACGAATTCCGCAATCCACTTCTGCATAGAAAGAGGATTCCACAGCAAATGTCTGTACCTTCTCCTCATGGATTTCCTTTGGGTGTCATACCTCTGATAAGACTCGTTTAACCAATTCTGTTTTTATGGCCCACATAACGACCTGAAGAAAGGTAACAAATTGTTTTACCTGACTATTAAAAACATGATAGTTTTTGTGTATCGATGTAAAGTGTTTTTCTAATTATAATAAACAATATTACAATATATATATATATATATATATATATATATATATATATATATATATATTGTTAAATATAAGAGACAATGAATGTTTAATCATGAGCCGTTCTAAACATCGTATTTTCGCTTTTATTTCAGGTGAAAATAAACACAAAAATTCTCCAACATTTGGATAATTTTTTTTATTATTTTGAGTCTAAGCTTTCGGCTCACATAAGCCATCTTCAGAGAGGTTACAGGGACGGAAACATAAAAACATTCACCATCAACGATGATTTTATTTTGTGTTGACATAAAACTTTGCTAAGCAACGATAAGAGTTACCAAATAGCAAACGCAGTTCATAAATTTGTAATGCGGTTCTATGACGTCACACCACATAAAAGACTGAAATGATAACAGAACCAAATATTTAAATGCAATGTAATGTGTTATGACCAGATTGAAATGTGATTTTATTAACTCTGGGTTGTTTTGATGTAATGTAGATGGCCTCCAATATCTGAAGGTTCTTTTTAATGTGTGTATGAGTGAGTATTATTGTGTTATTGATTAAAATCTTAATATTATGAGAATACTTATTCTCCCATAAATGTTGGTCATGTAAATTTGTTATTCCTTATCTTCTAAATGGTGCCTCCTCCGTAAGCAATCACGTCAGAGACAAACAAAGGATCGGCAGTTTGTGCAAACCGACGGCATATGTTCTCCCGTGGTGACGCCACTGATGTGCAGGGAGCTACGTAAGAGTGAAAAGATTAGAAAAGAGAAAGCCGGGAACCACATCCTAAACAGGGAACAAGGGATGAGCCTCTTAACCTGTTCAATAGACATGAGTGGAGTGTGAACCGGTGGATAGATAGATCTATCTGCTCCAATTGAAAAAAAATAAAAATAAAGTGAGAAGATTGGAAAAGAGAAAGCCGGAAACCACATCCTAAACAGGGAAAAAGGGATGAGCCTCTTAACCTGTTCGATAGACATGGGTGGAGTGTGAACCGGTGGATAGATAGATCTATCTGCTCCAATTGAAAAAAAATAAAAATAAAGTGAGAAGATTGGAAAAGAGAAAGCCGGAAACCACATCCTAAACAGGGAACAAGGGATGAGCCTCTTAACCTGTTCAATAGACGTGGGTGGAGTGTGAACCGGTGGATAGATAGATCTATCTGCTCCAATTGAAAAAAAATAAAAATAAAGTGAGAAGATTGGAAAAGAGAAAGCCGGAAACCACATCCTAAACAGGGAACAAGGGATGAGCCTCTTCACCTGTTCAATAGACATGGGTGGAGTGTGAACCGGTGGATAGATAGATCTATCTGCTCCAATTGAAAAAAAATAAAAATAAAGTGAGAAGATTGGAAAAGAGAAAGCCGGAAACCACATCCTAAACAGGGAACAAGGGATGAGCCTCTTAACCTGTTCAATAGACGTGGGTGGAGTGTGAACCGGTGGATAGATAGATCTATCTGCTCCAATTGAAAAAAAATAAAAATAAAGTGAGAAGATTGGAAAAGAGAAAGCCGGAAACCACATCCTAAACAGGGAACAAGGGATGAGCCTCTTCACCTGTTCAATAGACATGGGTGGAGTGTGAACCGGTGGATAGATAGATCTATCTGCTCCAATTGAAAAAAATAAAAATAAAGTGAGAAGATTGGAAAAGAGAAAGCCGGAAACCACATCCTAAACAGGGAACAAGGGATGAGCCTCTTAACCTGTTCGATAGACATGGGTGGAGTGTGAACCGCTGGATAGATAGATCTATCTGCTCCAATTGAAAAAAAATAAAAATAAAGTGAGAAGATTGGAAAAGAGAAAGCCGGAAACCACATCCTAAACAGGGAACAAGGGATGAGCCTCTTAACCTGTTCAATAGACGTGGGTGGAGTGGAACCCGTGGATAGATAGATCTATCTGCTCCAATTGAAAAAAAATAAAAATAAAGTGAGAAGATTGGAAAAGAGAAAGCTGGAAACCACATCCTAAACAGGGAACAAGGGATGAGCCTCTTAACCTGTTCAATAGACATGGGTGGAGTGATCAGAGAACGAAAGACCCTGCACACGTTGCAAATGACACGGATAAAAAATCTACTGTTGAACTACTTTCATTCGGTATAATGAAATGTACGACATATGAGGGCCACTTGATGTGTGCTGGTTCTTCGTGGTCATTCGTAAGAGCGAATCTCGATCTTCCTCAATTCATAGTTTGTGGTACCACAGGTCCTATCCCAGCAACTGGATTTACTCACGGTATGAATATCCTGCGATTGTTAAACGCAAAACTTCTCAGTTAAATCAGCAAACGTTGACGACAGACTAGCCAGAATGTACACGAATAACGTAGTCTATATAGGACCACAGAGTCATCTAACATAAATTTACTTTAAACTTAGTAACTCACAAAGGAAGGATTTGTATTTGTCTATATTTCCGAGATGAGGTAGTATTTACAGTATTTACATTATTCGGACTATTGTCCTCATCTTGGTTGCCATTTGTACGACGTTTAATAATAGATCATTCTATTTGTCTATATTTATGAGAAGAGGTAGTATTTACAGTATTTGCATTATTCGGACTATTGTCCTCATCTTTGTTGCCATTTGTACGACGTTTAATAATAGATCGTTCTATTTGTCTATATTTCTGAGATGAGGTAGTATTTACAGTATTTACATTATTCGGACTATTGTCCTCATCTTTGTTGCCATTTGTACGACGTTTAATAATAGATCGTTCTATTTGTCTATATTTCTGAGATGAGGTAGTATTTACAGTATTTACATTATTCGGACTATTGTCCTCATCTTTGTTGCCATTTGTACGACGTTTAATAATAGATCGTTCTATTTGTCTATATTTCTGAGATGAGGTAGTATTTACAGTATTTGCATTATTCGGACTATTGTCCTCATCTTTGTTGCCATTTGTACGACGTTTAATAATAGATCGTTCTATTTGTCTATATTTCTGAGATGAGGTAGTATTTACAGTATTTACATTATTCGGACTATTGTCCTCATCTTTGTTGCCATTTGTACGACGTTTAATAATAGATCGTTCTATTTGTCTATATTTCTGAGATGAGGTAGTATTTACAGTATTTGCATTATTCGGACTATTGTCCTCATCTTTGTTGCCATTTGTACGACGTTTAATAATAGATCGTTCTATTTGTCTATATTTCTGAGATGAGGTAGTATTTACAGTATTTACATTATTCGGACTATTGTCCTCATCTTTGTTGCCATTTGTACGACGTTTAATAATAGATCGTTCTATTTGTCTATATTTCTGAGATGAGGTAGTATTTACAGTATTTACATTATTCGGACTATTGTCCTCATCTTTGTTGCCATTTGTAACGACGTTTAATTTAAGTAGATTTCGTTCTTATTTGTCCTATTTATTTCTGAGAATGAGGTAGTATTTACAGTATTTGCATTATTCGGACTATTGTCCTCATCTTTGTTGCCATTTGTACAACGTTTAATAATAGATCATTCTATTTGTCTATATTTCTGAGATGTGGTAGCATTTACAGTATTTACAATTTGTGAACTATTGTCCTCATCTTTGTTGCCATTTGTACGACGTTTCGGCCGTTTTAAATTCCGGCCTTCTTCAGTTGCTAGGAATTTCGAACCGAATCATTTATTACAATCACTGGGATGTATCATTCTTATTCTTTACCTAGAGTCTCTTATGTTGGTCATGAGTTATCTCTCTCTAAACTTGTAAGTTACATGTTCACCACTGCCGTAGTCTGGTATTGAACATTTCCATAATCCAGACAGTTTCTCCTTGAATCATTAGAAGGTAATAAATACATTTTGTATTCGTAAAGCTTATTTTTTTTCAAACGAATATTATCTACGCTCATTCTATATGGGTCGCCTCAACACTTCTATTCAGAAATTGTTCGACTTCATATTGCCTGAAAGATAAAGAGGAATTATCGGAATTTGGAACGATGTGCTAAATTGTACTTCATGTAATCGAAAGACAAGCGTCAATAGATTCTTTTCAATATCACGCATTAAAATCACGCAGTGTCCTCAATAATATTCAAAATGACTGAATACTTATTGAAAAAACCTCGTAGACTATCACAAGATTCGAGCAGAGAAACAAAAGATTCCAATTTAAAGAACGTCATCAAGCTACAAAACAATTTTTGAATAAGGACAAGTATTTCTTTCTTTCTTAACTTTCGATCTCATTATCTCTTCTTCTTAAAGTTTGTATATACTTGATCAATGGACTTGTATCTTATATGTTTAATGAAGGAAATAGGACGTTTACATTTCAAGAAACGTTACTTTTTCAGCCAGCTATTCAAAAGGGCAAATACAGCGAAACCTCACCAGTGATTTAAACATGTACATCGCTGTTCATACATCAGAACTGGATGCCTTAAAAAAAAGAAAAGAAAATACAAAAAACCTCACCTCTATTGGTGATAGATTTTTTTTCTAGCCAAGATATGAATGAACAAAGTAAACTACGCAGGGTCAGCACTGCTGTCCATTAAACAAATGAAAACAAAAGCAAGAAGAAAAAGAAAATGAATAATGAAAGCAATAACGACAGGCACACACCTACGCTAAAACTAAAATAAATTCAAGCCAGAATCAAACCAAACGACACATAAGAACTAAACTAATTATTTATTACGCGTGCTACAAGATAGTTCCACCATTTTATCGTCAAAATAAATAAATATTACCGTTTGTAGGGGCGTCGGTGATGCTTGGTAAACTGGCCTTGTGCAAAAACACGTCCGAAGTCTCCACAATTTAAATATCAGAAGTTTGAAGGTTGGATGTTGAAATGTGAAAAGATAAAAGATTTCGTGTGTACATTAAAGTAAAGATTTATTAACTGTTGTGGAGTAGTTTTTGCACTGAAGGTTATAATCGTGCTATCTCGGTTGCTAATCGACTTAACGCACCCAAAATTCAAGGAACTTGGTAATCTTCCACTGAAAGCTGATTCCTTAGTATTCGGCTGACTGCCGACTAATTTCGACTGCCAAGTAGTTCTACTGAACTCCAATAGAACTCTAAAGAACTCCTATGAACTTCCCAAAACCTTCTCCAGAATTTCTCTCGTTAACTTCCTGTTAACTCTTAGTAATATAGGAGGGAGAGTCCATTATCTGAGGAATAAGCGTGTTTCCCCATAACATTAATATAGGAGGGAGAGTCCGTTATCTGAGGAATAGGCGTGTTTCCCTATAACATTAATATAGGAGGGAGAGTCCATTATCTAAGGAATAGGCGTGTTTCGCCATAACATTAACAAAATAACAAAATTGTAGAAAGAAAAATATAAGTGAAATTTTATGAACTGAACACTATAACATATTTGTGAGAAAAAATGTTAAATTAGAAAATGCATGCAGTTTTGTAGTCAAATTTGTTCAAAGAGAAATTAAAGTATTTAAAATGTCCCACAGCAGTTTGGAGATGGCTGAATGCAAAGTCTTATGTTTCTTCCCTTTTTTTTGGTAGGTTGGCGTCAGAGTTAGAAAGAAGGTTAAACAAACAAAAAAAATGGTACTTAGAGTGCCCTGTTGTTGTTGTTATTGTTGCTATTGCTATCTTTGGCGGCGTCGAGTAAATATGAAGAAAGAAAAACTGAAAGAAAAGGTCGAATAAATCTATGACGAAACTTTACATCCTGGTTGGCTTCTTAAAATTTCTTTTGTTACAATGCCGCAAAGGTCTGTCAGCTGAACTGACTTTGGCCGGTCAGCGGACGTGGTTTAAATAGTGAAGTTTGTCATGTTGCCTGATCCAGCAAGCATTTTCATTTCTAGGTGTGAAAAGACGTTATATATTAATTTCCGATTTCCTATCCAATCAGGATCCAGAATTTTGCTTTTCACACTGACTTGTGAAATTTGCATGGTCTGGGGTTTCCGAAAATCCTTTTAGTCGTATTGATCCACTTTTGCGGGTGTGCAATTTTGCTTTGTGGGTTTTAGTTAACTGTTGGATGATATAGGATTTTGTATCTTTTTCGTTTATAACAGTTTCTTTTCTCGCACTTTCTGGAACTTCCTTCTGTTTGGTTGCTTCCTTGGTAGCGACAATCTCCAAAACTTGAAATGCAACTTCAACTGCCATCTCCTATCTCTTTAATTCCCATCCATTTTTTTTGTTCTTTCTACGACTCTCACTGTACCTCGTTTTTTTTCACTGTAATTCCACGCGTGCCAAAGGCATTCCTACCATGCTTGGGGTGAAATGATTATACAAAACAAAAATGTGCAATATAGATTCTTACGAGGAAAAAAAACTTATGCTAAAAAAAATCACTGATGAAAAGTATGAATCCACGTTTTCTCATCTAGCTATGGATTATTTATACTTGTGGCAGAAAACCATTAATAACTCAAAGAAATATTCTTACAATCGAACAATAGTTCTGGCTTTAAATAACCTCGGTAGATAAATCCAATCGATGACATCAATTTTATAAACTTAACAACGTCTCCCCATATTGTCATCATTTTAATACCACCACACCCACACCAATTTACTAACTGAGTTGAAAGTGTGAAAACTCAAAGTGTTAATATTTATAGGTCTACTATTGCCAAAAAAACTCAGCAAATAATCTGGATATGAGCCTCGCTTTTCCTCTGTATTTTCTTTAACCATAATCAGCAAATTCATTTCAGATTACCATTTAAGCTTTCTTGAGTATATTTATATTAAATCTAAGCAGTCGTCTTTTATAAATAGAATGAAAAGACGCTACAACCTCCAGGAATTTGAATGCAATGTCAATACCCATATCTTATCCACTTGACTCCAGTCTTTTTTATATCACCCCGTATATCTTGTTCTTTTCCTTTCTCTCTACCTTCGCAACTGTCTTCACTTCTGTGTTCCCAGCCTTCACTTTCCCTTTCTCTGACACGCCGTGTAACTGGTCCGGCTTTCTCTTTACTCTCCTTCTGTCTAAACTGTTACTCTTATGTAGCCCCTTGTGCATCAGTGACGGTGCCGCCTTGCTTGGGGTGAAAAGATTAAAAAAAAAAAAGAAAACCACCTCCAGAAAGTAGCTACCAAAATCTGAAAGAGAGAACTACATATCTTCTTCTATGTGCCCTGTCCCTTCAGGACGTAGGCGATCATGGCTTTCCACGTTTCTCTATCCCTGGTGGCTCTCAGCACGCCTTCTTCTGTTACACTATGCAATCCTCGTTCCGTCATTACATGTTCCAGAAACCTGATATGTTTCTTCCTTATATTAAGTAAGAGTTTTCTCCTCGTTTGCATCCTTTCCAACACCACGTCGTTAGTCACGTGCTAAGTCCATGGTATCCTAAGCATCCTTCTGTAAATCCACATTTCTACTGCCTCAAGCCTCTCCTTCATCCTTGAGAAGATCGTCCAACATTCACTGCCATACAGAAAAAAGAAAATATCACACAGCAATTCAGCAGACTCTTCTTTGTTTCCAATGAGATTTTCCCGTTTCACAGTACTCTGGTTAGCTTTTGAAATACGTCCTTGGCCATGCCAATGCGTCTTTGGATCTCAACATTGCACTTTCCATCTACTATTGGCTCGCTTCCCAGACATTTAGATTTATTTATTTGTTTTATTTTACTCTCTTCGACCTGAACTTTTTGCTGATGACCATACATTCCGTTTATGCTTAGTCTTTCTTCTCACTTTCTTTTCCTACCTCATGTAGGAGGCCCTGCATTTTTCCTTTTCGTGTCTGCTATCAGCACTGTGTCATCTGCGTAAAACCTTCTTCTTCTATGTGCCCTGTCCCTTCAGGATGTTGGCGATCATGGCTTTCCACGTTTCCCTATCTCTGGTGGCTCTGAGCACGCCTTCTCCTGTTACACCATGAAATCCTCGTTCCGTCGTCCACCTGATTAGGTCCTTCAAATATGTTATCCGTTGCTTTCCCCTGTCGCTTTTTCCCTCTATCTGGCCTGTTAGTATCAAGTTCTCCAAGCCCTCCTTCCTCATTATGTGTTCCAGGAACTTCAGCTGTCGCTTCCTGATGCTCAGTATTAATTTCCTTTTTGTTTCCATCATTTCCAAGAACTCATAGTGAGATGTGGAGGGCCATGATCTCTTCCGTCCTGAAGGGTACGTCACATAGAAAAAGAAGAAGAAGAAAAAGCGAGCATCAATAATCAGTGAGTCAGTTAAGTGCCATACGTGATACACGCTTGGGCGATCACGTCTCGAAAGAGACATGACTGACTGGGCAGAAGATTATCCCGCAGTAGGTTGCCATTGCTTTCTGCGGTAGACTGGTTGCCAACCAAGGCCCTATAGAACCCAATCTGTCCTGCTATTTAACCCATAACTGGAAGGAAGAGACGGATTAATACCTTTCCCAAGTGTCTTTGCGCGTAAGTGAATACAATGGATTCAACTGGAATTCGAACTCGGCTCCCCGGTTTCTCGTTCCGAGCCGATATCCACTGTACCACAATGATTTTTTGTGATATATTTTCGATCTATTACTTTTCCATGAAATTGGACCTGGGCATGACGGTAAACTGCATCCGGCAGCAAGGCCTCTGATTGTGAGGTTGTGAGGAGCATGGAACCACCTCTTAATTGCTGTTGTTCTCAGGTCCACTTTAACCCGGAGTGGTAGCACTTGGTAGGTTCCCAGTTATGGGCAAATAGTTGTCCTCCAAACTGGGGTCAAAACATTATGAAAGTATAAAAAATAGACTTTTAAAGAGAAATATACATTTTTGAAGGAAAAATATTACTAACAATACATTTTTGAAGAAAATAATATTAACTTAACACATTTTTTAAGGAAAAATATTATTCTCAACAAAACATTTTTGAATACAAAACTAGAAGACATTTTCAGTTTTCTAAAATAAAAAAGAATAAAAAAAAATTTCATTAAAATCTGATCAAATCGACCTTCTCACTTTAACCGAATATTAAAAAATACATTAAAAGCCCACCTTTTTGGCATTAAATAACCCACAGAGGTGTTGATATGCCGTTAAACAAAACTCAAACTCAAACTTTTAAATGAACAAATTTAGATTAGTCTTACCGATCAGCACTTCTTTATATTATAAAATATTTGCTTTCTTGATAATATGCCTGAACAATTCAATAGACGGTTGATGAAAAAATTAGCGGTTGATGAAAAAAAAAACAAACAAAAAAAAAACAACTTAACAGCCTGTTGCGAAAAAGATGATATTTGCTTGTTAATTTTAACATTTCATAAAATGTTCTGTATTAATCATCGGATTAATCATCGAACTTCAATTTCCTGGAGAGTGACTCGTTGAGTCTTCTCGGTTTGACGTTCTAGGATGACATGAGGTGGAAACACAATACTGAATCCATTTTGATATCAGCTGCTATTGGTGCGCTGTGTCGTAAGAAACAATTTTTCTCTCGAGTAACTCTTTTTAATATCTATGTCTACTATTCGTCCATGCATTGAATATTGATGCCGCATATCGGTGACCTTTCTCCTTGACAAAATCCAAAGAGAACGATCAGCATTGGGTCTGATCTGACGTCTCTACTTCGATTACTTTTCCACCGCCGTAACGTTGCCTCTCTATGTCTTTTCTATCTATAGTTTCCTGGCAATCGTTCGTTATGGGACGTGGACTTTATGAGTTTCGGCGCAGTACTAAATTGACGTGCGCTGCGGGGAAGTGGATATGGCCTCGGAACGAGAAATCCAGTTGAATTCGTTGCATTCAGTTATGCGCAAATACCTTTAAAAAAGTAGTTTACCCATCTCTTCCCCTCAGCTATGGGTAAAATAACAAGACAAATTGGATTCTCAGTATTTACATTATTCGGACAATTGTCCTCATCTTTGTTGCCATTTGTACGACGTTTAATAATATATCATTCTATTTGTCTATATTTCTGAGATGAGGTAGTATTTACAGTATTTACATTATTCGGACTATTGTCCTCATCTGTGTTGCCATTTGTACGACGTTTTGGCCGTTTTACGCGCCGGCCTTCTTCAGGTGCTAGGAATTTCGAACCAAACCCTTTATTGCAATAGTACAAATAATGTAAATACTATACCTCCAATGACGTTTTGAATGAGGGAGCCCCAGAATTCGTTGCTTACACTAACACGCAATACCCTTGGAAAAGATATTAATCCGTTTCTCCTCTCTCCAGCTATGGGTTAAATAGTAAAACAGATTGGGTTGTATAGCTTTGATTGGCAAACAATCTACGGCAAAAAGGAATGGCAACCTACTGTGATAAAATCTACTACCCAATCAGTTGTCTCTTTACATTATTCGGACTATTGTCCTTATCTGTGTTGTCATTTGTACGACGTTTCGGTTGTTGTAAGCTCCGGCCTTCTTCAGGTGCAAAGAATTTCGAACAGGGCCTTTTATTTCAATCACTGGTGTATATCATTCTCATTCCTTGCGTAGTAGTAATGACTGGAATTGATTGGAAGTCATGAGTTATCTCTCTCTAACCCTGCAAGACGCAATCTACCAAGCGCGATAGGAACCTAGAATAGAATTTGATTCTCACAAACAGGGAGAAAAGAAAATTGAAGTTGATCTGAAAATTACTGACAGAGACAATATCGTTTAAGATTTAAGAGTCAAAAAAAAAAATTAAATCGGAATTTATTTGAGAATTTCTGCGTGCAAAGTCTAATTTGAATTGGAATTTAAACAAACAAAATGAGGCCCATTCAAAAAAAAAAAAAAAAAGAAAGAAAAAAAGGAGTCGTAATAAGATCATAAAGAACATCACCTGAACATGGCCGTATCTGACTACTACCGGGCAAACCGGGAACGGGTCCGAGCCGTTCCGTGCAATCATAGTGAAAAATCCGGGCAAGGAAAAATGTCTTCGTCAGAAATCAAACTAAACAATTCACGAAGAAAGAAAGAAAAAAAGAAAGAAAAAAAAGAAAACATCCGAATGAACGCAGTAAAAATCTTCGGGAAAAAAACTGGTTATATTCAGAAAGTCCGAACCCAATTTCCTGCTTTCGTTCACGTTCTGTGCCTAATTTTCATTGGAATAGCCGAAAAAATCCGCAAAAATCAGTTTCTTGAAACGAATGATACTGATGACGTCATCACATTGCCAACTAATAAATCCGGGCAATTTTCTCTTTTCCCGGTGTTTTTCTTTAGCATCAGCAACGGCCCTGCACCTGAATATCAGATTCTAAACTTAATATTCCACAATTTTAAGACGCGAGTAGCATAAAAGGCAAAAGTCAGTCAGTCAGTTAAGTGCCATACGTGACACACGCATGGGCGATCATGTCTCGAAAGAGACATAACTGACTGGGCAGAAGATTATCCAGGAGTAGGTTGTCAGCCAAAGGCTATAGAACCCAATCTGTCCTGTTATTTAACCCATAACTGGAAGGAAGAGAAGGATTAATACCTTTCTCAAGGGTATTTGCGCCTAAGTGAATGCAATGAATTCAACTGGAATTTGACCTCGGTTCCCCAATTTCTCGTTCCAAGCCGATATCCACTGCACCACAACAAGACACGTCGAAAAAAGAACGGATAAAATTAAAATTAACTACTGACGAAAAGAAGCTTAAACTGACGTAAAACATGACATAAAACATTAAATTACCGAATTATATATATATATATGAAAATGAAGTCTAAGAAAAAATGGAAGATATATAAACAAGAAAGAATTAATTCTGTGTCGTGTTCGAACAAAAGCAAACAAATAAGATTCTATCATTTTTTTTTAATCATATCACCCCAAGCAAGGTAGTCCACTGCCACTATAGCGCATGGGGCTACATAGAGCAATTGGGTAGAAAGGAATATCAGAGGGATGGTGATAGACGAGTTAGGAGGTTCGTAGGGAGAGCGTTGGAGGGAATGGGTGCTAGTTAGTGTGTTAGGAGGTGTCTATTGACCTTACATTTAAACTCCTGGAGGTTGCAGCCGTCGGAGAAGCAATCATGCGGAAGGGAATTCCACAGGCGGGAAGTGCGAGAAAAGAAGCTGTTGGAGTAGAAATGGCGGTTACATATCATCGGTTTCACTGAAAGAGGGTGGGTCCTAGTTGCCAATCTAGTATCTCGTGCAAATTCACGCCTAGGGGCACCAGTGATTTAAGTTCGTTCGAGCAGAATCCGTGAAAGTACTTATAGAAGTGGCACAGGGAAGCCACGTCACGCCGGTGAGAGCGTGACTGCAGGCGGTCAGCTAAGTCGGTATCGATCACATTACAGATTCTCCGCTGTATTTTATCAAGAAGCCCGAGGAGAATAGCAGGGCACCCGACCAGATGTGGCAGCAGTATTCAATACACGGGCGGATGGTAGATTTATATATGTGCAGGATAGATTCAGGCGGAAAGGATTTCTGGGCCCTGTACAGGGAGCCGACTTTCATTAGGGAAATTATGTTTGAAATAATATTGATTTTAAATAGCACGATTCACGCTTGAGAAAACTGGATCTCTCTATCTAATCTAAGGTCAATCAGGAGTCTTTATCTAAGAAGACATGATCGCTGATAAACTAAAGTATATTGAATTCACGTGAAATCAAAGTGTAAGCTTTGTATTTGGTGTAACTGTAGAAGGTAAACATATCTAGATGCCTCTAGAGTTATATACGAGGTGAGTTCAAAACGGATAATGGCCGGATAGAGTCTAATATGATGTCGATCGGTGCCTCAACAAAAACAGGAAAATCAAGATGAATTTAGGATGTAAATACGTAAGAAACTAGAAAGTTATGTAAGGAGACGATTGGAACCATTGCGGACAATAGAGACTGTCACATTCCACGAGAGAACGATAGAACATTCGAGGAAAGACCCAAAACCACGTACCACTCAACTGAGCAGAAGTTATTTTAACGGAATCAAGATGTTAATATACCCCAATAGTATGTATGAAAATTGCAGTCTCATATCCTTACCAGGGGAATAATAACAATGCTTATATTTTAATGCATTTTTATACAGTCAATATTGGATATATATATATATATATATATATATATATATATATATATATATATATATATATATTTTAATTCAGATACTTTAATCCAAGCGGACAAAGCAGGAAGGTAAATTCCAAAAACCCGAACCTAATTAATAATAAAAATTTTATTTTAATATTAAAAAATGATACAGGAAGAGAGCTCCATGTAATAAAATATTACAGAGCAAATATAAAGTAAAAAAAAGAATTAATTCAATAATGTTGGATGACCATTTCGATATGAAAATCCCCACGGGGGATAACACATCACCTCAGCAGAAAAATCCTTTCAGAAACTGGAGAAAAATCAGTCTAATTTTCCTTTTTAAATAGATTTGCAAAGAAATTAAAAAAGAAAAAAAAAATCAAATAAACAAGAAAAGAAAATATTGACATCGTCTGGGTTCGCAAAAAAGGAAATTGTAACTTAAAATTAACGGACGGCTGTGTTGAATTGATGTAACGTTAAGCAACACGGAAAAAAGGTGGGAGATAAGAGAGATAAAGGAAGGAAGGGAGGGAAAAAGAAAAGAAAAGAAAGAAAATTTTTTTTATATATTACAGACACTGGACCTATTCAAAAACCTAACTTCCCAAAAACGTTGATGTATTAGAAAAAGGCCTTTACTTAAAAAGGCATAATTATTTTTAAAGGGAATAAAAAGATATAGGATTTAAAAAAATTTTTTTTAAAAAATAGGTCATTTGATTTAAACTAAATAAAGACATCGCCAGGTAAAAAAAAAAAATTCATTTACAATTATACATACATATAGAAGTACACACATACATACATACGCATACACACACAATTTTTCGATAATGAATATATAGAAACATACATACACACGCACATACATTCAATTCCATACACACTTATATACGTATATACACATACATGCGCATACACACATATATATGTGTACACACATATACAAAAATTCACACACACAATATATAAGTGTACACACACACATGCACACATATATATACACACACACATTTATATACATTATACATATGCACACACACATACATATAAAAAATATAAAAAAATTAATGAATATTATAAAAAAGAGCATTTGAATAGTTAAAAAATTTTTCACACACATAAATACATATAGACACACATACATATATGCATATATACACACATTATTATTATTATTATTATTAAAATGTTTATCGATATAATAATAATAATAATAATAATAATAATAATAATAATAATAATAATCCCTTAAATTAAAATTTTTAATAAATTCACCCTAAAAATCAGTTACTCTTGCACCTCAAATATAGATGATATAATTAATTCCCATAATAGGCATATTTTAATGAACCTAAATAATACCGACGTTAAATCTGGAATTGTCGATAAATGTAATTGTAATTCTGTGGATACCTGCCCGGTGGAGGGCAAATGTAAATCCACCCAAGTAATTTATGAAGCCCGTATTTCTCCATCTAACAACAACGACAATTACCGGACTTATATTGGCATGTCCGCGGGCCCTTTCAAACAGAGACTTTACAACCAAAAGTACTCGTTTTCGAACACTAACCAAAGATTCCAGACTGCACTATCACGTAGATTCTGGAAAATGAAGGAGGAAGGGCAGGACCCTATAATCAGCTGGAAATTAATAGGCTAATCTTGTACCCCTAAAAATTTTCGTGATAGGTGCCGTCTATGTTTATTGGAGAAGATTCTGATTTTGAAGTATCCTCATCAGGACTTTTGAATCTTAGGAAGGAATTCACTAATAAGTGCCGTCATAGGGCGGATTTTAAAATTTAAATTTTAAAGTTTAATTTTTAAATATTAAGTTTTTTAATTTTTAATTTTTTAATTTTTAATTTTTAATTTTTCTTTTTATAATTTTTATGTATATGTGTATGTTTGTGTGTGTATGTGCATATTTGTATATATGTGTGCATATATGTATATATGTATGTGTGTCTATATGTATTTATGTGTGTAAAAAATTTTTTAGCTATTCAAATGCTCTTTTTTATAATATTCATTAATTTTTTATATTTTTTATATGTATGTGTGTGTGCATATGTATAATGTATATAGATGTGTGTGTGTGTGTATATATATGTGTGCATGTGTGTGTGTGTACACTTATATATTGTGTGTGTGAATTTTTGTATATGTGTGTACACATATATATGTGTGTATGCGCATGTATGTGTATATACGTATATAAGTGTGTATGGAATTGAATGTATGTTTGTGTGTATGTGTATGTATGTATATATGTATTCATTATCGAAAAATTGTGTGTGTGTATGTGTATGTATGTCTGTGTGTACTTCTATATGTATGTATAATTGTAAATGAATTTTTTTTCACCTAGCGATGTCTTTATTTAGTTTAAATCAAATGACCTATTTTTTTAAAAAAAAATTTATTTTAAATCCTTATATCTTTTTATTCCCTTTAAAAATAATTATGCCTTTTTAAGTAAAGGCCTTTTTCTAATACATTCAACGTTTTTGTGAAGTTAGGTTTTTGAATATGTCCAGTGTCTGTAATATATAAAAAAATTTTTTCTTTCTTTTCTTTTCTTTTTCCCTCCTTTCCTTCCTTTATCTCTCTTATCTCCCACCTTTTTTCCGTGTTGCTTAACCTTACATCAATTCAACACGGCCGTCCGTTAATTTTAAGTTACAATTCTCTTTCCTTTTTTTGCGAACCCAGACGATGTCAATTTTTTCTTTTCTTGTTTATTTGATTTTATTTTGTTTTATTTTTTCTTTTTTTTCTTTTTTAATTTCTTTGCAAATCTATTTAAAAAGGAAAATTAGACTGAATTTTTCTCCAGTTTCTGAAAGGATTTTTCTGTTGCTGAGGTGATGTGTTATCCCCCGTGGGGATTTTCATATCGAAATGATCACCCAACATCATTGAATTAATCCTTTTTTAATATATATATATATATATATATATATATATATATATATATAAAAGTAAAATTAAGACAGAACGTTATTTTATTGTAAATCGGAAGTATGGGCATATTTCAGGGGAACTATCATCAGCTTTCGTCTTTATTTTACAAAGGCTTTTACACGAATGTCTATCTTCCCCATGGTAGATTTTTCTTCTTATTGGATGGCCGAAGCAAAAGCTTCCTTGCTGCCTTGTAAAATTTTGCAAAGTAATAATAACAACAAAAAAAAAAAAATTCCATTTTAATTTAGAATTATCCACTTGGCAATAAAAAATAGTAAAAAATACATCATTTCTGGGGTAAATTATGTCCAGTAGTGTATGTCCCTCGTAAAAGTCTAAATAAATAAATTACGTCGAAATAGTTGTCAGTACTTCATAAAACAGGGTTGTGCGTTGTGGTGCATTGGGTAGCGGCTCGAGTTCGAATTCCAGCTGAATTCATTGCCTTCACTTACGCGCAAATACCGTTGGGAAAAGGTATTAATCCGTCTCTTCCTTCCAGTTATGGGTTAAATAACAGGACAGATTGGGTTCTATAGCCTTGGTCGGCAACCAGTCTACCGCAGAAAGCAATGGCAACCTACTGCGGGATAATCTTCTGCCCAGTCAGTCATGTCTCTTTCGAGACATGATCGCCCAAGTGTGTATCACGTATGGCACTTAACTGACTTCATAAAACACCCGTTTTTGTTAAAAAAATGTTTCTCTAACGTATTTTAAACTAAAAGTAATATTTGTTGCAAATGGAATTAATTAAACATTAAATCAGCTAATCTTCTTGAAATAAAGTTTCAGAAATGTATATTTCATTTTCGAATGTTTTCTTTTGTACAGAAAATTAATATGAGATGAGATGTGTGTAATTATAACTAAAATCAACCATTTCATCGATTAAAAAATTCAACAAAATCAATTTAATTTCGCTTCGAAATACAGCAATGTATTTTGCTTATTAGAAATGTTTTAAATTTAATCTATCATAAATTAAAACTAAAACAGAAGCTTCAAGAAATATTTTAAAAAAATTAATTTTAGACATTAGTCATTGTTTTTCATTGGGGGTCAGTCAGTAAAGTGCCATACGTGATACACGCAAGGGTGATCATGTCTCGAAAGAGACATGACTGATTGGGTAGTAGATTTTATCACAGTAGGTTGCCATTCCTTTTTGCCGTAGATTGTTTGCCAATCAAAGCTATACAACCCAATCTGTTTTACTATTTAACCCATAGCTGGAGAGAGGAGAAACGGATTAATATCTTTTCCAAGGGTATTGCGTGTTAGTGTAAGCAACGAATTTAACTAGAAATTTGAACTCGGCTCTGCGATTTTATGTTTTGAGCCGATATCCACTGCTCAAAAAACGCACATTCTGGGGCTCCCTTATTCAAAACGTCATTGGAGGTATAGTATTTACATTATTCGTACTATTGCAATAAAGGGTTCGGTTCGAAATTCCTAGCACCTGAAGAAGGCCGGCGCGTAAAACGGCCAAAACGTCGTACAAATGGCAACACAGATGAGGACAATAGTCCGAATAATGTAAATACTGTAAATACTCCATCATCTCAGAAATATAGACAAATAGAATGATCTATTATTAAACGTCGTACAAATGGCAGCAAAAATGAGGACAATAGTCCGAATAATGTAAATACTGTAAATACTACCTCATCTCATAAATATAGACAAATAGAATGATCTATTATTAAACGTCGTACAAATGGCAACAAAGATGAGGACAATTGTCCGAATAATGTAAATACTGTAAATACTACCTTATCTCAGAAATATAGACAAATATCATTGCAGGTACCTAATTCAAAACATAAAAATAAAAATTATTGAAAAATAGCCTTTTACAAAAATTATGCCTTAGTTTTATCCTTTTCTAAAACACATTCTGTACGGTAATTTCATAATAAATATTTGATTTGTACTTTTAATTAAATATTCATTAAGTGTAGATAGAATATTTGTTTAGTCTGTAAAACATGGTACTTCGGTTGATTGAGGAAAGACAGTTTGAATTCTCCATAACTACATAGGCGGCTGCAAGGTCGATTTGACATTTAAGCAGAAAGTTACATGATGCAGGGAGATTAATTTTATTGATCGAATTTATCCTCTTGTGTTCAAGGAACTTAATGTTCCAATATTATTGCTATTATATTTACGAACAGAAAACAGAACAAGTCGCTGCATTTTAAATTCCAGATGTTGTTCTAAATGTCACTTGTAATATAGCTTTGAGTCATTCTATTTCCTAGTTGCCTTCTTTGCCAGATACAAAATTAAATTGCTCAAGGCACCATTAGAAGCTTGATCTCTCAAAATTCTTCATATATATATATATTGGGCGCGTATAATGACAATATATGCGCTAAAAAGTCTGGCTTCTTCCAGCGAACGCCCCTTAGCCGAGAGGTAGAGTCGCCGACTGACGCCAATTCGGTCGGGTTTTAATCCTGGGTAAAAGGCAATCGGCTGTCTAACCGTACTGATGAGCTGTGACACAACGAAACTGATCTGTCTGCGGATGATAATATATATATATATATATATATATATATAGGGCCGTAGCTGATGCTAAAAAAACACCGGGCAAAGAGAAAATTTCCCGGATTCATTAGTTGAAAATGTGATGACGTCATCCGTTTCCAGAAACTATGATTTTTTCGGCTATTCCAATGGAAGTTAGGCACAGAACGTGAACGAAAGCAGGAAATCTGGTTCGGACTTTCTAAATATAACCAGTCTTTTCTCCCAAAATTAAATAAATAAATAAATAAACAGATTTTTACTGCTTTCATTCGGATGTATTCTTCGTCTTTCTTTCTTTCTTTCTTTCTTTATTTGTGAGTTGAAGAGTTTAAAAATTATGTGACCCGTTTTCTTCTTTAGGAGTTTATCGGATTAACGTGACGTAGCAAACGAGACGCTGAGAACATTATTCTGTTATATGAAAAAATAAAATAAAAAATTCCCCTACAAACAAATATACACGCATTTATTATTGTAGAAAATCAATCAATTAATGCATTTCTCATAGGTATCGTTTAATTGAAACTGTTTACACTTTCCCTGAGGCAAGAGAACATTCATTCACTGCATTACGTAAAGTAAAGTATTTGTTTCCTAGTTTTTTTTTTGTGTTTTATTTTTTTATGAAACATTTCCCGCTTTGCAATTTATCGATAGGGTGGTGGTTTAGTGGGGTGTAGGGACGCCCTTGTGCAAATAGAGATGACATAGGACTGAATGTTTTCGCGTATGGTGTGCTGCCTTCTCTTAGTAACATTTCGTCTATATCTGGTCCCTTCTGTACCCACTTCCAATCTTCATTCAGTCTGCGTCTACAATAAACGTGCAATTTATATAAGCAACAAACATAAATTAATGAAGTTTTACGACGATAACTAGATAGATATATACGAACAAATAGATAGGTAGGAGAATCTGTAATATAATATAAATTTTTCCGTCTCTCAATCCTCAACTCAGCATCTGCAATGCGTCTATGGCCATGCCAAGACGACTTCGGAACTCAATGTCTCACTTAACACTTCCCAGTTATTCAAAATTCTGTATATGTCTGATTTTAGTATCCCAGACTTATAGTTGGCATTTTAGGCTCCTCTTTTTACTGATGACCATTCATTGATTTTTTCAAAGATAGATATATCAGTCAGTCAGTTAAATGCCATATATGATACATGCTTTGGACGATCATGACTCTTTCGAGGCATGACTGTCTGGGCAGAAGATTATCCTGCAGTAGGTTGCCATTGATTTCGACGGTAGACTGGTGACCAGCCAAGGCTATAGAACTCAATCTGCCCTGTTATTCTAACCCATAACTGGAGGGAGAAGAAATGTATTATAATATTAAGTAGTAATTAGTGGGGGATCAGTTTATTACTTCTTAACGATAGAAAGCCGATCCCCCATTTTACTCTTGATTCCAATTCAGTCAGTCAGTTAAGTACACGCTTTGGGCGATCATGTCTCGATAGAGACATGATTGGACAGAAGATTATCCCACAGTAGGTTGCCATTGCTTTCTGCGTTAGACTTGTTGCCGGCCAAGGTTATAGAACCCAACCTGTCCTGTTATTTAACTCATAACCTCTAACGAGATCCCTGTGTGAAAATTCCCAGGATATAGTCAATGTTATGAACCTGGTGTTTCTCGTTTCCTTAAATGCCTTAATTTGCAGTATAATTCATGGTACGTGGACGAATGTATGTGTGTACGTGGAGAAAAACGTTTGGAACGATAGAAAAGTAGAAATTTACTCACGGTTGACTGGAAGTATAGATTTATTTTACAGGGAAAACATTACAACATAGGTACATAAAGAATCACACTCAACGACGAAGCACTAAAGAAATGTGGATACAAACAATAACTACAATATACAACTCCGCAACAAAAAAGCAAAAACAGAAAAAGAAATATCATCTGGTTCAATCCACCATACAACAAAGCCGTCAAAACAAACATAGGTCAGACATTCCTGAATTTATTAGAAAAACGCTTCCCGGTGACAAACCGACTAGCAAAAATATTCAACAAAAACAACGTCAAAATTAGTTACAGCTGCACAAAAAATATTAACACAAATAATAAAAAGCCACAACAAAGAATTAACAAAGTACAATAATGCAATCGAAGAAGCTCAATGCAACTGCAGAAACGGAACTACATGCCCACTCCAGAGAAATTGCCAGCAAACAAATATAGTATATAAAGCCAAGGTAAGTGCAAACAACAACACAATGTACTACATCGGTGCCACTGAGGGACCATTTAAGTAAAGAAATAACAACCACAATCTTTCATTCTCCAACAGAAAATACTTGAACAGCACTACACTAATCGCCCGGTTCACACTCCACCCACGTCTATTGAACAGGTTAAGAGGCTTATCCCTTGTTCCCTGTTTAGGATGTGGTTTCCGGCTTTCTCTTTTCCAATCTTTTCACTATTACGTATCCCCCTGCACATCAGTGGCGTTACCGCCTTGCTCGGGGTGATACGATTAAAAAAAACATACGTATGGCGTCTAAAAGACAGAAATATTTCACCAACAATAAGCTGGAAAATACTGAAAAAAGCACCTGCCTACAACAACATTACAAAAAAATGCCTCCTTTGCCTACATGATAAAGTAGCAATTATATCACATACCACACAAAAGAACTTACTAAACACGAGATCAGAACTAATTTCCAAATACTCACATGAAAATAACTACCTATTATCACAATTTATACCAAACGGATAAAAAAAAAAAAAAAATCACACGTCTCTGCCATAGTAAAATTAATAATTAATAAACACTAACAAGCACTACAAATTAGAATTTTCACCATGTAAATATACGCAACCACAAAAAATAATAAAACAAGCCAATAACCAACTTTAAAACAAAAAAATAACAATACAGTCTTAAATAAAATAATAGCAATTCTTACCTACCATAGTTTCACACAGAACCCATCAAAAGTAAATATGTACGTCCGAGAAATCGACAACTATTCGAGCGTTGACATCGCTACACACCATTCGAATATGCCAAACGAATGAGTGTGTATGTGTGCAACGGCACACATATACATATATATACCGAACCCCGCACGATTCGCATGTGTATTTTTATGCAAGCCTCAGTGACCGAACGCGCGTACGTGTGTGTGTGTGTGTGTGTGTGTGTGTGTCCTTGCGCGCGTTGATGGGTGTACAAATGTATATATATATATATATGTCTGCGTCTGTCGTGACGACAGATTTTTTTACCCCACTTCCACAAAAATACACGAATATAAACAATTTTAAAAAAAAAAATTAATCAGTTTGTCTGACGATCGCAAAAGCGTGAAACCCAGGGTTACAAACTCACACCTATCTATATGAATATGTCTGCTCTATCACTGATATTGAGCGCTTTTAAATAAGTACCACGCATATATAATATGTAAACAATATAATATATATATAAAAAATTACATATTTATATATATATATTTATATTTATAATTATATACATACACTTTTCACACACACACACACACACACACATATATATATATATATATATCAGCATTTAGTATGGGTATAGAGATCTCTAAATATATATGCATATAAATACATACTCATAAGTACAAATCACATCTTACGATGGGTTTTATTTATGAGAAATATGTGTAATCTTAGTTTTTATTTTTATTTTTCAAAAATGGCCAGTGGAATATATTATGACCCTAAATATGACCTCATATATGCATAAAAATAAACGTACACCCGAAACCAAAGTATGTAATAATAATATTAACAATAATAATAATAATGAACAGTGAATTTTATAAAATATCTCTATTCATACGTTGGAAAACATTATGAGTGACGTTTTTAGAATGAGGGTCATTAGGGATTTTAGTGTCTTTCAACATCATTCTCCATCTGTACGGTGAACCAGCCGATACTGATCTGGTATTGACTCTTGTGTCGTTCGGGAGTTAGAATTCTCTTCGTTTTTAATCACGCACTGCGAATCCTCTTGGCATTTTATAGTCCAATAACGGATAACTTTCGGTTAAGAGGCAATCTATGATCTTTCATAAAAAAGGAAAGGGTCTCTATCTGGTAAGGAAGGTGGCGGCACGCTCGGCTTGAAGCTGTAAGTAACGATTTTGCACATTCATGAAATGCATTCATCTGATGTCTCATGTAATCATCCTATCAGCAACAAAAGCAAAAAAAAAATACTTATGTATTTATTGCGTATATATATATATATATATATATATATATATTTCTAAACATATACTGTTAAATATAAGAGGCAATGAATGTTTATTATGTTTAATCATGAGCCGTTCTAAACATCGTATTTTGGCTTTAATTTCAGGTAAAAATGACAAAAATTCTCCAACATTTGAATATTTTTTTATTAAGATGGTTCTAAGCTTTCGGCTCACATGAGCCATCTTCAGAGATGTTACATGAACGTTAACATGAAAAACATCCACCATAAAAGACGATTTTATCTTGTGTTGACATAAAACTTTGCTAGGCAACGATAACAGTTAATCAAAAATAGCAAACGCAGTTCGTAAATTTGTAATGCCGTTCTATGACGTCACACCGCGTGAGGGACCGAATTGTTAACAGAATCATATATTTAAATGCAATGTAATGTGTTATGACCTGATTTAAACGTGATTCTTTAAGTGTTGGTTGTTTGGATTTAATGTAGATGGCCTTCAATGAATATATATATATATATATATATATATATATATATATATATATTTAGGTACCTCCATTACATCACAAATATTCAGTATAGCATGATTTAAAAAGGTTCAAAACTTCTTTTTCTATCAAAATGTTTATAATATTATTAAGAGGAAAGATCAAAGTAATTTTTATTTATTTTATAAAATTTTTAATCCTTTTAACACGTTCGAAATTTTGGCAGAAATTTTTGTTTTGATTTGAGTTAGCGTTGCCAAAGATCTGAGAAAATATTACAATTGTTTACAATCAATTACGTTACTCTTTTTTTACGTAACTCACTTTTTTCGGTGACAAACACATTAATTTGGAAATTCTCTCAAAAATCAAATGATTGTCGAATTTTAATGAAACTTTCCGTACTCATTCACAAATGAAAAAAATATTTTTGAAATTATTATTTTTTTAAAATATTGATGAAAAAAATGTTTAACTCTGTTAGCCCCGCCCTCCATCGAGAAATATAATTCATCTATTTTTTTATTTAAAATTATCCGGCATTATCCGAAAATCTGCTCCTAAGAAAAATATAAAAAATGCAATAAAGCTTTGATATAATTTAATTTGATAAGCTTTTAATTGCTGGCATAAATAATAACAATTCAGGACATTATAGTCTGAAGAAAAAAAATTTCGATTACTAATAAAATTTTAAAAGAATTGTTTTCATTTTTTTATTATACTAATTCATAAAGATTTAAAAATCTTTTAAAAATCTTTTAAAGAACTGTATGATTTTTTTGTTAAGAATTGATGATTATACTGCCTATCAAAAAAAAAATAAAATAAAAGTTTTTCAACCCGTATATTTAAAAAAAAAATATTTGTGTAAATATGTTCAAATTTATAAAGTACGATGTTCAAATTTATAAAGTACGATGTTCCATATGGGTCAAATTGATTTTATAAGTTAACAAGCGTTCTGGGTTATTACCCCTTACATAGAAAACCATAGAAGGACGCATTTTCATTCTTACGATATTTTATTCTCTACGTTTCTAAAATTTAACAGCCTGCTTTGCAAGTAATTCCTTCAAATTTAAAGTAAGTATTTTTTTTTCAGTTCCTCAATTTTTTAATTAATTGTAACCGTAGGTGCATTAACTAATTTATGATAATTAAAAAAAAGATGTGAAAATTTTGGCACGATTGGACATCATACATTGCGTTCTTGACAACACTTGGTAGTCGTAAATCTGTCATCGCCACGAATGACTGACCTAAAACAGGGCTACCGTAATTAAATTTTTTTTATTGTAAATTTCTGGCAGTAAGCAATTATTAATTTATTGAAAACAGATAAGGGTAAGTTTTAATTTGAAAAATTGACTTAAATAACGTGTCAGCGAGGTATATTTTATTTTAGTAAGACTTTTAAAGCAGAAATTTGGCTACTGTTGACGTAATGTGTCAATCAATAAAAAATGGCGGTATATTTAAAAAAAATTGTAAAATTTCAAAATTTTAGATTTCAATTAATATAATTTCAGTTAAAAATACACCAGTATGTTTTGCTTACTAGAATTATTAAATGTAATAGCTTGACTTTCAGTTAAAGCTAATTTTAATGATTGAAGATAACTTAATAATTTAAAAAAAATTTAATTTCAATTTAAGTATCTACATATATGTTTATATCTACTGGCCTGATTATTTACGATAAATTTTTTATTACTAAAATGTGTGTCATTCGGCAGGATTCGAAATATTTATTTTTGTAATAAAAATTTATCGCAAATAATCAGACCAGTAGATATAAATATATATTACTGTATAATTAAAAATAGAATATCTACTTAAATACGAGTATCGATAAAAAATAATGTTCAAACAAATCATTTCAAATTGTCGGTTGTTTATAACCAAGTTTCGTTAATCTTCGTTAATTTCCGTAATATAAAACAGAATATCTACTTAAATCCGTGTATTGATAAAAAATACTGTTCAAACAAATCATTTCAAATTGTCGGTTGTTTATAACCAAGTTTCGTTAATCTTCGTTAATTTCCGTAATATAAAACAGAATATCTACTGAAATACGAGTATCGATCAAAAATAATGTTCAAACAAATCATTTCAAATTGTCGGTTGTTTATAACCAAGTTTCGTTAATCTTCGTTAATTTCCGTAATATAAAACAGAATATCTACTTAAATACGAGTAACGATAAAAAATAATGTTCAAACAAATCATTTCAAATTGTCGGTTGTTTATAACCAAGTTTCGTTAATCTTCGTTAATTTCCGTAATATAAAACAGAATATCTACTTAAATACGAGTAACGATAAAAAATAATCTAATTAATAACAAAGAAACTGAAAGTTAACAAACAACCCTTTACAATAGCTGCACACTAACCGCATCCCGGCCTATAATTTTCTCTACACTAATAGTTTTAGAATTCTTTATAATGGATCTTATCAATAATCATTGGAATAAGACACTAGAACGGGTAAACACTGCTTGATAGCTTAATTTTGATAAAAAAAAATCTTTGGGAGCGCATAGCAATCATAGTTCTTTTAGTGAAATATCTATGTTGCTAACAATAGAAATAAATACTTAATGAATTTTGTACATTTAGGCAGCAAATGTTCTTTAAGGTAAATATTATTAACAAACAACTGACATTTTTGAGGCATAATTTTAATGATTGATTTTTTCAAATTATGAATAACACTGCTGAAGGTCCTGGGTACGACGATAAACTGCATCCGGCAGTAAGGCCTCTGATTTGAAGGTTGTAAGGAACATGGAACCACCTCTTAATTGCTGTTGTTCTCAGGTTCACCCTGACCCGGAGTGGCAGCACCTGTTAGGGTCCCAGCTATGGGCAAAAAAGTCAACCCACAAACTGGGGCCAAAACTCCACGAAAAACTTTTATATATATATATATATATATATATATATATATATATATATATATGAAAATAGACTTTTATAGAAAATATACATTTTTTAAAGAAAAATATTACCAACAATACTTTTCTGAAGGAAAAATTGTTGTCATAATACATTTTTGATAGAAAAAAATTATTACAAGTAATACATTTTTTAATATGAAACTAGAAGATATATTCAGTTTTCTAAAATAAAAGATAAAAGTTTTCATCAAAATGTGACTAAATCAACCTTCTTACTATAACCGAACATTAAAAAAATACCTTAAAACTCAACCATTTTGGCATTAAATAACGCACAGAGGTTGAAATGCCATTAAACAAAACTCAAACAAATAAACAATTATTGCTCACCTGTTTCTTTCTTCTTAATGTGCCGTGTCCCTTTCAGGACGTAGGCGATCATGGATTTCTACTTGGCTCTGTCTGTTGTCGCTCTCAGTAATTTTTTCTCTTGGTATCTCTTCCAAGCCCCGCTCAGTCAACCATTTTCTCAGCTTTCCCCTGTCTCTCCTTTCATTTATCCAACCTGTAAGTATCAAGTTCTCTAGGCCTTCCTTCCTCATTACGTGTCACAGGAACTTCATTTTTCTCTTCCTGATATTTATTATCAGTTTTCTTTTCGTTTGCATCCTTTCCAACACCTCATCACGTGCTCTGTCCACGGTATCCTCAGCATCCTTCTGTAAAATAACATTTCTGCTGCCTCTCCTTCCTCTTTGATGAGATCGTCCAGTATTCATTTCCATACAGAAGGACAGATATCACATACCAATCCAGTGCTCTTGTCTTTGTTTTTAATGAGATTTTCCTGTCTTTCAGTCCTCGGACTAGTTTCAAAAATGGGTCTTTGGCCATGCGTCTGTGGATCTCCCTGTAGCATTTTCCACCCTCTGACAAAATACTTCCCAGGTATTTGAATTTACTAACTTGTTTTGTTTTAGTTTCTCAGACTTGTAGTTGGCATATTGGTCTCCTCATTTTGTTGAAGAGCATTCAGTTTTCTTGAGGTTTATGCTCAAACCTTTCTTTTCACTTTCTTTTGCTAACTTCTGTAGAAGGTCCTGCATTTTCCTTTCCGTGACTGCTATCAGCACCGTGTCATCTGCGTATCGGATATTGTAGAGATGATGGCCGCCATTGACGAATCCTGGCAAAGTTTTTATTTATCTCATAATTGCTTCCACGCTTCCTGAGCACGATGTCACAAATTTTTTTAAATCAATACTTTTATCTGTAGGACAATTTGCTGTAGTGAGAATCTCCACATTAACACACAAACAGATTTTGTATTAATTACGAAAGGTTTGCTATAGAAACAAATAAAAGTGATCTTGTTGTAGAAATTGAGTGTTACCACAACATATATTTGATCACAGTTTTGATTTGATCAGAAGAAAAGAGAAATCACTGGGAAGGAAACGTATTGAGAATCCTGTAATCACGTTGCAGAAACAAGAATAGCACATAATGGAATACAAATTAAAGGAAAGGATAGGTACTAACATAGAGATCGATGATATAAAAATAAAGAAAAAACCAACGGGTCAAATATGTACGTATATGTGTATGTGAGGCGTTCGAACATATATACTGCAGGATTTTGCGTGTGTACACATTGGGCCTATAGGTATCTTCTTCTTCTTCTATGTGCCCTGTCCCTTCAGGACGTTGGCGATCATGTTTCTTCACGTCTCCCTATCCCTTGTGGCTCCTGTTACTCCTGGCAACCCCTGTTCCGTCATCCACTTGATCAGGCTCTGCAAATATGTTATCCGCTGCCTTCATCTGTCTCTTTTTCCTTCTATCTGGCCAGTCAGTATCATTCTGCTTAAAAAAAATTAAAGTAACACTTTCATATGGATAAATGAAATAAAGGGGGGTGTACATTCAGAAACTTTGGTCTGCCTTGAAGAGACATAAATCTAGACTATAAATGTATAGAAACTAGCATGGGCACAAAATGAGGGATTAGTTTATGTATTGATTATAATACAGAATTGATCCCCCACTTTAAAGCCACATGATAATTTCTTATAAACTGTTGGCATATATCTTCTTCTATGGGCCCTGTCCTTTCAGGACGTAGGCGATCATGGTTCTCCACGTCTCCCTATCTCTTGTGGCTCTTAGTATGTTTGCTCACCTCGCAACTGCCGTTCCGTTATCCACCTGATCAGACCCTGCAGATATGTTATCCGCTGCCTTCCTCTGTCTTTTTTTTCCTTCTATCTGGCCAGTCAGTATCAGGTTCTCCAAGCTCTCCTTCCTCACTGTGTGTCCCAAAAACTTCAGTTGTCTCTTCCTAATGCTCAGTATTAATTTCCTTTTTGTTGCCATTCTTTCCAACACCTCATCGTTGCTTGCATTCTCAGTCCACGATATCCGCAGCATCCTTCTGTAGAATCATATTCCCGCTGCTTCAAGTTTTGTCCTCATTTTCGATGATATTGTCCAGCATTCACTGCTGTATTGAAGAACAGATATCACCTAGCAATCCAGCACTCTTTTCTTTGTTTCTAGTGAAATTTTCCTGTGTGTTAGTACTTTACTCAGCTTCTGGAACCTGTCCTTTGCCATGCCAATTCGCCTTCGGATCTCTGTGTCACACTTTCCATCTGCTGTTAGAACCCTTCCTAGGTATTTAAATTTTTGCACTTGCACTTGCTATAGGTATATCTCAGCCAAAAACACGGCCTCCTCATGAAACCCATGAAACCAGAAAAAATAGCGCACCTAACTGTTGGGGATTCGCCCTTTTGTACCTAATAATGGACTCAACTAAGAGTACATATAATCCTGCCTATACAGAGAACGGCAATTGTAAAGCGTAGTTGTAAAGCATAATCCGCAACAAATTGACGACGAAGAATCGAACAAGTTAAGGCGGAGAGAAAAATACGTTTTTCAGGTCAGTCGCCAGCAACAAATTGGCAACGAGGATCTCGAAACTCACATACACGGAGTCGCTAACAACATATTGGCGACAAAGATTTCGAACAAGAACTCACGTATATCCCAAGTCGCACAACAAATTAGCGATGAGGATCTCGAGCTCACGTACAATATATATATATATATATATATATATATATATATATATATATATATATAAAATCGATTTTGTTTGCTCTACTTTCGCTTCGAGTGCTTTGTGTGCTCTGCTTTCGTATTGAGCTCTTTATTTTTCTAATACCCACAAAAATATCTAAATAAAATTAAAAATTAAATGAAATAAATAGGCTTCCGAACTATAATCTAAGAAAAATTAAAAATTAAAGAAAAAAATCGATCCCCTAAATTCAAAATTAAGATTAAATATACAAATTTAAATAAATTATGAAAAACTTATAAAATACAAATTTGCATTTGCCTTCTAAAAAAATACAAATTTAGACTATTTATAAATAACTTTGCACAAATACAAAAACACTCCATACTTGAATAAACATCTCTATCCCGCTAAAATAAAAATAAAAATAAAAATGTTGTGAAAAGATCAAATTACGAGATTCTAAAGCAAGGTTGAATATTCTGAATTGAATTCGAAATCTACCCGTAAAATCCTTACTTAAATACAAAAATATTCCGTACTGAAAAAATTAATAAAATTAAAAAATTAAAAACTATGATCTAAGAAAAATGGATGAATTATACATAACTTTGCCTAAAAACAAAAATACTCCGTAATTGAATAAACACCCCTATCCCGCTAAAATAAAAATTCTGTAGAAAAGATCAAACTACTAAATTCTAAAGCTAGGCTTAATATTCTGAATTAGATTAGAAATATATCCGTTAAAACTTTACTTAAATACAAAAATATTCCGTACTGGAAAAATCAAAATTAAAGAAAAAATGCCTCCCAAACTCGGAATAAAATCAATTTCCTAGATTCAAAATTAAGATCAAATATACAATTTCAGATTAATTATCATATATAAATAAACCCTGCTTAACCACACGAAAAATACTCCGTACAGGATAAACATCCCACCCCTATCACGTCCATCTAAGGAACCCCAAGGAATATAATCTAGTCACTAGATAAAAAAGAATACATAAAATCTGTCTAGTAACAACAGACACTCATGAATCAAACACTAGCTAACCACACAACTCTCCTAAAAATTCTTAAGGTCAACAAACAGGACGGGTTCCCTAATCACAAAAAAAAAACAAACAAACCCGCACACGCACGCACAACTGACCAAGTAATAAACACCTCTTTCTTCGAAAATCTAACCAAAAGATATACCCGAGCAATAAAAACGTACATCTAACAGCTAATGTCATTAATCAACCATTTAACTTCACACACCATTTTATTCAAAATTCTAACGGTCAACACAGAAGACATTTTCCCTTTATTATCAACCAACCTCACACTAACAATGAACCAAATATAGATAGTGAGAATTTCCATTCTTGTTCATTCCTCCTGAAGAGACGTTGGAGACCCAATGTCGAAACAACCATATGATTGTAGAGGACATATATAGAAAACATTATGTACCTGTTCTAAAATATAATATAATATATATATATATATATATATATATATATATATATATATATAATGAAATGAAAGTGCGTAGCTTAATGTTACATGACATTTTTAAAAGCGAAGCAACCGGTTTCGCTCCCGCTCTTCGGGCTTCTACGGGAAATTCAAATTTGAATAAAAATAACAAAAGGATGTGTAGTGAAGGATAAAAAAGAGAAAGAATGAATAGGTTTTTTTTTTCATATCTTTTTCTTCATTCTGTGTTCAGTGTGGGTGCCGCGTTTGCTCACAGTCGATTAAAAACAACAACGCGTCGACAATTCAAAGCGTTCTTTGTAACCGTTTCACCGAAACAAGAAGGAGTTTTTTCGTAAATATGCAACAATAGATAAAACTTAGATCCACTACTTCACTCCAGAGTCAAATCAGCAGTCATGTTTTTTTTTGCAATTAAATTTATTTTATCAAGTTAGGATAATGTATTTTTAAAAAAATATTTAAAAAATATTTTAAAAGCAAAGAAGTTTTCATTTAATGACCTTTACAAATTTATTTTTTAAAGTTAAGATAATGTTTCATTTTTAAATAAGTTTATATGTTAAAGTTGAGATAATTTCTTTTCGAAAACAATTGCTTTAAAAGCTTTTTAGGAAGATTTCTTTAAGAAAACTTAATGAACTTGTTTTATAAACTTAAGACAATGACTTAAAATGATATATTTAGTTTACAAAGTTAGGATAATTTATTCTAAAAAACTTTCTGAGAAACTTTCAGAAAATGTTCACTTTGCAAAGTTAAACTTTTTTTTCACAAAATAGTTTATTTTAGAAACATCAGATAATACTCCCCTTTCAAATTTGAAAATGACTGGTCTGATATTAGGATCTGGTTTGCGCTTATGTCAATGCTATAGTTATAAAGATTCATTTAATTGGCACCTTATAAATGCAGCGAGATTGTAATGCAAGATATAAGTGACAGAATTTAGAACGGATCCTTATCAACGTCATTTCAATTTCCGAAATATCGCAGGGAAAAGTTAAATGCCATGTCCTTTCACGTTGTCGGTGACGATAACTGTCCAAAAATGTGTTTTCTTTATTATCTGTGAATTGCCATGACTTCGAGGGAAATATCATGAAACGATTTAACGTATAACAGTTAGGAATTCAGACTTTTGCGTGGTGGCCACTTAGTGCTAGAGAGCTCTCTCTATTCTACTGTTTAATCTATGTTGAGAAGAGATGAAAAATAATTTCCTTTTCCCAAAGGCATTAGCGTGAAAGTGAATACAATTAAATGACCCTAAATTCGAACTTTACTCTCTGGTTTTATGCTCGAAGTCGATATCCTTTACATAGCGAATATGATTGACATATATATATATATATATATATATATATAATCGTATCACACCGAGCAAGGCGGTAACAACATTGATGTGCAGGGGACTACGTAATAGTGAAAAGATTGGAAAAGAGAAAGCCGGAAACCACATCCTAAACAGGGAGCAAGGGATGATCCTCTTAACCTGTTCAATAAAAGTGGGTTGAGTGTGAACCGGGTGATAGTTTAGTCTATCTACTCCAACTGAAAAAAAAAAAAAAAAACAAAGTGAGAAGATTGGAAAAGAGAAAACCGGAAACCACATCCTAAACAGGGAACAAGGGATGAGCCTCTTAACCTGTTCAATAAACGTGGGTGGAGTGGGAACCGGGCGATAGACAGATCTATCTACTCCAATTAAATATATATATATATATATATATATAATATGCTAGCATCATAGCCCGGTGTTGCCCGTGCAATTCAGAACATTTTAGTAGTAGGACTCGGTTATATAAAAAAATGATTATATAAAAAATTGTTCTTTAAAAATTGTTCGAAAATTCCATAAAAATCAATTTTTTTTTTGTTTTGCGTAAACGTGATTTGATGTTTTGTGTGACATTGTAAACAACATTGCGTTTGTTTTTGTTTTAAAATGATAGAGGAAAATATTTACATTTTTTCTTGACTAAATGAATTTAACATAAAAACAAAAATTATTTATTCTGTTTTACTGAAATTTACTATTACGCTCTCAGTTCAGAAATTTTCGAAGAATATTTAAAAATGTAGACATTTAATTTTAGAGGAAAAAACACTTAAATAATTAAATTAACCATTGGCACTTTTTTTTTTTTACATATTTTGTTTTAAAAAACATTTTTAAAAAAATATTTCCTTTGTTTCAAAATTACGGGGAAATATTCCCATTTTTTTGTTGAAAAAATTAATTTTTAAAACCTCGGAATAAAAATTAAATATAAAGGCTCATTTTATTTAAATAAAAATTTTTTAGTCGTGTTAAATAAAAATTTTTAGTCGTGTGTTTTGATTTCTGTGATGTAATTTAGCAACCATCTCACATGTTTTACGGAGCAAATGTAAACAATCGGCTCCATTGACCAAAAAGTGCGAAAGAGAAAATTGCTGAACTTAAACTGAAAAAATATGTGTCGACCTGGCTTCTCTGTAGATATGTATCTCTAGAAAGTTTGAATGGCCTAGCTTTAAAAATGTAGGCGTGCATAGCTTACAGTCACACACCGACTCACAGATTGCCTTTTATATGTATGGATTATTCATATATTTATATATTATTGATCCTTTAATAAAAAATTATATGAATCCGTAGATCAACGTGATGAGGTCGTGAACGCTTTCCGTGCTGTGAATAGAATAAACGGAGTAGATATGTTCACCTATCTTTTTACTCACTACTGCTAACAGGAGTAGAGATTTATAATTCTTTTTCTTTAGAATATAGTTAGCAGGTTCTTTTGGACTTAATGATTTTATCTAATCTGACTGTAATATGGAACTGCTCCCCCAATTTATATCCAGTATGCTTCTGTAGAACCACATTTTAGTTGCTTTAAGTTTTTCCTTCATCTTTGATGATATTGTCCAGCATTCACTGCCATATTGAAGAACCGACATCACATATCAATCCAGTACTCTCTTCTTTGTTTCTAGCGAAATTGTCCTTTTTCTTAATACTTTTCTCAGCTCCTTGAATGCAACCTTGTGCTTTTGGACCTCAGGAATATAAATGTATAGAAATTGCTGTGACCACAAGGTGAGGGATCAGTTTATATATTGACTGTAATATGGAACTGCTCCCCCAATTTATATCCAATATGCTTCTATAGAAACACATTTCAATTGCTTCAAATTTTTCCTTCATCCTTGATGATATTGTCCAGCATTCACTGCCATATTGAAGAACTGACATCACATAGCAATCCAGTACACTCTTCTTTGTTTCTAGTAAAATTTTCGTCTCTTAATACTTTACACGGCTTCTGGAACTCGTCTTTCACCCCCGGATCACGGTGTCGCACTTTCCGTCTTCTGTTCGAACACTTCGCAGGTACCCTGACCTTTCTCAAAAGTATTTGCGAATAAATAAATATAACAAACCAGACGAATTTGAACTAAGTTCTTCGAGCTGTCGTTATTGTTTTAAATCTAAGCAAGCAAGGAAATAAAGCCACTAACACCAGGGCCGACTGGGCGTAGAAAATTTGAAAATAGAAACAATGCGAAGGAGCGATGGTAATAGAAGAATAATGAGAACATCTAACCTCATTTATAAATGGAACTTTGTCTCTGTGTGTCTGTGTATGTCTGTGTGTGTGTGTGTCTGTGTGTGTGTGTGTGTGTGTGTGTCTGTTTGTGTGTGTGTCTGTGTGTGTGTGTGTGTGTGTGTGTCTGTGTGTGTGTGTGTGTGTGTCTGTGTGTGTCCATAACCTATAGACTTCGAAACGGCAGAACTGATTTCCTTGAAAATTTACACAGTTGTACGTTAATCGTCTGCGAGTGTTCTTAGCTAGGTTTTGTGTCGAAGTACCCCCGATAAATATCCAAAATCGATAATCGAAAAAATCGGGTTATAGAAGGAGTGGTCCGATTTTAATCAAATTTGATCCACTCATAGACAAAGACATATTCGAAACGATATTCAGAAGTTTCAATGTTGCAATTCTTACAATCGTGCAGAAAATCGATAATATATATATAAAAGGCAAGATATTTGTGTGTGTGTCTATTTATCAAATAGAATGATCTATTATTAAACGTCGTACAAATGGCAACAAAGATGAGGACAATCGTCCGAATAATGTAAATACTGTAAATACTCCATCATCTCAGAAATATAGACAAATAGAATGATCTATTATTAAACGTCGTACAAATTGCAACAAAGATGAGAACAATAGTCCGAATAATGTAAATACTGTAAATACTACCTCATCTCAGAAATATATAAAATTGTTTGCATTGTTTGGAAAGCATTTTAAGCCGGCCTGTCTTTTTTAGTCTTAACGGCGTACAAATCAGAATAAAGACGAGCGTTCAAACGAGATTTGAATCTACATTGCCAGCGAACTTTGTTTTTTTACAGACACCTACTTGTCCAAGAAGACACCGAACGATAACTGATCAAAAACAATTAGAAACACATATGATAAGTTTTTGAAACATTTGCATCTTAATGTACTGGCCCTTGTTTATTAGCCAGTAATTTATTATCTATTGATTTTTTAAAATCCTTTTACCCCAAGTAAGGCATTCTACTGCCACTGTTGCGCAGGGGGCTACACAGGGGAAAGTAGATGAAGTAGATGAAAAAAGAGCTTGAGAAAATGGATGCGAGTTAGTGTGGTAGGAGATGTCTATTGACCTTAGATTTAAATTCGTGGAGATTGTAGCTGTCGGGGAAGCAAGTATATGGAAAGAAATTCCACAGATGGGAAGTACGTGAAAAGAAGCTTTTAAAGTAGAAATTATGGTTACATCGTTGTGGTGCAGTGGATATCGGCTCGGAACGAGAAATCGGGGGGCCGTGTTCGAATTCCAGTTGAATTCATTGCATTCACTTACGCGCAAATACCCTTGAAAAAGGTATTAATCTTACTATTCCTTCCAGTTATGGGTTAAATAGCAGGACAGATTGGGTTCTATAGCCTTGTCTACCGCAGAAAGAAATGGCAACCTACTGCGGGATAATCTTCTGCCCAGTCAGTCATGTCTCTTTCGAGACATGATCGCCCAAGCGTGTATCACGTATGGCACTTAACTGACTGACTTTCACTTTAAAAGGGTGGGGCCTAGTTGCTAATCTAGTAGCTCGTGCATATTCATCCGTAGGCGGCACCAGTGATCTAAGTTCATTGGAGCAGAGGCCGTGAAAGTATTTATAGAAAAGGCACAGGGAAGCCACGTCACGCCGGTTAGACAGCGACTGCAGCCGAGCTGCCAAGTCGGTTTCGATCACATTACAGATTCTCCGTTGGATTTTGTCAAGAACCCCGAGGTGAATAGCAGGGGCACCCGACCAGATGTGGCAGCAGTATTCAATACACGGGCAGATGATAGATTTATATATGTGCAGGATGGACTCAGACGGGAAAAACTTCCTGGCCCTGCACAGTGAACCGACTTTCTCAGCAGCGGATTTAGCAATGGATTCGTTATAGTCATTCCACTTGAGATCCGCTGAGAGTGTGAGGCCAAGGAAGCGTAGTATTTTACTCTCAGGCAGGTTAGCCTGTTCCATGCTGATGGCGGGGTAGGAGCGATTGTCTATGATGGTTAATAGATAGCAGCTTCGTTTTGGAAGCATTAGAATTTACGAGCCAAAGGAAGCATTGAAATGTAAATGTTTTACTTCAGCGCATTCGATTTCTCACATGATTGCTGTAATTGTTTCCCATAAGACTGCTTTAATATTATACTTTTTGCCAAGTTGATATAATTTTATTTTCATGATTGACGATTGATCTTCTTCCCTGTAAACTTTTTTACAATCAAAAGATTTAAGGGTAAATTTAGATACGTGAGAAGTACACTGTCTTGTATAGATACACACATCCGTTTGGGAAAGGTATTAACCCGTGTCTTCCTTCCAGTTATGGGTTAAATAACAGGACAGATTGGGTTCTATAGCTTTGGTCGGCAGCCAGTCTACCGCAGAAAGTAATGGTAACCTACTGCGGAAAATCTTCTGCCCAGTGAGTCATGTATCTTTCGAGACATGATCGCCCAAACGTGTATCACGTAATGCACTTAACTGACTGACTGAATATAATAGTTAAAAATATGAGTAAGGCTTTTACTGATCATAAAGTGGGGAATCGGTTTTCCATTGTTATGAAGTAATAAACTGATCCCCTACTAATTACTATTTAATATTTAAATAATGTAATACATTCCCCATCTAGCCATGAGTCAAATAACAGGACAGATTGGGTTCTATAGCCCTGGCTGGCAACCAGTCTACCACAGAAAGCAATGGAAATCTACTGTGTGATAATCTTTTGCCTAGTCAGTCATGTCTCTTTCGAGACATGATCAACTATGGCACTTAACTGACTGACATCGTAATATAATCACCCTTCTCTAATACAGCCAGTAGTTTATTATCTATCGACTTTTATTAAATTCTGACATGATTTCTGACATGATGGCTGTAATTATATCCCATAAGCCTGCTTTAATGTCATACTTTTTGCCAAGTTCATATAATTTTGTCTTCATGATTGACGATCGATTTTCCATCAGACTCATATTGGGGTCTGATGATGGCCATTCCATAATCTTCTTCCCTGTAAACCATTTTACGCTCAAAAGATTCACGGGTAACCTTAGATTCAGTGAGATGTACACTGTCTTGCATGGATACACACATCACTTTCAAACTGCGAAGACATTTGTGTCATTCAAAAAAAGCATTTTCCATAAAATCACAATTGTTTTTCCGGTTAAAATCATTCATCGACTTTGAAAGTTAGAGTCATAGTTTGGTCGACAGTTCCATCCCATACCATTACGGAGCCGCATTCTTGGTGCCATTTTTTAACCAGTGACACATCTGTATTGGATAAAAGAATCCTTTGGTCCGTCTATCAGATGCATCAAATGTCTCCCGAGGATTCTTGAAAGTTGGTCATAAATAGATTTGTCGGCACAATTTGTTCAAATATATTTTTTAACTATTATATTTTTATTTGGCTTGGAATTTGTGATCTTCTTCGTCTGGATAAATATTAGATTTAAACTTATTTATAAATACAACTTTGTGTGTGTGTGTGTGTGTCTGTGTGTCTGTGTGTATGTCTCTGTGTGTGTGTATGTGGATGTCCGTGTGTGTGTCCGTTACCTCTAGATTCCGAAATTGCTGAACCGATTTTCTTGAAAATTTACACAGTTGTACTATAAGCGTCTGCGAGTGTTCTTAGCTAGGTGTTGTGTCGAGGTACCCTCGATAAATATCGAAAATTGATAATCGAAAAATTCGGATTATAGAACGAATGGTCCGATTTTAATCAAATTTGCTACACTCATAGACAAAGACATAAGAAACGATATTCAGAAATTTCAAGATTGCAGTTCTTACAATAGTGCAGAAAATCGATAATATATATATATATATAAAAGCAAGATGTTTGTGTGTGTGTCTGTTTATCTGCCTGTGTGTCTGTATTTTTTTCAGCCCTTTTATTTTAGTTTTTGCTTCGGGTTTGGCTCTAAGTAGGTTTAATTGTAGTTCTTAGTCTCAGTCATGATATCATTTACTCAGAGGACTTATTTAGCCTTTTACTACGAAAAAGACTTATTTGATATCGATACCAGGAAATCAAAATTTGACTTACATCCATTCATTTTTCTTAGAGTCTACGGTTTCGCTTTAACTGGAAACAACTACTGCTTTTTAGTCTTTCGTGACAACGTCCAAAGAGTCTGAGCTCCAGGACCATGGATTAGTTTTAAAGCTTTCATTACACCCGAGCAACGCCGGGCTATACTGCTAGTATAAAATATAAAGAAAGATTTCATGCAAAATACCATAGCTTTTATGCGTTCAAATAGTGTTTTTAACTCATTTTTAAGTATACATTTCATTTTGCACCTGCTAAATGTAAAGTCAATAGTCATCGCTTATCTCACTAACCTGCATCCTCTCTCTTATGCTTCTTTTCCGTTCACCCCATTCTAATCTGTATTCTCATCCTTCTCTGACCCACTTATTGACACCCTCTATAACCTGTCGCTCTTTTTCATAACTTTCCTCCTATGTAACCCCCTACCAAACAGTCGCAGTAAAATGCCTTTCTTGGGGCGATATGATTATTAAAAAAATCTATACTATTATAATGTGAATATAAAGTGGGGGATCAATTCTGCATTACAATCAATATATAAACTGATCCCTCACTTTATGGCGACCGTCATCCTTCTCTAATCCACTTCCTGACACCCCCTAAAAGCTGTCACTCTTTCTCATAACCTACCTCCTATGTAACCCCCTGCAAAACAGTGGCAATAAAATGCCTTTCTTGGGGCGATATGATTATTAAAAAAAATCTTAATATAATGACCCTTCTTCTTTAATAACAACCAGCACTCCATTATTTATGTTACAGTCTGGTTGATCCTGTAAACTTCCTTAATTGAGGTAGAGGGTCACGAAATTCGTTGACATTGTATATTGATTGACTTCAGCATATTCGATTTCTGAAATGTTTTTTTAATTGCCTCCCATAAACTTACTTATCGCCCGGTTCACACTCCACCCACGTCTATTGAACAGGTGAAGAGACTCATCCCTTGTTCCCTGTCTAGGATGTGGTTTCCGGTTTTCTCTTTTCCAATCTTTTACTTAGCCCCCTGCACATCAGTGGCGTTACCGCCTTGCTCGGGGTGATATGATTAAAAAAAAAAAAAAAAAAAAGAAACTTGAATTTTGGTTGGTTGTTTTGTGGCATATCAACACCTCGGTGGGTCATTTATTGCCAGCTAAATTCTTGTAATTATTTATTGCGGTCATACCTTTTTTCTTTCAACAATTTACTGTTGTTTTTATAAGTTTTGTATCTAGTAATACTTTTTTCTTTCCGAGTATCAAGATTCATTGGGATTTGTTTTTAAGGGCAGGGTCTCCAAGTCCTACCCTTGTTATTTAACCCATAACTCGAGAGAAGGGACGGACTAATACCTTTCCCAAGGGTACCAGTGATTAAGTGAATGCAGGGCATTCAGCTGGAATTCGGACTCGGCTCACCAATTTTTCTTTCCGAGCCGATATACACTGACCGACAACGCACATCCGTCACTAAACGCTTACAACACCTGGTATATTGCGTCTTTGGTGTTTTCTTTTAATCAGTGACACATCTGAATGGTATAAAATCCATCTTTTGGTTTGTACATCATGTCCATTGTGTTTCTAAACTATCGCCCGGTTCACACTCCACCCACGTCTATTGAACAGGTGAAGAGGCTCATCCCTTGTTTCCTCTTTTCACTCTTACGTAGCTAAACCTCGTATTTTGGCTTTAGTTTCAGTTGAAAATACGACGTTTAGAACGGCCCATGATTAAACATAATAGACATTCATGGTCTCTTATATTTAACAGCATATGTTTAGAAAAAACATATATATATATACAACATTTTAGAACTTTTGTACTATTGTATAGTATATGTTTAGAAAATTATCTGCTGCCTCGATACACTAAATATATTTATTTATATATGCTTTAATCTTGCATAAATAAACGAGATCTGATATTGGGGAAAATGAGGACATTGAATTAAAAAAAAAAAAGCGGCTTTAGGCATCATTTAAAATTTACTCAAGAGACAGGAACTTAGCCTGGAAAATAGTTGATTCATAGAGTAGTTTTAATACACGTGCTTCTAACAGAAGAAACCGTTTGCGTTTGGAAACTATTTCATAGTATAGACAGTCTTAAGGCTTTTTTTCTAGACATTCCAAATACAAATACTGGATGTAAGGTAGGTCTTGTAACAGCACAAGAGATTGGCTCTGCTTTACATCAGAACGAACTACCATTCAGAGGAGTTTCTTTTACAGGCCAACTAGGTAAATTGTGCGAGACGAATTATCATGATTTAGGTAGAATTTATGACTATCAGTGGACTTCTAGATAATATTGGTCAGAATTAATCTATTCGAAAATGAAATTCGTGTAACTGAAACCACTGAAAAATTTTCAGTAAAATAAATTCAAGTATCTCTTATAAATAACACAAAATTAGTGTTTGTTTTCTGATTTCTTTCACATTCTCGAAGTATTGGAACAGCAGGGAAACTAACATCTGTAGCCTCTCGTGTTGTTTCTGGATTTGAAAGAAAACATATGCTTCCAAAAAAGGTTATGTCGTCAAATAAGACCATTTGTTTCTACAAGGGGTAACACTGCAAATTTTCATGATATGATTGTATAAATATTTGGATTGTTCATGTAATAAAAAATAAAATTATTTATTAAACTATGAAACGTTTTTGATTTACTGTTCAAATATCATTTTTCAATTAAATATTGACAAAATGAATGGCTTTTGAAACACATTTTGAATGGCAATATTTGATTGCATTTCGTGCAAAGCTTCTTGCTCTTTTGCCGTATCTTTTTAGGCGATCATGGATTTCCACTTTTTGGGTTGTTGCTCTTAATATCTTTTCTCCTTGGTATTTCTCCCAAACGCCAGTCCGCCATCCACTTGTAACGACGGGGTTTTGGAAGAAAGGGATACGTATACTTGGCGTCAGGAAAAGAGAGCTAAGAGTTATGGGACACTTAATGAAGAAAGGGCCTGGAAAACCTCATACTCACAGGACGGATAGAGGGAAAAAGAAACAGCTGAAATCAGCGTAAGACATACTTGATGGACTATGAATCTAAAATTTGGCGTCATTTTTATCCAATTTAATTCGAACTATCTAAATTTGTCCAAAGTTGATTTGGGAAAAGGCGTGAAAGTGAAATACAATGACATGTGTGTATGCGTGCGTAAAGTGTACAATTGATAAATTGTTGCCATGATCTTTTGTTTTATTTTGTCAACTGCGGAAGATAGTAGGGGCAGTTGGGCACCACCTCTGAGAAAAAGACCGCCATGACGCAATTCACTCTGTCATAAATTTGGAAACGGCATGCTGTAATGCTTCGAATATCTCCCATAAACATTTCAGAGTGTTTGGGTGTCAATGTGAAAAGAGTAAAGAAAATTTGGTGTTGTATATCGACAAACAACAAACACGCATATATATAAAAATATAAGTTATATTTTTATTAATAACGATGAACCGTGTAGCATAGGGGACAGAGAATTGAGAGAGCGCGCCTCTAATGGGTTGACGGGAGTGTCGTCGTATCTGTTGTGTCTCTCTCTCTCTCTACTGCTACTCTGGTCTCCTCTGGTCTACTCTAGTCTGGCGAATCCGTGCGCCGAGGTCTTTATATAATCTCCAGAACCGGGACTTTTTCTTCCGGTTTTGCCTCGCCCACGCACGCCCACGTAATTCTCAGAGACACCTGTTCTGTTTGCCTCTGTAGCCATTTCCGCTACTGCCGGAAATAAGGTCAAACAAACATCCGTTCCTTTCAACGACCGGAAACGCCCCCGCTTGCATCAGCCTTCCTCGGGTGGGGCCAGATTGTTATATTACAGTTGGACAAGTCTAATGCTGATTACGAAGACCGTTTGGAGTGATCACTACTGATGGAGACGTTATGATTCGATTCATATTACCACGGTGACTCAGATTTAACATGAAGGTCTACATAAAGTGCACTTGAGAATGTAGTGCTCTCGTGGGTCAAGAAGGTAGCGTCTGGAAGAACCTATGTCTGCCAAGAGAACTTTGTACCATGTCACAAAGCAGGAGAACCCAGTCATTGATGTCAGACAATTTCTGCGACAACATCACTACTTACATATGGCCACCTTACTCCCAAGATTGCAAACCCCTCGCTTGTTATGTGCGGGGTGCAGTTAAGCAAGAGACATAAAAACTCTTTTTAGCACCAAAGATGAAATGAAGTCAAGGATTATTACAGCTTTCACAAACTTAAACAAGAAGTCAGTCAAAAAGAGTTGCAAGATATTCCGAAGTCGTCTGTGGGCGTAGTTAAAGCCAATAGCAAATTTATTGAATAAATTTTACTCTTTAGCATTTCAAGATCCTTTTGTGAAAGCTGGGTTAATATATCTGTTAAAATGAGATGTCAGTGCTATTTTCATTTGTACATAATTTAGAAAACAATTTATTTATCGAGAGAGAGAGAGAGAGAGAGAGAGAGATGTAAATATTTAGTTTAAAGAACTTATTTCTGAGAATTATTTACCATATTTTATATTTCAACAAGAATCAAAACACCAAAATCCTTCCTATCAACAATTTTATTTCACTTTTAATACTGACGAAGACGAAATCCATTTACTTTCGTCTTGATTGCTACACGAGTCTAGAGGAAATAACTAAAGGAAATCGTCAATTTATGGTGAAGGTCAAAGCTTCAAAAACATCAAAGTGAACCTGAAATGAAAGAATTTCGAATAATCCATTTCATACTCACCAGAGAATTGCCCATCACTACTACTACTACTACACTAATAATAATAATGATCAATAGGCATAAAAATTGAATTTTAAGACATCTCCCACCATAATAGAGACAAAACAAAACTAGTCAATTTGGCTTTTACTGACATGATTCAGACAACCACTTACTTGCTGAGGTTTTTTTGGTACAAAAAACAGAGAGGAAATGCAAATTTCTTTATATAACGTCTTGACAATATGACTGGAGACATATTTTCCTTCCCTGAAGGGAAAATTCTGGAAAATGCCTTTGACGGAGTATTATTTCTTTCTGGCTGGACTTAGTCAACTTTATAATAGTTTGGTACAAGGACAAAAATATATAGCAATATAGAACTGGCTTTCCACTGTGGAATGGTCAAGAAAACTGGCTCGTTCACATTTGCAAATAAACACAAAATAAATTACGTTGCAATCAAAACATGAGGATAAACTAACGACATCAACAAAATAACATCCTTAAGAATGGCCAGCGAAGTGGCTGAAAGCGCTTAGAAAGGCAATAATTATATTACATTTTTACATTCGTTATCTCGAGCTAAAATGAAACATGTAAGAATATGTAATTAAATTTGTTATACAATTAAAAGTGAAAAATACATTGCGACACGGAAATTTCTATGTTTCGAGATTTCTATCTTGTCATCAGGCAATGTGTTATGTCGTGAGTAAGAATAAATAACTCAACAACAGGAATAGGTTAATCGTTGTATTTCGTGAAAATAGTATTTACAAAGGTTATTAGTATCCAATACAAGAATAAGGGTTAATCGTCTCAACCGTCGTAAGACGTAGTATGAGCAATGGGTACTTCCGGGTCGTCACCGGAAGTCTACGACTGACTTGTCGGTCGGCTGCTCGGCACACTCTCTCTACGTAAATGCCACCATTACTTTACATAGTAATGTAATAGTCCATTATAGCCGAATAGGCGCGGGTGTCCCAACACAATGTTAGATGTTATTTATGAAAATGATTTTCATTAAAATACAAGAAACATATCTATAAATAACAAACATATTGTTTCTTGTAATTAAATGAAAATCATCTTTTGGTATTTTCTTAACTGACCTTTATTACCTCATTCTTTCCTCTGTTAACCTTTATTTTGAGTTCACTAGAATTTCTTCATTTTAAGTTCGACTGGGGTTGAACAATGCGTGTTCTAGTTACCTGTTGAAATAGCTATTCCCCAAATGTAAAATTGGAATTACATATCAAATCAACGAATATATATATATATATATATATATATATATTTTAGTGTCTCCTTTTTTTGTCTGTTAACTTTATATCATATTGTTTTAAAATTTCAAACCGGCCCAAAACCAGAACATGAAAGAAGAAATCCAAATTTCAGCTTTTCTTTTCTGGTAATTACTTTTATAAACGTCAACAAGGAAATATTGTCACTGGTGTGCAGGGGGTGGGGTACGATGAGGGGAAAAGAAAAAACTGTACAGGGGATGTCGAAGAAAAGATAATAGAAATATAGGAATCAAGGAGATAGAAGATGGCAATTGACGTTGCATTTAACTTTTTTGAGATTCTATTTATCAGGGAAGCAAGTACAAGAAGTGAGTTTCACAGGCGGAAAGTGCGAGAAAATAAACTATTAGAGTAGAATAGGCGGTTAAATTTGACAATTTTTACGGCAAAAAGGTGGGACCGAATTGCCAATCTAGAAGCAGGAGTAAATTCATGTCGTCGGGTACCATGGAAAAAGCTCGTCAGCGCAGAAGTCATGAAAATATTTATAAAAAAAATCAGAGGGAAGCCAGATGCATCGTTGGGAAAGTGATTGAAGTAAGCTGCCAAATTGGAATCAGTTACATTGCAAATCCTCCTTTGGGTTTTTGTCGAGAATCCTGAGATGAATACCAGAAGCAACCGACCCGATATGGCAGCCGTATTCAATAGAAGGACGAATGGTAAATTTACAACTGTGAGAGATGGATTCTAACGAAAAAAAAAAAATCCTGGACTGACGCAGTCACCCAAATTTCTTAGTGCTAGATGTCTCTTTTTATTCAATGTAGTCGTTCTACTTGAGATCGACTGAGAGAGTGAGGCCGAGGAGGTGCAGTGTGTTGTTTTCTAAAAAAGTAGCGTCAACCATACTGATGGATAGTAGGAAATTCTCTCGATTGTGTCTACAAGTGAACATATCTGATTGCGGGAAAAAAATTAGGAGCCATTTTTTACCCTGATCCGTCACAGATTAGAAGTTTTTTAAAAGTGTAAAAGCTAGGTTGAATTTGTCAGCTTTGTCAATTTTTTTTTATTTAAACGGGAGTAAATGGTGGTGTCATCTGCATAGATGCTGACTTACTTATATCAGGAAGATCACTGATGAAGATCAGGAAAAGCGTAAGACCTAGGTTAGAGCCTAGAGGCACGTCGACGTTCGTATGAAACGATCTGAAAGCATTACCATTCAAAACGACCTTTATTATACTATTTGATAAAAACGAGTGAATTATACCAAGCAAACGTCCAGTTATACCGCTTGCGTTAAAATTGCCCCTCTCTGATTTAATGCGCCTATCAAGAGTTCGTACAAAATGTTCGTAGTAGTAATTGTTGAAAGAGATAAGGAGAAAGAGGAGAATGTCCGGGTCGCTTGAAGTTGAAGTTACATTTTAGATGTTTTGTCTCGCGGCTCCCCTCTGACTCTGACTGACCGACGATGATGAAGTCCTTTTATTGTAATCTAGATTATTTTCGCACTTACTTGCGAAGTCCTTTCCAGTTTTTTGAATTCCAGCTGAATTCCTTGCATTCACTTACGCGCAAATACCCTTGGGAAAGGTATTAATCCGTCTCTTCCTTCCAGTTATGGGTTAAATAACAGGACAGATTGGGTTCTATAGCCTTGGTCGGCAACCAGTCTACCGCAGAAAGCAATGGTAGCCTACTGCGGGATAATCTTCTACCCAGTCAGTCATGTCTCGAAAGAGACATGATCGCCCAAGCATGTATCACGTATGGCACTTAACTGACTGAAGTCACTTCCATTGGTCGAAAGTCATTTTAACACATACTTGCGAAATCTGGTTTCGATTTTGACTTTTTCGTTAAGCACATGGTCAAAATTTTTTCTATTTGGGAAAAACCAGGATTTCACACGTCATTGTGAATTTTTGTAAAAGTGACGAAGAAAGTTGATTTTAATTAATTTCTTATCCGCTTCAGAGTCAACTGTCGTGGAGAAAAGATTTCTTACAATTCCGGTTTTTGTATATCTAATGAATCGGTAGCCACATTGCCCACGAAATGGACTGTAAGCATGTATATTAATCATCACTTTGACAGTAATCAATTCTTTTAATTAGCCATCATCATAGTCGTTGATTAAATGTTACGGATTAAATGATTTCTTTCTTGTATTATCAATTAATTTCGAACACTTAAGTGTTTAAAAACATTTTAAACACTTCAGTGATACAGTAATTTTATTGTGATGTAATTATGGTCGTGTTGTGGAGACAGCTTATTGGTTTATTCGTTTGAAATGTCATTAATCGTGCTTTTTGAAACCTTGGCCCAAGTAGAAATTGAAAGTTAATTATATATATATATATATATATATATATATATATATATATAAACAGAATAAAAAAGTAAGCATATGTGATTCTAAAGAAAAGAGAAATTGAAAAGCTTAATTATAAGGATTTAGACATATTTATAAACGTGCAATTCGAAGAAAAGAAGTAAATATATTACTAGGAAGTGTATTAAATAAACAGTCTGAAAGGGTCTAATGACTTCTTTTATGATTCACTTGCATAAAGTCGGGTGTGCGTTGTGGTGTAGTGGATATCGACTCGGAACGACAAATCGGCGAGCCGAGCTCGAATTCCAGTTGAATTCATTGCATTCACTTACGCACAAATACCCTTGGGAAAGGTATTAATCCATCTCTTACTTCCAGTTATGGGTTAAATAATTGAACAAATTGAGTTCTATAGCCTTGGCTGGCAACCAGTCTACCGCAGAAAGCAATGGTAGCCTACTGCGGGATAATCTTCTACCCAGTCAGTCATGTCTCGAAAGAGACATGATCGCCCAAAGCGTTTATCACGTATGACACTTAAATGACTGACTGAATATAATAGTTGGAATCATGATTCAGGCTTCTACTGAGCATAAAGTGGGGGATCAGTTTTCTATTATTATGAAATAATAAACTGATCCCCCACTAATTACTACTTAATAATATAATGCATCTCTTCCCTCTCTAGCTATGGGTTAAATAACAGGACAGATTGGGTTCGTTAGCCTTGGCTGGCAACCAGTCCACCGCAAAAAGGAATGGCAGCCTACTGTGGGATAATCTTCTGCCCAGTCAGTCATGTCTCTTTCGAGACATGATCGCTCAGAGCGTGTATCACGTATGACACTTAATTGACGACATAAAGACAGATTTACGTCTCATCATGCATTGAGTTTAGTTGTCACTTTGTATTTAGAGATTTACTCATGACAGTGTTCAAAACATTTACGGATGACACTATTCGTAATATAATTTTTTTTTAATACTGGTTTTGTAGAAAGTTAACCTCACAGTAAAATGAATATAGTTTCTTCTAGTACTACATACGTTTTACAGTGAGGTAGACCATATACAAAACCCATGTGCTTTTTAGACTTCATCGGACTAAAGTGATGCTTTTGTTTAAGAAACTGTATTATGTACAAAAAGGCAAATGGACAATGAAATATTAACACTACGTTAAAGTTTATTTTTAACAGTTCTGGAGGAATATTGTTGTCGAGGAATATCCTGTTCCTACCCCGGAATGGGTATGGCCCGGGTCATAAAAGACCTAGATGAGAACGAACTACGGAGAGACAGATAGCACTGCTTGCGCGTTTCTGTCGAGTGAAAGGTGCTGACCTAGAGTGGTTGTTTGATGCTGGTTAGGCATCAGGATATTGGGTGTGCTGGACAGTACATGTGCACCCCTTCCCGGTTAGTTTAGAATAGAAGGTTTTTGATTTTCTGTTTTTCGCTCTAAAGTTAACTTAGCTAGGTTATGATTGCTCACTGGCCCCCGTTTTCTTTTTGTCCCCAGCTTTCTTTTAGTTTAATCCCCCACCCCTTCCCACTTTAGGTGTTCAGGAATGTTAGTTCTTCGGTGGATGCGTGGCGTTTTTCGTTATTTTTCAAGTGTGCTTTTCGTTTTTGTTATGGTGTTTAAATGTGTGAGTGATTGTGTGAGTGATTGCTGATCGGATAAGTGGTATTTAATATATTCTTAAAGCCACGCATTATTTTTCGTCCGGGGAACTGATTTTGCTGTCACAGTCTTAGAGTAGTGGGGGGCTTTTATTACTAATACAATTTTGTTTGGTTTCTTGTAAATATCGTATTTTCATTGTATATAATCATTGGGGAATTTTTAAAAGTTGTTATTATCTGCCCATGCCCTCCACTGAAAATTGTACATATGGGAGTTAAGTAGGACTTCATAGAGCAGCAGAGGTATTATGGTGGATGTGGTAAGAATGGTAAGTAAAAATATGGTATTATGGTGTCAGGGTCGACGAAAGTGAATAGCTAAGTTAAACTAGGACAGATGATGACCAGCCTTCCCCATCCCCGTTTTAGGCCTTGTGCCATATTTTTTGTATTTTATACAAGAATAAATAAATAGACAGATAGCACTCGAGAGAGATTGAGTGTGTTCGTGACTATACTAAAGTCTTCGTCATTACACGGGAGTGATCAAGATTATTCGTCATTATACGAGAGTCGACAGCCATCGGCCTTAGACGAGAGTCAGACGACACTAGACGGAAGCCTACTTCTCAAAACGGACGCATACGTCCTATACAGAGACATTGCCTTCTTAATTGTTATTCGTGTTAACTGTTCGTTGGGTGTACTTGTATTTGGTTTATTGTACTGAGGTATAATAAATCTCAATTTATATATACTCAGGGTTAAGTTAAGAGTTATTTCTTGCACTATTCTTTCTCTGTTTATCCCCTCCCGGGATACATATATTTTAGCCCAAACCCAAACATATATTAAAAACATAAATAACATGGCCTCTCCCCTTTCAGTTCATGTGTAGTCTCGTCAAGGTAAAGAATATTTTAGTAGGATGGAGTCCTACAGGAAAAAATGCGTGACATGACAAAGTTTGTCTATTTCTCATTAATTTACCTAACGTTTTAGTGCTATATGAAAATTTATATACAATTTTCTTTAATATATATATATAGATAGATATTAAAGCATATATATATATATATATATATATATATATATATATATATATATATATATATATGATGGACTCTCCCGTCGATCTCGACGTATGAGGTTCCGACAACTCTGACTTCATCCATGCTTCAGCCTCTGATGACATCTAAGTCCAGCAAGGGACTTACAAATCAATCCACACAGAGTGCTGGTTATGGGATGTACTTGCAGGTACCAATACAGCCCGCTTGACTCTCTCTCGTTTCTGACTCAAATGATTCAGACTGTCAGCCTTGAAACGCTGAAGACCATCAAAACAACATGCCTTCCACTCCATTCGATCAGAGACTCTGCTCTCAAGATTGAGAGCAATCAAATTACTCCTGATCTTATCCTTGTACCTCAGTAAAGGCCGTCCAACATTTCTCCTACCGCTCTCCAATTGACTGTACATCATGATTTTTGGTATCCTTTCCTCGGTCATCCTCAATACGTGTCCAGTCCAACGTAGTTGGAACTGAATGAGGAATGGCTCTATTCCAGAAATATTACATTTATATATATATATATATATATATATATATATATATAAATATTACATTTATATATATATATATATATATATATATATATATATATATATATATGCTTTAATATCTATCTATCTATCTGTCTATCTATATATGCTCTCATTACGATTGAGCTCTCTGGAGAAGAACATTTTAAAAACAGTTTTCACTTTGGCTATAATGCGTGACTCTTCAGAAATGAATTGAGTTCTCTCGGTGACTGGCGTCTGTATACACTGCTTACATACAAGACGTTAAAATTTCCCACCTCGGACCCCCTGTGCCGATGGCTTAAGGAGTAGAGACTCCGACTAACACCAAATCGGTCGAGTTTTCCATCCCGGTGAGAAGCAAGTGGATATGTCGAGCCACACTGATGAGCTGCGAAACAGGCGTGTATGTGGACGACTAATATATATATATATGATTTGCTTCAACATCATTTTTCATCGATACTCGTATTTAAGAAGATATACTGTTTTATATTACGGAAATTAACGAAGATTAACGAAAATTGGTTATAAACAACCGACAATTTGAAATGATCTGTTTAAACATTATTTTTGATAGATGCTAGGATTTAAAGAGTACTATAGAATGCTACGAATGATATTAAAAACTGAATTGAATTCTCAGACCAGAGTTATGGCCATTAATATCTTTGCAATCCCAGTTGTCGAATATAGTTTCAACATCTTAAACTGGACTCTAAACAACATCAGGCGAATGGATTCTAAAACAAGAAAGCTTCTTTCTAAGCATAAGATGAATCATCCAAAGGTTGATGTAGACCGTCTATACATACCCCGTAAAGAAGGTGGAAGAGGTCTTATTCAACTGGAATTGCCATACAAGACAACAACTATTGGCTTACTAACATACATAGAAACAACAAAGGATTGGATGATACAATTAGTAAGGCAACATGAAGAAAGAAAGAAAAAATATTCAATAATAAAAGAAGGCAGTAAATACAAACAAGATTTACAGTTAGTAGATTCTGTAGAAAAGCAAAACAGAAGCCAAGAACCAACTATTGCGGCAAAAAATATGAAAATCAAAGCCAAAGATAAAGCTCTTGAACAGATGAAACAGCGCTGGCAAGACAAACCTCTGCATAGCCAATATCCAGAACATGCCAATAAATCCAATGTTGACAAAATTAATACTCATCGATGGTTACGTGCATCTGGATTAAAGTCTGAAACTGAAGGCTTTATTCTTGCAGCACAAGACCAAAGTTTTTCACTAGAAACTTTCAGGCGAATATTATGCATAATAATATGGATCCAAAATGCAGGTTTTGTGATAAACACCAAGAAACAATAGACCATCTAATCTCAGGCTGTTCTGTGCTTGCCCTAAATGAATATAAAAATCGCCACGATAGAGTTGGGCAATGTGCAAACATTATGGAAAAGCTGTAAACAAACACTGGTATGAACATCACCCAGCACCGGTTACAGAAATAGAAGATGTAACCATTCTATGGATTACACCATCTACACAGACAGAAAAATTGAAGCAAACAAGCCAGACATTATTGTTAAAAACCAGAAGGAGAAAACTTGTCTATTAATTGATATGGCTTGTCCAGCGGATTGTAACATAGCAATCAAGGAATTTGAAATAGAAAAAATGTGGAAATTGAAAACAAGTGTTGTGCCAGTGATAGTAGGTGCACTTGGAATGATAAAAAATGGAACAAAACAACACATTGAAAGAATCCCTGGAAACCCCAGCTTAAGAGATATACAAAAAAATTGTCTTATTAAGTACAGCCCACACACTAAGGAAAACTTTATCTATGTAATGCTAGGGATGATAGGGAAGATAGAAAAACATGAAATGGAGCCATACCAACACGCGACAACCTGCCTTAGGTCTCCCGCAGACTTGGTTGGTAGTGAGACCAAAGCAGAAATCGAAATATGATGAAAAATGACATAATAATAATAATAATGAATTTGAAAATCTATCAAAATATAAAGACCTGGAAATTGAAAACAAAAATAGTACCAGTGATTGTAGGTGCACTTGGAACGATAACAAAAATGGAACAAAACAGCACATTAAAAGTTGTCCCTGGAAACCCTAGCTTAAGAGAAATATAAACAATTGTCTTGTTAAGTACAACCCACATACTAAGGAGAACTTTGTCTATGTAACGCTAGGGATGTTATGGGAGATAGAAAAACAAATTAAATGCATCCATAGCAACACGCCACTACCAGTCTTAGGTCTTTCCGCAGACTTGATAGTATTATGGTGCCCTATCTACATTGGAATGAACACTTCCTCCTTCATAAATACTAACAAATTGTTATTCGAATAAACTGGTTCAGCCTACCTTCTTTTCGTGTCTTCCTGGCCCTAACATATAAATGTTAAATATTAAGAAATGTATTTACATTATGCAATAATCCGTAATTATTTTCTTATTTACCAGTTACCACCGGATTTATCCTGGTACGGACTCCCGTCCTGCAATAAAATCCGTTTTAATTGTTCGCCGGAAACAAGTTTCAATGCTAAGATAATTATTTAAGTTATAAATTCATAAAAACAAAATAAATCATTTTGAATAGAATTTGTCTTTTTTGCAATATTCCGTTGATAGCGATTTGTCAAGTCTTAAAAATATTCTTAATTTTAAGCACTCCCCATATCCGACGCCATAAGCTGTTATAAAATATATATATATTAAAGCCGAATAGAAAAGGTGATAGGGTTATTTACTTCTCAATCCATTGTTTATTTTATTTGCTTTAGCTATAAACAATCAGCCAAAGAGCCTTTCCGAAGAATCTCTGACCTTTTCAACAAGATGGCTGAAAAGTCAGGATTTTAAAAAAGAAGAAATGGAATGACATCAAGTGAAATGGAATTTCACGAAGACAGGAAAACAAAATTGGAAAAATATTGTCAAAACAAGTGGACAGAAAACTAAGATCGCAATGACTGACGTGATGACGCAGCGAGACATTTCAAAGATGCATTACTTCACGTGTCCTGGACTTAATTAACTGGATGCAGGGTTACACACATCTGGGGTTTTTTTGGATATATTTTTATTTTTAATTCCCCCCCCCCCGAAGATCACACCCTGTCATGAATTCAGAAACAAGTAGCTCACAGTCCAGATTATGATAATCGTCAACTGATTTAAAATGTTTTTATGCGTGTAAACCTTATTTGATAGTTTTATTTCAGCTATCACCATCTCTAAAGAGTTTTTCTGAAAAAAAAAATGCATGAAATTAAATAACTTTTTTTTTAATCATTTCACCCCAAGCAAGGCAGTTTTACTGCCACTGTTGCGCAAGGGGTGACATAGAGGAAAGTGATGACAAAGAGGGGTAGGTTATAGGGGATGTGAGGAGAAGAGTAAAAGTGGATGAATAAAAGAGATTGAGAGAAAGGATGCGAGTCAGTGAGATATGAGCTGGCTATTGACTTTACATTTAAATTCCTGGAGATTGTAGCTGTCGGGGGAGCAAGTATACGGACGGGAAATCCACAGGCGGGAAGTGCAAGAAAAGAAGCTATTAGAGTAGAAATTGCGGTTACATTTTACCGTTTTACGGTGGGAACTAGTTGATAGTCTAGTAGCTCGTGTAAATTCATACATAGGGGACACTAGTGAGCTAAGTTCATTGAAGTAGAAGCCGTGAAAGTATTTATAGAAGAGACTCAAGGAAGCCTCGTCACGCCAGTGAGACAGCAACTGCAGCCGAGCTAGCAAGTCGGTATCGATCACATAACAGATTCTCCGTTGGATTTTGTCAAGAACCCCGAGGTGAATAGCAGGGGCACCCGACCAGATGTGGCAGCTGTATTCAATACACGGGCGGATGGTAGATTTATATATGTGCAGGATGGACTCAGACGGGAAAAACTTCCTGGCGCTACACAGTTAACCGACCTTCTTAGTAGCGGATTTAGCTATGGATTCGATATAGTCATTCCACTTGAGGTCTGCTGAGAGTGTGAGGCCAAGGAGGTGTTGTGTTTTCCTCTTAGAGAGGCTAGCCTGATCCATGTTAACGCGGGGGTAGAAGCGATTGTCTATGATGGTTAATAGATTGCAGCTTAGTTTTGGAAGCATTAAAATTTACGAGCCATTTCTTACCCCAGTTCACCACAGATTGGAAGTCCTTCTCAAGCTCGACAGCGAGGTTCAGTTTGTAAACCTCAGTAGATTTTTGATCGAGGCGAGAGTAAACGGTGGTGTCGTCATCGTAGACTTGGGATTTTATTACATCGGGGAGATCTTTAATGTAGATCAGGAAAATGATCATAGAAATAAGAACAGTATACCCCTGTAGATTAACTGAAAAATTTAGCTACCCTGATAGCTGCAATCTAAAATAAAAATAAAAATAAAATAAAATAACGTCAACGTCAGTTGCCATTTCTAGTTCTTTTAATCCCACCCATCTTTTATCCTTTCTTCGACATCACCTGCACCTTATTTTTTATCTCCTACAAACTAGTGATGGTCCAGTCTTTCTTGGGGTGAAATGATTTAAAAAAATAATTCTTTATAGGTTAGCCAGATCAAGGTAGACATTAGGAAGGCTGGAGAGTATAACGGCCGAAACTTTGGAAAAAAACAAAGATGAAGACAATCGTCCGAATATAAATAGTATAAAATACACAAATTATTTGTTTAGCGTGTTTCATTTTCAGCCATAGAAGGGCTACTTCCTGGGAAACTTTTTCTGTCTCTTCCTGATGCTCAGTATTAATTTCCTTTTCGTTTCTATCCTTTCCAATACCTCATCATTGCTCACATACTCGGTCCATGATATCCGCAGCATCCTTCTGTAGAACCACATTTCAGTTGCTTCAAGTTTTTCCTTCATCTTTGATGATATTTTCCAGCATTCACTACCATATTGAAGAACTGACATCACATAGAAATCCAGTACTCTTTGTTTCTAGCGAAATTTTCCTGTTTCTTAATACTTTACTCAACTTCTGGAATGCTTCTCTCTTGCAGTTTATTTGTAGTTCTTTCTTGTCACTCCCTTCAGCTACCTTCTGTAGGAGGTCTTACATAGCTTGAAAAATTCAAAGAGGAATGCAATTTGGGCAGGGAAAATAGATCTGAACAGCCACAAGTATTGGAAGACATGTTCAAGCAGGTTCGGGGCATATTTATGCAAAGCCTGAAGAAGTCCATGAAAATACAATTCTCGAAACCCAAATTTCTCCATCTACAGTCTAGCATATCACAATAAAATTCAGGCTAATGACACCCTACATTTCAGCCCGTTCAGGCCTCAATGACAGGTGACAAGCAAGTCTCAAACAATTCTTGGGTCGATATGTAAGAGAAACGTGAAGAAGATGATTGTTGGTTGGTTGGTTGTTTTGTATTATGGGTTATTTATTGCCAAGTAAATTTTATTTATTTAATGCTGGCAATACCTTTTTCTTTCAACAATTTATTGTTGTTGTTTTTTTTATATAAGTTTTTGTGTCTAGTAATACTTTTTTTTCTTTTCCAATATCAAGATTCATTGGGATGTGTTTTTAAGGGCAGCGTCCCCAAGTTCTACCCTTGTTATTTAACTCATAACTGGAAGGAAGGGACGGATTAATACCTTTCCCAAGGATACAATTGCTTAAGTGAATGCAACTGGAATTCGAACTCGGCTCACCGATTTCTCTTTCCAAGCCGATATCCATTGCACCACAACGTACATCCGTCACTAAACGCTTACAGCACCTGGTATTCCCAAGCGGTCACACATCTAAGTACTGACCAGTCTCAACGTTACTTAACTTCGGTGATCGAGCGAGAACCGGTGCATTCAACGTGATAGGCCGTAAGCCTTGAAGAAGATGAATTGCTTTCACTAATCAAACCACAAGAAATGGCAAAAATCAACAAGCATAATGTTCGCCGCTGGTTCGATGACAATCCCCAGGTTACATTTGAGCACAGAAGAAATCAACAGAAGTAAATGTATTCTGTACAATCTCAAAGAATAATCGTTTTTCTTTGAGGCAATATTAAAATCTTTGGGTTACTTAATGCCAAAACCCAAAATATAAAAATTCAAACTTTATAATTAATTCAAGAGAATGAAACTATTTCATTATTGAATAATGAGTCATTAGCTGCATGTTTTCCACATTATCTTACAAAATCAAAGAAACCTTTCATGATATAAGAGTAATCATACTGATTTGATGGTGATACAAAGTCATGTTGCCAAGCATAGAAATTTTCAAGCATAGAAATAGTACGTGAAAGTAAGAAATGTGCAAATATAAAAAAAATATGTTTATAAAATGGTGATAATTTACACATCGAACCCGGGACGTCAAAATAAAAAATGTGCATAGTTAAAAAAATATATACATATAAAATGGTGATTATTTACCCAACGCAGCTGGTACGTCAAAGTAAAAAAATGTGATAATTTACCTATCGCACCCGGTATGGAAAAGTAAAAAAAGTCCATATTAAAAATATATATATATATAAAATGGTGATAATTTACCAATCGCACCCGGTACGTCAAAGTCGAAAATGTGCAAATTTAAAAAAAATATATATAAAATGGTGATTATTTACCCAACGCAGCTGGTACGTCAAAGTCAAAAAATGTGCAAATTTAAGAAAAGATATGTAAAAAAAAAGGTGATAATTTACCTATCGCACCCGGCATGTAAAAGTAAAAACAGTCCAAATTAAAAATATATATATATATATATATATATATATATATATATATATAAAATGGTGATAATTTACCCATCGCACCCGGTACGTCAAAGTCAAAAATGTGAAAATTTAAGAAAAGATATGTAAAAAAAAAGTATAATTTACCTATCGCACCCGGTACGTAAAAGTAAAAAAGTCCAAATTAAATATATATATATATATATATTGTTTGGCGTAACGGAATCGGGTGTGCATTTAATTAGACCTGTTAAATGCAATTAAAACAAAGTTTCTCTAATATCCGCCTGAATACATCTTGCACATATACAAATAAACAATCCGTCCGTGCATAGAATACTGCTGTCATATATGGTCAGGTGCTCCCGCTGTTCATCTCAGTGTTCTCGACAGGCTCAAAAGGAGAATCTGTAATGTGATAGGTACCGACTTGGCGGCTCGACTCCAGCCGCTTCCCCACCGACGGGATGTGGATTCTCTTTGTCTGTTTTATAAATACTTTCATGTCTTTTGCTCCAACGAACTCAAGTCACTGGTGCCTCTGCCACAAGAGTTTAGTCGTGCAACCAGATTGGCAACTGGGTCCCACCCATTCACAGTTGGATCAACCAAATGCAGCCGACAATTCTACTCCAACATTTTCTTTTCTCGCACTTCCTGCCTGTGATTCTTGCTTTCCTGACGGCTACAACCTCCAGGAATTTAAATGCAATGTCAATACCCGTCTCCTAGCCACTTGACTCCAGTTCTTTCTCCATCACCCTGTATATTTTTTCCTTTCTTTCTACCTTTGCAACTGTCATCACACATGTATTCCCATCTTTCTGGCAACCCCTGTAACTGGTTTGTCTTCCTCTTTACTCTCCTCCTATCTAATTTTTTTCTCTATATGTAGCCCCTTGCGCATCAGTGACGTTACCGCCTTGCTTGGGGTGAAACATTAAAGAATACTATGCCTCGAGGTAATTCGCGTATTTTCTTGTTCTTCGTCTTCTTAAACTTGCAGCGAATTAACTTAAGACGAATGGTGAAGTAAATAACCATCGGGAAATAAATGAGCTTCTTTGCGGTATTGATTTGTCTTCAAAATGTAATCAAACATCGAAAATGAAAGAGCTAAAAGATAACAAAATAGCTGAAAATAAAACCTAGCCTTTATTGGTTAATAAAAAAAAGAAAATGTTTTGTTTTTTTTAACAATGCTTAAAAGAAGACTTAATAAAATTACTTCACAAGCGAAATTTGGAACGAGGTCTACACATGTTACTGGAAGTGTAATCAATAAAAAAAATGTTTATCATCTAACAGGAAAAACATAAACCGTTGAGAATTCGTAAAATATGGTAATGATAATTTCTTCAAATTCTCATAACCTCAGCATTCTATATGCCTTTCGGGAAAAAAAAAATCTTTCGTTCGTGCTTGTAATTCCAATATTCGAAAGGGGGTCACTCTATATTTCCATTGTGACAGCTGTCGATACTACAACCCAGGGCTTACCACTCTCGTTCCTAAGCAGTCCTGTCAATAAACATCACAAACCAATTCTACTCCACTTAACAAAATAGTCCTTCATAACTTGATATTTCTCGATTATTTATTTCAATATCTTAAAAGAGATCGCATTGATTTGAATGGGGTTTAAGACTACCAATTAAAATATCTTGAGATCTTCAGAAAGAAAATTTTTAGAAATATCCTTAGATCCATTTTTAGAACTGTCAGCGAGTTAGCGAATGTTAATAAAAATTTGGGCGTCAGTGTGATTAGTTAGGTTACAGATGATGGAATAAAAAGCTGGTTTGACGACATATAAGGCCTAAAGATGAGAGAAAAATATCTTCCAAAAGTTAAGCAGATACTAATAAACAGAAAAATTTCGACAGTATTCATCATCCTCATTCCTTGCGATTGGAAGTCATGAGTTATCTCCCTCTAGCTCTCGAAGTTACTTGTTCACCACTGCTGAAGCCTGGTATTGAATACAAAGAGTCAAGTCAGGAACTAACCAACGTCTATATCCACTGGGATATAAACGTTGGTTAGTTCCTGTAGCTAGAACAAAAGAGTTATGAGTTTAATACCAGGCTACAGCAATAGTGAACAAGAAACTTACAAGGTTAGCGGGAGAAAACACATGACTACCAAAAGTAGACCATATAAAACGAATAAATCAATAAATAAAATACTGATTAGCTACAAAGGCATGTCATTTACATTTATGTACATTCTCTTGAACATAAATGTATAGGAACTACCGTGACCGCAAAGTTAGGGATCAGCTCATATATTGATTGTAAAATAAAATTGATCCCTCACTAATATAATTTCTAGCTTTAATAAAACATAGAAGACGAATAAATCAATCAATGAAATACTGATTAGCTACACAGACATGTCATTTAGATTTATTTACATTCTCTGGAATATAAATGTATAGAAACTACCGTGACCACAAAGTGAGGGATCAGTTTATATATGGATTGTAAAATAGAATTGATCCCCCACTTTACATCTGTAGGGGCTTCGGCGATGCTTGGCAAGTTGGTCTTGTGCCAAATATGCCCGAAGTCCCCACAATTTAAATATCAGAAGGTTGGATGTTGGAATGAGGAAGGATAAAATATTTCGTGTGTACATTAAAGTAAAGATTTATTAACAGAATGACAAAAGTGTAAGAAGACAAATATAAGAGAAATTTCGTTAACTGAACACGATAACACATTTGTGAGAAGGAAAATGTTCATTGAGAATATGTGTAGTTTTGTAGTCAAAATTGTTCAAAGAAAAATGTAAGTATTTAAAATGTTCGCAGAAATTTAGATTTCATTGTTTGATAGCAGCAGCTTGTAAAGTCTTATGTTCCTTCCTCTTTTTATTAGGTCGGCGACAGACCTAGGAGAAGGTTAAACAAGTAAAGGAATTGTACTTAGCGTGTTGTACTGCTGTCGTTGTTACTCTCTTTGGCGGAGTGAAATAAAAAAAAAAAAAAATTGGAATAAAACGTTGAATGATTCTGCGACGCGCTCTTACGTCCGGGTGGAGTAGAGTGAAAAAGAAGAAAATAAAGTTGGAAGACGAGGCCGACGAGACGTGACCGAGTCATATTGAAGATTCTTCCTTACATTGTGAGATGCTATCAGATACCGCTCCATTCTGACTGCCTTTGACCGATCACGGAACGATTTTAAGGAGTGAATCTGATCATGTGACCGGCTACGGCGAGCATTTTTGCTTCTAGGTGTGAAAAAACGTCATAAATAAATTTTTTATTTATAATCCAATCAGGATCCAAAATCTTGCTTTTGATACTGACTTGGCCTGGGTTCTGCTAAAATGTTTTTAGTCATTTGTGTGTTTTAGTTAGTTGATGGATGATAGAGGATCTGTATTCTACACATCCATGTCATAATTTATTGTTAATCAAATTCTGACTAGGTATGAATCTATCTCTTTTCCCCTCAGCTATAGGTTAAATATGAATACTACCACTAAGCCATTATTATCTTAAAAAAAAAATGATAACACAATCTAAACTTATTTTTCTGGCATTAAATAATGCGTGCTTAAGCCGTAGAAAACTAATAAATCCTGCACATATACAAATCTACACTCCGGCCGTGCATTGAATACTGCTGCCATATCTGGTCGGGTGCTCCTGCTATCCACCCGAGTATCCTTGACAAGATCCAAAGAAGAATCTGTAATGTGATAGATTCCAACTTGGCAGCTCAGATACAGTCACTTTCTCACCGGCGCAATGTGGCTTCCCTGTGTCTCTTCTATAAATACTTTCATGGCTTCTGCTTCGATGAACTTAGCTCACTGATGCCTCCTATATATAAATTTACTCGAGCCACAAGATTACCAACTACATCCCACCATTCTACTGTGAAACCAATAAATTGTAAACGCAAATTCTACTCTAACAGCTTCTTCTCTCGCACTTCCTGCCTGTGGAATTCCCTTTCGCTTACTTGTTTTCCCGACAGCTATAATCTCCAAGAATTTAAATGTAAAGTCAATAGTCATCTCTTATCTCACTAACCTGCATCCTCTCTCTCATGCTGCTTTCTCCATCCACTCCACTCTCATCAGTATCCTCATCCTTTTCTTATCCGCTTCCTGACACCCCCTATAACCTGTCACTATTTCTCATAACTTTCTTCCTATGTAACACCCTGCAAAACAGTGGCAGTAAAATGCCTTGCTTCGGGCCATATGATTATAAAAAAAAAATTCTATACTATTATAATGTGGATATAAAGAGATCAGTTCTGCATTACAACCAATATATAAACTGATCCCTCACTTTATGGTCATAATCATCCTTCTCTCAACCACTTCCTGACACCCCCTATAACCTGTCACTATTTCTCATAACTTTCTTCCTATGTAACACCCTGCAAAACAGTGGCAGTAAAATGCCTTGCTTCGGGCGATATGATTATAAAGAAAATATTTCTATACTATTATAATTAGGATATAAAGTGGGTGATCAGTTCTGTATTACAAGCAATATATAAACTGATCCCCCAATTTAGGGTCACTGTCATCTTTATCTTACCCACTTTCTGACACCCCCTATAACCTGTTACTCTTTCTCATAACTTTCCTCCTATGTAACCCCCTGTAGTGGCAGTAAAATGCCTTGCTTGGAGCGATATGATTATAAAAAAAAGAAAAAAATTCTATACTATTATAAAGTGGGGGATCAATTCTACATTACAATCAATATATAAACTGATCCCTCACTTTATGATTATACCAATAAAGCGATATGATTATACAAAAAAATTGGTATGTGAATTATAGCATCAGCCAAAAACCTATATGAAATATTTAAATTATTTAAAAATTGTGATATAAAAATAATCTATAATTAATTAATTACGGACAACCAAATATAATTAAGAAAAATATTTTAAATGCATCCGTTATTTAAATTGTGCATTTCTGCTTGTTGCTAAAAATATTTTGTCTGTTGCAATGTTATTTGCAAATGTTTTTTTTACTTTTTTTTGTGTGTTTTTAGTGTTATTACTTCATCTTCATCATATTAATATCTCTCCGAAAATAAATACGTAATCTGTTCACGGTCGTCTGTGTAATTAACGGAGGTAAAAGCATTTTTGCTATATTTACCAGAAATCAATGACCGGGACAAAGTTTATATATCTGCGTTTACGCTGCTGAAGTTTAAGATATCCTAAACTTGCTGACCTCTCTTGAAAAAAAAAAAAAAAAAAATTGCAAATTGCAGTAAATTGATTTTAAGTTCTGGCTTCATATGTTTATTTTTAATAATTACCAACGGAAATTTCTTGGGGAAAATACAAACCAAAATTGTCAGCAACACACCTGTTTTTATAGCTTATATCTTGGCCGAGTAGAATTCTTATTGATATTGCGAATTTTCGGAAATAAGATACTGTATTTCCCGGCATTGCAGACTCAGTAACTTCAAAGAAGTAACGTTTGTTTGTCTAGAATTTTTAAAAAATATTTTAAATGGTCTTAATTTAATAAAATGCAGACTTAAATCTATGAACACTCGAAGACTCAGTAACTTCCATGAAGCAAAGTTTGTCCAGTATAATTTTAAAAAAAAATCTTGAAATTGAGTAAATTAATTAAATGTGGTACTTAAACAAGAATTTTTAGAAATTCGTCAGTTTTAAAGAAACCATGTTTCTTTGCCTATCAAAACTTTCGGGAAATAATTTAGTTTTAGTCAGTTAAATGTCCTACACGCTTGGGCGGTCATGTCTCGAATGAGACATGACTGACTGGACAGGAGAATTTTCCTCAGTAGATTGCCATTGCTTTCTGCGGTAGACTGGTTGCCAACCAAATCTATAGAACCTAATCTGTCCTGCTGTTCAATCCATAGCTGAAGGAAGAAGTGGGAAACATTATTACATTAATAAATAGTAATTAGTGGGGGATCAGTTTACTACTTCACGACAATATAAGACAGATCCCCCACTTTATGACCCGTAAAAACTTTGCTTATGCGTCCAACTATTATATTCAATCAGTCAGTTAAGTGCCATACGTGATACACGCTTGGGCGATCATGTCTCGAATGAGACATGACTGACTGGACAGAAGATTATCCCGCAGTAGGTTGCCATTGCTTTCTGCGGTAGACTGGTTGCCGACCAAAGCTATAGAACCCAATCTGTCCTGCTATTTGACTCATAGGTAAAGGGAAAAGAAATCTATTATATTATTATGTAGTAATTAGTGGGGGATCGGTTTCCCATTGTTATTAAGTAATAAACTAATCCCCCACTTTATGACCAATAAGCCTTAATCATTATTCCAACTATTATATTCAATCAGTCAGTTAAGTGCCATACGTGATACACGCTTGGGCGATCATGTTTTGAAAGAGACATGACTGACTGGGCAGAAGAATTTTCCTCAGTAGATTGCCATTGCTTTCTGCGGTAGACTGGTTGCCAAGCAAGGCTACAGAACTTAATCTGTCCTGCTATGCATCCCATAGCTAGAGAAAGAAGAGATGGATTATATGGTTACATTAATAAGAAGTAATTATTAGGGGATCAGTTTATTACTTCATAACAATAGAAAACAGATCCCCCACTTTAGGTCTCACAAAAACTTTAATTGCATTCGTTTCCGAGGATATAAATTTGTACTAATTCTAGGGGGATCAGTTTATTACTTCATAACAATAGAAAACAGATCCCCCACTTTAGGTCTCACAAAAACTTTAATTGCATTCGTTTCCGAGTATATAAATTTGTACTAATTCAAGGGGGATCAGTTTATTACTTCATAACAATAGAAAACAGATCCCCCACTTTAGGTCTCACAAAAACTTTAATTGCATTCGTTTCCGAGTATATAAATTTGTACTAATTCTAGGGGGATCAGTTTATTACTTCATAACAATAGAAAACAGATCCCCCACTTTAGGTCTCACAAAAACTTTAATTGCATTCGTTTCCGAGTATATAAATTTGTACTAAATCTAGGGGGAATCAGTTTATTACTTCATAACAATAGAAAACAGATCCCCCACTTTAGGTCTCACAAAAACTTTAATTGCATTCGTTTCCGAGTATATAAATTTGTACTAAATCTAGGGGGAATTAGTTTATTACTTTATAACAAGAAGGGACACATCCCCCAATGTAGATCTAACAGAAATATCAGGAAGGAAGGCATGGAGAACCTGATACTAACAGATCATATAGAGGGAAATGGATACAGAGGAAAGCAGCGAATAACATATTTGAAGGGCTTGAGCAAGTTGATGACAGAACGGGGGTTGCGTGATCTTACAGGGGAAAGCGTGCTAAGAGCTACCAAGGATAGGGAGACATGGAAGGCCATGATCGCCTACGTCCCGAAAGGACAAGTCACATCGAAGAAGAATATATATGCCAACTGTTTATAAGAAATGTGGATATGAAATGGGGGATCAATTCTATATTATAATCAATATATAGACTGATCCCTCATTTTGTGGCCATGCTAGTTTATATACATTTATATTCAAGATTTATGGGTTTAAGCTAGTGGATGACAGAACGGGGGTTGGGAGATGTTACAGGAGAAAGCGTGCTAAGAGACAACAAGGATAGGGAGACGTGGAAGGCTATGATCGCCTACATCCTTGAAAAGACAAGGCACATAAAAGAAAAAGAACAAGAAGAAGAAGAAGTAGTGGTCATTTATTCTAGTAAAATAATTTTTATTTTTTTAAGTTATAATGATGCATAAGTTTTAAATGAAACATTCAGTCAGTTAAGTGCCATACGTGATACACGCTTGGGCGATCATGTCTCGAAAGAGACATGACTGACTGGGCAGAAGATTATCCCGCAGTAGGTTGCCATTGCTTTCTGCGGTAGACTGTTTGCCGACCGTAGGCTATAGAACCCAATCTGTCCTGCTATTTAATCCATAACTGGAAGGAAGAGACGGATTAATATATTTCCCAAGGGTATTTGCGCGTAAGTGAATACAATGGATTCAACTGGAATTCGAACTCGGCTCCCCGGCTTCTCGTTCCGAGCCGATATCCACTGTACCACAACGCACATCCTAACATTACAAATAATTAAATTCTCAAATTTTTTTATAAATTAGATTTTGTACTACTTTATGAGTAAAGGGATGAAATATTCAGGTTAGAATTAAAATTAAATATCAAAAGTATAGGAAATTGATGCTGAGCATCAGGAAGAGACAACTGAAGTTCCTGGGACATGCAATGAGGAAGGAGAGCCTGGAGAACCTGATACTGACTGGTCAGATAGAAGGAAGGAGAGACAGAGGAAGGCAGCGCATAACATATTTGCAGGGACTGATCAGGTGGATGACGGAACTGGGGTTGCCAGGAGCAACAGGAGCAAACATACTAAGAGCCACAAGGGATAGGGAGATGTGGAGAGCCATGATCGCCTACGTCCTGAAGGGACAGGTCACATAGAAGAAGAAGATACTAAGTTATATTGTAGTTGTGAAAAACAAATAAGTATTGTGTGGGTCATTTCTTTTACTAAAATAATTTTTAAGTTTTAAGTTATATTAGAGCACAAGTTGTAACTAAAACATTATAATTAATAAAATTTTAAAGAAAAATATATTCGATGTTCACATAAAATAGTCAATACATTTCTATAGTTCAGTAGTTCTTTATTTTTAGGGAACCTTAAAATCTGTCGCATTTCACTCAGGCACAGAGGGCAGATATCTTAGAACGACTTATATGTGTGTTTTTGTGTTGTTGTTGTTGTTCTTCTTCTATGTACCCTCTCCCTTCAGGACGTAGGCGATCATGGCTCTCCACGTCTCCCTATCCCTTGTGGCTCTTAGTATGTTTGCTCCTGGCAGCCCCCGTTCCGTCATCCACCTGATCAGTCCCTGCAAATATGTTATCCGCTGCCTTCCTCTGTCTCTCCTTCCTTCTATCTGTCCAGTCAGTATCAGGTTCTCCAGGCTCTCCTTCCTCATTGCATGTCCCAGGAACTTCAGTTGTCTCTTCCTGATGCTCAGCATCAATTTCCTTTTTGTTGCCATTCTTTCTAACACCTCGTCGTTGCTTGTATGCTCAGTCCACGATATCCGTAGCATCCTTCTGTAGAACCACATTTCGGCCGCTTCCAGTTTTGTCCTCATTTTCGATGATATTGTCCAGCATTCACAGCCGTATTGAAGAACTGACATCACGTAGCAGTCTAGAACTCTTTTCTTCGTTTCTATTGAGATTTTCCTGTGTGTTAGTATTTTGCTCATCTTCTGGAACGCGTCCTTTGCTATGCCAATTCGCCTTCGGATCTCCGTGTCGCACTTTCCATCTCCTGTTAGAACACTTCCTAGGTACTTACAATTCTTGTACTTGTTTGATTCTGTTATTCTCCACCTGTATTTAGCATTTTGGATTGTATCTTTTGCTGATGACCATGCACTCAGTTTTCTTAAAGTTTATTTTTAGTCCCTTCTTGTCACTCTCCACTGCTACTTTCTGTATGAGGTCTTGTAGTTTCCTTTCCGTGTCCGCAATCAGCACTGTATCGTCCGCATATCTTATGTTGTTCAGGTTGTGGCCTCCAATAACAAATCCTGGCGTGTCATCTAGGGTCCTCAAAATATATTCGCTGTATAGGTTGAACAAATCCGGTGAAAAGACACATCCTTGTCTTACGCCTTTAAAACATCTAGCAATATAAATTTAACTTAGGGTGAAGTCATTTTAAAGGAACGTATTTAATGTTGGGAAGATGGCGATATGCGAATTTACAAAGTATGGAAGACGAGTTTAACAGTTCTATGGAATAGTTATATGATACTCTTAATCCAAGTTCGAATAGCGGTCAGGTATTTTGCAGCTGCATGCCACTGACGAAAAAAAAAAATCAACTTCAGATGGATATACACATTTGTAGACTCCAAGAAATAATACCAGAAACAGCTGAGTTGATTAGAATTTCATATCTGAGAAAAGCAACAGGAAATTAAATTGCTTGTTTTGCTTTGTATGCAAAAATTAATATTCGTTCTATCCACCTTAGCTGGAAATGTTTTTTTGTCTAAGGTTCAGCCGAGTCTATGGATTGTGTCTGGAGCATTTCTCTAATGCATTAAGAGTCCACTGAACCTTGGAACTGTTTTCTCTCGCATTGATTTTTCGATTTGCATTTATCATCGTTCATTGATTCTGACTGTGTGTTTTGTTTGTTCTTCTTGTAACGAGATATAAAACGAATCAATCAATCCTAGTTTTCCTGTGAGAGACGGTCCAAATCGTCTGATCCACACAACCTCAGCCTTTCAAAACTCACCACCCCGATTCAAAGGTATAATGTAGCACTTATTGCAAGCGCTTGTGGAACGGATATATTATTAATGTATATATAAATACTTTCACGGCTTCTGCTCCGATGAACTTAGATCACTAGTGCCCCCTAAATACGAATTTGAACGAGATACTAGATTAGCAACTAGATCCCACCCTTTTACAGTGAAACCGATAAAATGCAGCCGTAACTTCTACTCCAACAGTTTCTTTCCTCGCACTTCCAGACTGTGGAATTCTCTTCCACACTATTGCTTCCCCGACGGCTACAATCTCCAGGAGTTTAAATGTAAGGTCAATAGATACCTCCTAACACATTAACCTGCTCCCATTCTATCAAACACTCTTCCCATCTGCCCAACCCTCATCCTCGGTATCCTTACTCATCTGTCACCTTCCTCCTGACATTCCCTATGTCTAACCACTCCTTCTCTTTACCTTCCCCTATGTAGCCCCATGCGCAATAGTGGCAGTGGAATGTCTTGCTTCGGGTGAGATGATAAAAAAATAAAAAATAAAAAATAAATAATATATAATATATGTGCGTTGTGGTACAGTGGGTATCGGCTCGGAACGAGAAGCCGGGGAGCCGAGTTCGAATTCCAGTTGAATCCATTGAATTCACTTACGCGCAAATACCCTTGGGAAAGGTATTAATCCGTCTCTTCCTTCCAGTTATGGGTTAAATAGCAGGACAGATTGGGTTCTATAGCCTTGGTTGGCAACCAGTCTACCGCAGAAAACAATGGCAACCTACTGTGGGATAATCTTCTGCCCAGTCAGTCATGTCTCTTTCGAGATATGATCGCCCAAGCGTGTTTCACGTATGGCACGTAGCTGACTGATATTTGTAAATTTGAGCTATTTGAGCTCTTCGTGGTGTGACGGTTAGCAAACTTGTCTTGCTGGAAAGACTACTAACCTGATAGATTACTTTATTCTGAGTTTTTGCTTACTCTGTCATATTCTCTGGCTGAAGTTCTTGGCTGTCATGAATTGGAAAAATAACACTTGCCTGTATGTTTCTTGTTTTGAATGCAACAAAAACTGTATATTTATAAATATTTTTTGGTGTGTTTTGTAAATTAAATATTTGTCTGTGATTTATCTCTGAGTATTTTTTCAGCCCTTTCATTTCAGTTTTTGCTTCGGGTTTGACTCTAAGTAGGTAAAATTGTAGTTCTTAGTCTCAGCCATGATACCATTTACTCAGAGGACTTATTTCGCCTTGAAAATTCTTTTTACGACGAAACGAACTTATTTGGTATCGATACCAGGAAATCAAAATTTGACTTGCATCCATTCATTTTTCTTAGAGTCTACGGTTTCGCTTTAACTGGAAACAACTACTGCTTTTTTGTCTTTCGTGCCAACGTCCAAAGAGTCTGAGCTCCAGGACCATGGATTAGTTGTAAAGCTTTCATTATACCCGAGCAACGCCGGGCTATACTGCTAGTAATAAATTAAAATCTAAAATAATTATGGGATTCTATTTAAGAGCACTTGCAATTTGTAGCTCTTAATATTTACATGAAGAGAAATACATTGGAAATACTTTTAAGCTCATTCAAAACTAATTATATTCTATTCAATGCAAAAGAAAAGGCTCATAATATACAGGTTTTCCATAAAGTTCGTGTGCACTTTAAAAAAATTATAACTTATTTTTTATTTGCGATGGAAATAATTTGTAAAAAGGATTAGAAAGAAGTAAATCTATATTTTTTAAGGTTTTATTGAAATATTATTTAAGTTTCCACGTCCTCCATCATTAGCAAATACAAAGGGTAATACGATTTTGTAGCTCACAGAAAACTTGTTACTCAGTTTTTGTCAACTATTTTCAAAATTGTAAATGTAAAAATGTCATTTTATGTTTGATTATTTCTTCTTCTTCTTCTTCATGTCCCTTGAGGGCGTGGGCGATTATCCTCTCTCATCATTTCTCTGTCAACCATTTATGCAAACACGTCAAGTATGTTATGTATTGCCTTCTTCTGTCTCTCTTTGACTTTATTATATCCTATGAGTGTTAAGCTTTCTAAACCTTCTTTCCGCATTGCGCAATATCGGGTTGGTAACAGCATACCTATTCCAAGAATATGCTTTATTAATATTTTCATTTTACCAGAAAGTTCGTCGTTGTTCCCATGTTCAGTCCATCGTATTCTCAGCATCCTTCTGTAGAGCCCCATCTCTGTTTCTCAAGGTCAAACATCCAGTCAATGGAGCGACATAATAACAGTTCAATACTCTTTATTTTCATTCTACTTTAATACTGTGCAAAGCTATGGTAAATTAACTTTTGCTATTCCAATATGTCTTCTGTTAAAACCCTTACGGGGTATTTATATTTTCGTAGTTGCTTTGTTTTGGAACTCTGATGCAAAGGCGGTCGACAAAATACGCCACAATGAATTGACGGAAAGCTCTGCAACCGCGACATATTTACAAAAGACATAAGAGTAATTAAGAATATCTACTGGCAGCAAATTACCTGCGTAAGGACAGGTAATGATTTAACCATTTATAGAGATAGAAAGGGGCGTAAGATAAGGATGTGTCTTTTCACAGAATCTTCACCCTCAACTATTCTGAGAACCCTAGATGTTATGCCAGGATTCGTCATCGGAGGCCACAATTTAAACAACATAAGGTACTCGGATGATGCGGTGCTGATAGCAGACACGGAAAAGAAACTACAAGACCTCCTACAGAAGGTAACGGAAGAGTGTGACAAGAAAGGACTACAAATAAGCTGCGAGAAAACCGAAAAGTGGATACTGAAATCAAGGAGGTACAAAAAATTAAATATATGGGAAGTATTCTAACAGAAGACGGAAGGTGCGACACAGAAATCCGTAGGCGAATTGGCATGGTGAAGGACGCTTTGAGGAAGCTGAGTAAAGTATTAAGAGACACGAAAATTTCCCTCGAAACAAAGAGAGTACTGGATGAGTATGTGATGTCAGTTCTTCAATATGTCAGTGAATGCTGGACAATATTATTGAAGACGAAGGAAAAACTTGAGGCAACTGAAATGTGGTTCTACAGAAGGATGCTGCTGATATCATGAATCGAGCATGTGAGCAATGATGAGGTTTTGGAAAGGATGGAAACGAAAAGGAAATTAATACTGAGCATCAAGAAAAGACAGGTGAAGTTTCTGGAACATGCAATGAGGAAGGAGGGCTTGGAGATCCTGATACTAACAGGCCAGATAGAGGGAAGGAGAGACGGGAGAAGACAGCGTGTAACGTACTTGACTGGCTTGTGCGGGTGGATGACCGAACGAGGGCTTCGCGGTGTAACCGGGGAAAGCTTGCTGATAGCCACCAGGAATAGGGAGACATGGAAAGCCACGATCGCCTACGTCCTGAAGCGACAAGGCACATAGAAGAAGAATATATATGCCAATTGTTTATAAGAAATTATAATGTAAGTATAAAATGGGGGATCAATTCTATGTTATAATCAATATATAAACTGATCCCTCATTTTGTGGCCATGCTAATTTCTATACATTTATATTCAAGATTTATGGGCTTGAGCTAGTGAATGACAGAACGGGGGTTGGGAGAAGTTACAGGAGAAAGAGTGCTAAGAGCCACTAGATATAGGGAGACATGGAAAGCCATAATCGCCTACGTCCTGAAAGTCAAGACACATAGAAGAAGAGATGTTTTATGTTCTGCATGTTTTTAACGTCAACTGTATTCCATGGAATTTTATCTCCTTGAATGTAAGTCTCGCATTTCATGAAAACTGCCTCGTTACCTGCTTGATTTACCCACAGCGGCCTCAGCATTTCTCGGGGGAATCACTGTCATTTCGAGTTTCTTATCATTTATGAGGAGATTGTCCAGTATTCACTGCCATATAGTAAATTAGATAGCTTAAGGTGACAAACACAGTTGGCTTCACCCTCAGTTGGATATGGAAGCAATAATTATTTTTTGTCTGATCTGACAGTGAAAGGGTTAAGCATGGAAATGGACTCGACTACTGCCAAAAGCCATGCAAGGAATCGAATGAAATAATGGGGAAATGTGTTTTCACTCTATGAGGTAATTGGCAGTATAGACCGGCGTTGCTCGGGTGTAATGAAAGCTTTAAATCTAATCCATGGTCCTGGAGCTCAGACTCAGCCTAAAGAATATTTGAAATAATGAAATAATTGCGACAATTTTCCAATCGCACCTAATATATATATATATATATATATATATATATATATATATATATATATATATACTAGCGGTATAGCCCGGTGTTGCTCGAGTGTAATGAAAACTTTAAAACTAATCCATGGTCCTGGAGCTCAGACTCTTTGGAATTTGGCACGAAAGACGAAAAAGCAATAGTTGTTTCCAGTTAAAGCGAAACCGTAGATTGAAAGAAAAATGAATGGATATAAGTCAAATTTTATTTCCTGGTATCGATATCAAATACAGTTTTTACATCGTAAACTGAATTTTGAAGGCTAAATAAGTCCTCTGAGTAAATGGTATCATGGCTGAGACTAAGAACTACAATTATACCTACTTAGAGCCAAACCCGAAGGAAAAACTAAAATAAAAGGGCTGAAACAATACAGGCATACAGGCAGATAAACAGACACACACACACACACACACACAAACATTTTGGCTTATATATATATATATATATATTATCGATTTTCTGCACTATTGTAAGAACTGCAACATAGACAAAGTTCCATTATCCCGCAGTGGGCTGCCATTGCTTTCTGCGGTAGACTGGTTGCCAACCAAGGCTATAGAATACAATCTGTCCCATTATTTAACTCATAACTGGAGGGAAGAGACGGATTAATACCTTTCCCAAGAATATTTGTTCGTAGGTGAATGCAAGGAATAAAACTGGAATTCTAACTCGGCTCCTCGATTTGTTGTTCCGAGTCGATATCCACTGCACCACAATGCACATTCTAGACGTAATGTGCTGTAATCGTCGTATGCAGTATCCTGAGACGTAGGCGTAGTCAATAGACGTAGATCTCTAGTCGAAGACCTGTAGACATCTAGTAGTAGATCTCTAGTGGAAGACAAATAGACCTCTGGACTTCTTCGCTTTAGTCTATATTTATGGCTGACACCAGCCAATCACATTACAGTGAGGGGGAACAAAGGTGTATATATATATATATATATATATATATATATATATATATATATATATATTCATTACCTATTCATTACATCACTTTACTTCAAACTAGCAGTATAGCCCGGCGTTGCTCGGGTGTAATGAAAGCTTTAAAACTAATCCATGGTCCTGGAGCTCAGACTCAGCCTTAAGAATATTTGTGTGAAGTTTGGTGAGAATCGGATAAAAATTGTGGACTTGTATAAAGGATATACAGACAAATAAACAGACACACACAAACGTTTTGCCTTATATATATATACATATTGTCGATTTTCTACACTATTGTAAGTTCTGCAACCTTGAAACTTCTGAATATCGTTTCTTATGTCTTTGTCTATGATTGATTCAAATTTGATTAAAATCGATTCCACTCCTTGCATAACCCGATTTTTTCGATTATCGATTTTCGATATTTATCGGGGGTACCTCGACACAAAGCCTAGCTAAGAACACTCACAGACGCTTATAGTACAACTGTGTAAATTTTCTAGAAAATCGGTTCAGAGTCTATAGGTAATGGACAAACATACACACACACACACACACACACAGACAAAGTTCCATTTATAAATATGTTTAGATACGTTATTTTATGTTACGTTATATGAGGTTTATATTATTTTTAGATAACTGGTGTGTCTCTATAAAAAAACGTTAAATGAGTTCCTGAACGGAGGGAAATGCGCGTGGCTTTGAAAGCCAGGAATGGCATTCATTATGCATAAAAGATTAAGTGCTGAAAGCTATCATGTCCTCTCAGAGTTTTCTTTCAGCAGATTTGGAATTGTCGCAGCAGGAAACTTGAGTGACGAAAACACGAACAGAGAATAAAGATACAGAATTTTGAAGGAACAAGAATTTGTGCGGTAAATTTTTAATTCAAGAAAGAATAGACAGAAAATAATTTTGTAAAAACATAATAGGCAAATTTTGCGGAAAAAATAATGAAATAAATAAACAAAATAAAGAATAAAATAAGTAAAAAAAGACAAAGAACATTAAGAAAGTTAGGAAAATATTGGCAAAATTAATGCGCAAATATGAAAAAAAAAAAAGAAAGAAAGAAAGAAAAAAGGAATTAAATGAAGTAAATACATTGAAAAAATGGTTCTTGGGAAAAAGACAAAAAGAAAGGCAGAAATATTGAAAGGAATAAAGATATTAATAAAATAATGTGAATATGAAAAAAGAAATAAAAAACTAAGAATGAAAGGAAGGAAAGATATTCAGAAAAATAATTTCTGAATAAAAAAGAAAAAAATCAAAGGAAGGAAAAAAAATATTAAGAAAAAGTGTGAATATTGAGAAAAATAAAAGAAAGAAGGAAAGAGAGAGCTTATTAATAAAAGGAGGTTTTTATATATATATAAAAAAAGTAATGCGTGATTATGAAGAACAAAAGAAAGAAAGAATGAAATATTTCAATCTAAAGAAAGAAAAAAGAAAAGAAAAATAAAGATTAATCATAAAGTAATTTTGGGTAGTGAAAAAGAAAACAAGCAAGAATGAATGGATAAATAGATATAAAGCTTATATATTTCAATCTTTGATATTGAGAAAGAAAGAAAAGGCAAGAGGGAATGAAAAAACATATGACTGTTTAAAGTAAATAATATTTAAGCATTATGAAATAAAAATAAGAAATGAAATATTGAGAGGATATAAATTGCATAATGTAAAATTATTCAGAATTAGAGAAAGAATATCAAAGTAGATTGAGTTCGGTTTCCGTGAGCAAAAGGAGAAAATGAAGAGAGAATCCTCATAAATAATTATTTCGTGTTGATCGCAAGGAAAAACGGAAAAAGACATATTAAGGACACCATTTGGCAGCAAAAATGTTAATGTATTTAGTGAAGAGAGAAACATCGAGAAGAAATGAGTCCAACGAAAACAGAAATAGATAGATAGGTAGAAAGAGGAGATATATAAATATAGATGACTGAGTGTAGCCGATAACAATGGAAAAATATGATTAAATGATGATGAGAAACAATGAAAACCTGGCATAGAAATTGGGAGACAATTCGAAGAAATTAAAGACTATTAAGCCGGCGATTTAAATCTAAGTCAAATCGTGAAAGCGCCGTTGTTCCGACCAGAGAAAGCTCATTATTTCGTATTTGTCACAATGTCAAAGTAGATCTTCTTAGAGGATGCCACTTTTGATTCAGATCGGCACACGCAAACAGCTAATGCCATGCTTAAATCTGTCAATCCTTATACGACTTGGTCAAAAGTTATTAACACACACTTTTGTTTAAATCATATCATGCATACGATCAGTTTCAAACAATTGGCCAGTTTTTTTTTTCTCAATATTATTTGCATTTCTTCTGTAGAAACATTGCTTCAAAATAACTTTCTGTTTAGTCCTGACTTAATCGGAAATTCGAAAATCGCTTGTATATACAATATCGGCCATAATTATTAGGCCACCCGGGTGTTAGAAAAAAAAATGATGCATTTCATTCTATTTTTTAGCATTTATTGCTAAGTGAATAATTGTAAATGAAAATAGAATGGTTCTTTTGTTATTATTATTTGCAAAGTTTTACAAGGCAAATAGCGACAATTTACACATCGCACCCCGTAGAGTTGCTACATACACACACGCATATATATACAAATATATATACTACCGGCCATAATTATTAGGCCACCCCAATTTTTTTAAAAGAAACAATGTCTTTCATACTATTTTTTAGTATTTATTGCTAAGTGAGTAATTGTAAATGAAAATAGAATTGTTCTTTTATTAATACTGCACAATAACATGTGCATCAAATGAATTTATAAATATTTAATAATTACCAATATTGCAGTTTTTAATCAATGAAAGTATGAAGAAAATTTAAGGTGATTCGGACGAGTTCATCTTTGCTTCCTTAGCAAAACATAACTCTTCTAGAATTTTCTCCTTTGAATGTGTGTTCATAAACAATGGTGTCATTTAATGATCCATGAATGTCTCCTTAACTACAGTAAAATGCAGAAACACAGTCCAACCGAGAGGGTCTTAGAGGACACCTGCATTAATCTCATGAGCTTTGGACGACTGGACAATTCATATATATATATATATATATATAGGAAATCTACAGGGTGCGATGGGTAAATTGTCGCTATTTGCCTTGTAAAATTTTGCAAAGTAATAATAACAAAAGAAACATTCTATTTTAATTTAGAATTATCCACTTTGCAAGAAATAATAAAAATAGTATGAAATACACCATTTCTTAAAAAAAAACAAAATAAAACTGGGGTGGCATAATAATTATGACCGGTAGTGTATATATAAAGTAGAATCTTTGGGACTTGATAAGATAAATGCCACAGGAGATTAAATCCAATGAGAACTTAATGTTAAGATTTAACAGCGTAATTATAATAAAGAACATAAGTTGGGTGTTTTTATAAACCCATTGGTAATATATATTTCGCGGCTCTTATAAAACGCGCCTCAGACCAAATTCATACAACATTAACAATGAATGAGTTAAAATTGTCAGGTTAAAAAGTCAAATAAAAGAAAAAAGAAAAATAAGGAAAAATAGAGGGGAAATGATGTTAACTTAGACGCTAATATCTAAGACTGTTAAGTTAACCTCCTTTCCTATATATTTTTCTTCTTTTTTTACACTTGACGTTTTATCTGGATAATTTTAACCCATTCAATGTTGTATGAAATTGGTCTGAAGAGCGGTCTATAAAAGCCGCGAAATATAATATTGCCAATGGATTTATAAAGACATCCAAATTATGTTCTTCATATAAATATATATATATATATATATATATATATATATATATATATATATATAGATATAAGCAGTATAGCCCGGCGTTGCTCGGGTGTAATGAAAGCTTTAAAACTAATCCGTGGTCCTGGAGCTTAGACTCTTTGGACGTTGGCACGAAAGACTAAAAAGCAATAATCAGCCGTTTCGGAGTCTATAGGTAACGGACACACACACAGAGACAAAGTTCCATTTAAAAACAAGTTTATATATATATATATATAGAGAGAGAGAGATAGAGATCACCGCCTGATCTGTGGTTAAATCTCTGTTGATAGCGGGGTCTAGTGATGATCTCACAAAATACCATTAGATGCTTAGGGTCTAACTGAACAGTTTCAAATATACAGCTATCACCTCACCTTTTACATCAGCAGAGATTTGTCGGCAGCCACTGTTTACAAGGACTAATGAATTAAGTAAGTAATTCTTGAATTTATCTGTTTTTCGAGAGACTTCACCAATACATAGACATAAAATAAATGATATGTGGATTTGGTTTAAGTATGCAACTAAATTCTTGTAGCTAACAAAGACGTAGAAAATACAACAATTTTCTACCCTGTTCGGACTTTTATTAATCCAGGAGAATTACGTAACGCAAATTAGTCAGAGTAAAACGTTAGGTCATATCATTCGCGGTTTAAACAAATGGAGAGTGGAACAAGCCTTGTTTGGTGGCAAGATGGATAAGTGCATATTCATTTTTTTATAAAATATTAAATGATTAGTCGTTAATGGCTCAGTGGTATGTTGCTAGGTAATTTTTATTTCGATGCGGTTTCGATTTCAGGTCCTGGAACTTTTATTCTTTCTTTTTCATTTTAATTATTACAAATAATCTTCAGTTTATAAGCGCATAAAATAAAGGCGCATAGTGGGTAACCCCTGGTGGGGTAGCGGTAAGATCTATGCGAATGGTTTCAAGCAGTAAGCGTTCGAATACTGTAAGAATCCGTTCTATAGGTCGGATGCTAAGAGCACAGATTGATAAGTTCAACGTTTGGGGTGGTGGGGGCTCATTCATTAATGGATTCGGGTTTTTTTTCCCCCGAATCCATTAATGAATAGTCCTCGTCCCCTTAACCGGGCGTGCTTATTAAAGATCAGTGTTGACCAGAGGCAGGCCCCTTTTACCCAGGTTTTGCATTTGAACTACTTTTCAAAGGAAGATTATTTAATGTTTATTAGGATGACTTCATCCATAATACCACATATTCCCTGACAGAGTTTAGTGGTGGATCCAAATCATTTCCGAGATCTTCTCTGTCCGAGGAGAGACATGCAGATAACCGATAATACCAGGAGATGCCTGATAGCTTAAATACATAATAAAAACAAAATGGCGTCTTGAATTGCACCAGCCAATCAGATTTAGTTAGTCTGTGAGTCGCGCGCGCTTCTCATTTCTGTCTTTCCGGCACCAACGTAAGTCCTTTTACGTTTCCACGCAAAATAATTGTCATATTATTTTAAAGAGTTTAAAGTTATTGATAAGTTAAACGTCAACTAAATCGCTGAAAAAACAGCGTAGTTTAAAGAAAGAAAGGTCTGTGATATTTATAAAAATCTAGTTTTACAAAGAAGTGTTTTTGTCCTGTAGTTCGGCTCCTCAATTTAATTAATTGTGAATGTATGTACTGAAAATCATGATAATTTTAATTTGTATTACTCAAATAATATGATAATGTCTTCATAAGTGAACTTCAAAATTTTCACGATAAAAAATTGTTTTTATTAAATTTGGAGAATTATCTCGTACGTTGCTCACCATTAAAAAAAGTTTTTTTAACAGACAAACGACAACAACAAAACAAAGTCTGATGAAATTTCGCAATTCCAGTAAGCAAAATACGCTACTATATTTAAAACAGAAATTATATTGTTTGGAATTTATTTAAAAATTAAAAATTTTCTTTGGTCCATTTTTGTACGAAGAAACTGGAAAATATATGCTCCACACGACTAAAAACTGAATAAAATAAAGTGTTTATATTAAAGTTTATGATATTTCAATTAGTATTACTATGCTGATTGAATTTTTTTGATTGTCCTATTTTTTATCTAAATAAATGTGGAGGGGGGGTAACATCTCTTTAAATTTCGAAAATTATCTTGTATGTTAATTTTCTTAACTAATTTTTGGGAAGTACGTAGCTCACCATTAATAATTTTTTTTTTTAACAGACAAACGACAACGAAAAAAATCTGATGAAATTTAGCAATTCCAGTAAGCAAAATACACTATTATATTTAAAACAGAAATTTATATTGTTTGGAATTTATTTATCAGCCATTTAAAATTTTCTTTGGCTCATTTTTGTATGAAGAAACTGGAAAATATATGCTCCACACGACTAAAAACTGAATAAAATAGTTTATATTAAAGTTTATGATATTTCAGTTAGTATTACTATGCTGATTACTTTTTATTGTTCTATTGTTTATCTAAATAAATGTGGAGGGGGGTAACATTTAATTATTTTTACACATCTCTTCAAAAATTAAATACTTGTCTTATTTTGATGAAGATTTGTGGACTTACTCATAATTGACTGAAATTATTTTTAGAAAATTTTGGTAAGAACAGTTTTACTGATTAATATTAAGAAACGGTCCCCGAATGTATATACAGATTAATCTACTTAGTATTTTAAATGACATTTAATTTCCAATTTATTTAAACTGTTAGCAATCTTCTTTCTTGACTTTAATTATAAGATAAACGGAACTCCAACTTCATGTAAAGATTAATATTCTTTGTATTTAAAATGATTTAATTTTCCACCTAATTTAAATTGTTTGCAAATTATTTTTAATTTTAAAATTAAGATAAAGGGAACGCCGACTTCATGTAAGATGCGATTAAATTTTTTACCAACAAAAATACTTGAAGGTAAAAATATTACCAGCAGTTCACATGACTCTCACCTAAAAACAAATTACATTGAAAGTATATTCTGTTCATACAAATCTATTGTAAAAATTTCGTCGGTATCAAATGACACATTGAGGTTGATATGCAGTTAAACAAACCAAACTAAACAGTTACACATTTTTTGTCTAAATGTTAATTATGAAGAAGATAAACTGAACCCCGACTTCATGGAACGATCAATATTCTTACGCATTTTAAATGATTCTTAAGTTCCAAGTAATTTAATCTGCTATCAATTTTCTTTCTAAATTTTTATTATGAATAACTTAAACGTAAACCCATCTTCATGTAAAGATTAATATTGTTTGTATTTTGAATGACTCAAAATTTCAGGAGCAAGACCTCTCATTTGGAGTTTGTGAACAATGTAACAACCATTTTAATTACTCTATTCACAGGTCCACCCTGACGCTGAGTGGTAGTACCTGTTAGGTCCCCACAAATGAGTAAATAGTGAACCCCCAAACCGAGGTCAAAATGCTATGGAAAAAATTATTGCCGGCAATACATCTGACTTTCAACGAAAAACCTACATTACATAGAATGTATTTTATATTCATACAAATCTATTGTAAAAATTACGTCGGTATTAAATGCCCCATTGGGGTTAATATTCCGTAAAACAAAACAAAATAACTATCTGTTATCAATTTTCTTTCAAAAATCAGAAACCCACCTTAGTGTGAAGATTAATCTTGGTTGTATTTTGAAGGTGTAGGTTGTGTAAGTATTTGTTTGTTTGATAGATTCGACTTTTTTCAGAAAGCCAAAATTAGGTGGGTAGAAAATATATATTATCACCCCATAAAGCCAGGGATCAGTTTTTATATTGATTATAATATAGGATCGATTACCCAACTTTTTTATTCTTATTATTCCTTAAACTACCCGAGTGAAACCGAGCTAAACTTCTAGTATATATATATATATATATATATATATATATATATAATAACTTTAATCCAAAAGGAAAAGTAGGACGGTAAATCCCAAAGACCCGATCCTAATTGATATTAATATTTTAATATTAAAAATGATACAAGTGGAGAGCTTAATATAAATAAAATTACAGAGCCAATTATAAAATAAAATAAATTTCGATGTTCAAAACAGTTGAATGATCATTTCAACCTGAAATCCCTAAGAGATATTTCGCATCTCATCGGCAACTACCACATTTCCAAATGAAATAAAAAAAATTGAAGGTTAACAATTCATCACACCTTTCCGTCTTCTGTTAGAACAGTTCCTAGGTATTTAAATTTTTGTACCTGCTTAAATTTAGTATCCCTCCACCTGTATTAGACATTTTGGTTTGCTCTCTTTTGCCGATGACCATGCATTCGGTTTTCTTGCAGATTATTTGTAGTCCCTTTTTGTCACTCTCTTCAGTTACCTTCTGTAGGAGGTCTCGTAGTTTCCTTTTCGTGTCTGCAATCAGCACTGTATCTTATGTTGTTCAAATTGTGGCCTCTGATTACTCTGGCATAGCATCAAGGGTTTTCAAAATATTCTCGCTGTACAAGTTGAAGAGATCTGGTGAAAAGACATGTATTTATTACGCCTTTTTCTATCTTTGTATATCTGCTGACTTCGTTACCTGTCCGTATGCAGGCAGTTTGCTGCCAATGAGGACTCTTAATTACTCTAATGCCGAGATGCTGAGCATCTCCATCAATTCTTTGTGGAGTATTTTGTCGAACGCCTTCGCATAATCGATATAAAATACTAATACATGGCTAAATATATTATCTGTAAATATTGAACACAATATAATACCTAAATCTAAGAAAAAATGGCAATATAATATAAATAAAAAGACAATATAACATAAGGAGGGAGATTATAAGTTGGAGTATTTTGGCAAGATTGTAATGTTAATACATTAATATGTTTAGACTATACTGTATTTTCATATCTTTGTGTTGTGTCGTGAAAATACGATACAAAAAATGAGTGGTAAAGACTAAGGAACACACAGTTAAGTGCCATACGTGATACACGCTAGGGCGATCATGTCTCGAAAGAGACATGACTGACTGGGCAGAAGATTATCCCGCAGTAGGTTGCTATTGTTTTCTGCGGTAGACTGGTTGCCGACCAAGGCTATAGAACCCAATCTGTCCTGCTATTTAACCCATAACTGGAAGGAAGAGATGGATTAATACCTTTCCCAAGGGTATTTGCGCGTAAGTGAATACAATGGATTCAACTGGAATTCGAACTCGGCTTCCCGGCTTCTCGTTCTGAGTCGATATCCACTGTACTACAACGCACATCCTTACTGTACTAAAAGTAAAAATAGTAAGGTCCACACAATAGTCACTATGTACCAAAGTGGAGCGTAGATTACTTCCGTCCGTTCCTGGTCGTCTTCCCGTCATCAGCTTGCTCGTAATCTACTGCGTGGTGTATTTATAATGGATGACAGTCCATTGCTAGTGGGAGACAAGTTCTTCCATTACAACACTTTGATTTAGTAATAAGTAACTTGATAATTTTCCTTTTCAGATAAAGCAAGGTTCGGTCATAAATGTAAAGATTCTAGCTTGTTTGTGAATATTCCATTTAGGTGTTTTATTCTTCTCTTTCAACATACCAAGTCATATTTCATTTGTCCGTAATAATGATGGAGTGGAGATGGTTATAAAACCGTTTTCTGAATTTGTTCATTGTACTACCATTATAAATTTTAACACCTCTCGAATTTCCTCGTGATGAAACAGAACAGATATACACAAGGGAACCATAATGTATTATTAACTCTTTCATACACAAACACGAATTGATATGCCTTTCATAAAGGGAAATACACGAATATCTTCTCTCTTATACAAAAATGCATTAATATCTTTTTCATATAAAGAAAAACATTAATAATTATTTCATATATATGTATATATATATATATAGTGACACGCATAAATATTGGATACATGTTATTTTCTGTTATAACTCTAGTTTATGTACCCCATTTTTCCTGATATTTAGTAAGTAATATCTCGTAAAGTTGTTTTAATTGTATGTGGAAGGAAAATTAAACACTCATGGTTGATTCCATGTTTTTATTAAAGTTCAAAATGACCCTATGCAAAAGTATTCGATACATGACAAGTTTTTCAAATTTCCAATCAAAACTCTGTATTTTAAGACTTTAAATATTCAAATTTTTGATAGTATTGGAATGTTATCTTTGACCAATCAGATAAGCACACATTTGCTTACAAGATCGTGCGACTGGAATTCAAGGATGAAAAATTATAAAAACTAAAGAATTATCCAGAGATTTGCGAGATAGAATCATTGAAAGCCACGAAGGAGGACAAGATTACTGAAATATTAGCAAAGAAATGAATTTAGCACTAAGTACAGTTGGAAATATCATCAGAAAGTATAAGTATGGCGACGGTACAGCAAACTTTCCAAAAAATGGAAGACCGAGAAAAATAAATGAGAAGACTTTAAGGTGGATCAGCAGAAAGGTGCCAAAAAAACCTTCATTACTCGTTCTGAAATTAAAACTGATCTTGAGGGTACTGGAATTAATGTAAGTAAGGATACCATTAACAGAGCTCTATATCGTACAGGCTTTCATTCAAGATCACCAAGAAAAGTGCCGTTACTGAAAACCAAACATGTCAAAGACCGATTAAAGTTTGTCGAAACTTATGAAAAGAAAGGTATGCACTTTTGGGAAAAGGTAATCTGGTCGGATGAAACGAAAGTCGAACTATTCGGAAGGAACACAGCGACAAGTGTTTGGCGAAAAAAATGGCACTGCCTTCAACAATACCATCCCCACAGTTAAATTTGGAGGTGATTCTATTATGATATGGGGATGCTTTTCATCCAAGGGCACTAGTGAATTACAAGTTATCCATGGTAGAATGAATGGTAGCATTTACAGGGATATTCTAGAGAAGAACCTTCAGAAATATGCAACTTCTTTAGGACATGGTCGTAAGTTCGTGCTTCAACACGACAATGATCCCAAACAAACTGCAAAACTTACAAAGGAATGGTTTAATTTTTCTTTCCACACACAACTAAAACAACTTTACGAAATATTACTTACCAAATATCAGGAAAAATAGAGTTATAACAGAAAACAGCCTGTATTCAATACTTATGCGTGTCACTGTATGTCTTATGTCGTTCATTTAGTGAAATGCATTAACACTTTTTTAATATACAGAAATGTATCATTATCTCAGTTGTGACCCGTTAGGGCCAGAAAGAAAGATACGAAAAGAAGGTCGGTTGAACCAGTGTATTGGAATAACAGAACATATGTACGAAATAAAAGTGTTATTAGTCAGCTGATACAAGTGTCCGTCCGAACTGTCAAGTCACACTGCGTCACGACTGCCTCTTTTTGGAAGTCTCGCAGGTTAGTATTTATGAAGGAGGAAGAGTTCATTCCAATGTAGAGAGGGCACTATAATAATCTCTCCCGTATAAAGACATGACATGCATTAATACGTCTTTTATATAAAGAAATGCATTTTTATCTCTTTCGTATGGGAAACTGCATTAATCTAGTACCTCCATTATATCACAAAAAATCCAGTATAGTATGAATTAAAAATGTTCAAAACTTAATAAAACGAACTTTTTCTATCAAAATGTTTATAATATTATTAAGAAGAAAGATCAAAGTAATTTTTATTTATTTTATAAAATTTTTTAATCCCTTTTAACATGTTGGAAATTTTGGTTGAAAATTCTGTTTTGATTTGGAGTTAGTGTGGCAGAAAATGTTACAATCGATTGCGCAATTTTTTACGTAACTCACTTTTTCGGTGAAAAACACATTAATTTGGAAATTCTCGCAAAAATCAAATAATTGTCGGATTTTAATGAAACTTTCAGTACTCATTCACAAATGAATAAAATTATTTTTGAAATTATTAATCTTTTAACTCTGTTACCCCCACTTCTAGTAAATTCATGAAATCTTAATAAATTTTAATTTTCTGCGATTTACTTTTTTATTAGATAAACGAGGAACTCATTGGGAAATATAAATCATCTATTTTTTTTATTTAAAATTATCATTCACTATACGAAAATCTGCTCCGAAGAAAAATATAAAAAATGCAATAGAACTTTGATATAATTTAATTTGATAAGCTTTAAATTGCTGGAGTAAATCATAAAAATTAAGGACGTTATAGTCTGAAGAAAAAATTGTTTTTGATTTCTAACAAAATTTTAAAAGAATTTTCATTTTTTTATTATAATAATTCATAAAGTTTTAAAAATCTATATGATTTTTTTTTATTAGTTAAGAATTGAATTATACTGCCTATAAAAAAAATTAATTTGTGTAAATATGTTCAAATTTATAAAGTACGCTGTTCCATATGGGTCAAATTGATTTTATAAGTTAACAAGCGTTCTGGGTTATTCCATCTTACGTAGCAAAACAGAAGAACGCACTTTCATTCGTACGAGATTTATTCTCTACGTTTCTAAAATTTCACAGCCTCCTAGGTATAAATTTACACGAGCTACTAGATTAGCAACTAGGTCCCACCATTTTATAGTGAAACCGATAAAATGTAACCGCACTTTCTACTCTAACAGTTTTTTTATCGCACCTCCCGATTGTGGAATTCCCTTGCTTCCCTGACAGCTATAATCCCCAGGAATTTAAATGTAAGATCAATAGACATCTCCTATCTCACTAACTCGCATACATTTTATCAATCTCTTTTTCATCTACTCCACCCCCATCCTCGGTATTCTCATCCGTCTATTACCCTCCTCCTGACATTTCCCATCACTTTCCCCTATGTAACCCCCTGCGCAACAGTGGCAGTAGAATACCTTGCTTGGGGTGATAAGATTTTTTTTAAAAATTCCAAAAATTGATTAGAAATAGTTGAGAAGCATAAAAGCAAAACAGAACCGAGACCACCTCGATAAGTTTCATATAACAAGTAAAAAATTCTTAATGGAATCCTAAACGCGACCTCACTTTACACTCGGGCCGATACAGAAGCATTATTTGAGTTAATGACTGTATGACGCGCAGACAGGAAGTGACGTTGGTTGTTTTAATATGTCATTGTATATTCAACACATTCATTGAACAAAAACAGCTGGAATCGATTCTTCTCTCCCGAAACCGTGATAACTAATTAATCAGAACAACGAGAAAGGAAGCGGTTAACGGAAGTAGAACAGGACATTTACAAAGAGTATCGTATAAAAAGAGAGTAGCAGTGTGTCACTTTTCGTGATATTAGCAACATCTCGTTTAATAAATATTAGAAAATGTGACCTGGTCTCTTAGGTCGTTTCTCGAGTAATGAGCAATTACGAACACCCAAATAAAAGATGAGAAGGCGTGGTATAATTGTCAATCAATCTCAAATATACCCATAAAAAACCTCCAATCCGCGGTGGACTAGGGTAAGTAATGGCTCGTGAATTTTAATGCTTCCAAGACGAAGCTGCTATCTATTAACCATCACAGACAATCGTTCCTACCCCTCATTACTACGGATCAGACTAGTCTCCCTGAAAGCAAAGCACTGCGCCTCCTCAGGTTAACTCTCACAACAGACCTCAAGTGAAATGACTATATCGAATCCATAGCTAAATCCGCTGCTAAGAAGGTCGGTTCTCAGTGTAGGGCCAGGAAGTTTTTTCCGTTTTGAAACCATCCTGCACATATATAAATCTACCATCCCCCATGCATTGAATACTACTGCCATATCTGGTCGGGTAACCCTGCTATCCATCTAGGGGTCCTTGATAAAATCCAACAGAGAATCTGTTATGTGATCGATCCCGACTTGGCAGTTCAGTTACGAACATTCCCTCACCGGCGCAATGTGGCTTCCCCGTGTCTCTTCTACAAATACTTTCACGGTTTCTGTCCCGAAAAATTTAACTTTCTGGTTCTCCCTCTGTATGAATTTACCCGAGCCACATGATTAGCAACTAGGACCCATCATTTTACCGTGAAACCAATAAAATGTAAACGCAAATTCTACTCCACCAGCATCTTTTCTCGCACTTCCCGCCTGTGGAATTCTCTTCCGTATACTTGCTTCCTCGACAGCTACAATCTCCAAGAATTTGAATGTAAAGTCACTAGTCATCTCCTATCTCACTAACCTGCACCCTCTCTCTCTCATACTTCTTTCTTCCTCCACTTCCCTGATCAGTATTTTCATCCTTCTCTTACCCACTTCCTGACACCTCCTATAACCTGTCACTCTTTCTCATAACTTTCCTCCTATGTAACCCTTTGCCCACCAGTGGCAGTATACTGCTTTGCTTGCGGCGATATGATTATAAAAATATGTTTCATAGGGATTGCTGAAAATATTGGTATGATTTTTGTGTTGAAGGAAACTTTCAACAGCGCAGCTATACTGTGGGAGAAATCTACGTGTTTGAAAGCATATGCAAGGTAGGTTTTGGCCGTGATTTTCTGTATTTATTAAAGTGACGAGGGTGTATGTTGTGCATTTGTTTGTTTGATAGATTCGACTTAGCGTCTGCATTTTGCGATCTTGCTCGACAGGAGTTGCGCTCAGATGTAGATAAAAATTTTACAACGCTAACGACACCTTGACATTTTTCAGAAAGCCAAAATTAGGGGGGTAGAAAAGTATATATTATCACCCCACTTTATATTATCTTTTTTTTAATTTTTTTAATCGTATCAGCCCGAGAAAGCGGTAACGCCACTGATGTGCAGGGGGCTACGTAATAGTGAAAAGATCGGAAAAGAGAAAGCCGGAAACCATATCCTAAACAGGGAACAAGGGATGAGCCTCTTATCTATATATGTTTCACACTCCCACCGTAATCCAATAGAGACATTCTACATTGTTATCTATAAAAAGTGACGAGGATCGACGTTGTGTAATTATTTGTTTGTTTGATAGATTCTACTTAGCGTTTGCATTTTGCGGTCTAGCTTGACGAGAGTTACACTCAGATGTAGATAAAAATTTTAGAACGCTAACGACACCTTCAAATCTTTCAAAAAGCCAAAATTAGGTGGGTAGAAAAATATATTATCACCCCACAAAATCACGAATCAGTTTTCTAATGATTATAATATAGAATCGATCACCCCCAATTTAAATTATCTATAAATATATATGTTGCCCCTCCCACCCTAATCCAAATGGATACATTCTACATTGTTATCTATAAAAGTGACGAGGGTGGACGTTGTATAACTACTTGTTTGTTTGGTAGATTCGATTCAACGCCTGCATTTTGCGGTCTAGCTCGACGGGAGTTGCGCTCAGATGGAGATCAAAATTTTACAACGTTAACGGCACCTTGAAATTTTTCAGATATAGGGGTATAAAATATATATTATCTTTCAATAAAGTCAGGGATCTGTTTATGTATCTAAACTTATTTATAAATGGAACTTTGTCTGCGTGTGTGCGTGACCTATAGATTCCGAAACGGCTGAACCGATTTTCTTGAAAATTTGCACAGTTGTACTATAAGCGTCTGTGAGTGTTCTTAGCTAGGTTTTGTGTCGAGGTACTCCCGATAAATATCGATAATCGAAAAAATCGGGTTATAGAAGGAGTGGTTAGATTTTAATCAAATTTAATACTCATAGACAAAGACATAAGAACCGATATTCAGAAGTTTCAAGGTTGCAGTTCTTACAATAGTCTAGAAAACCGATAATATATATACTCAAACAAGAAAATAATAAGCAGAAACTAAAAATCCTCGAAGCACTCTACATTAAACAATTTAAACCTGGTTTGAATACAATCAATTTTGATATTTCCAATAACGTACTCAAATGTCTGTAATCAGACCAGGGACCACAACACCACTATTTTGTCACTGTCTTCGGCCATCCGCCATGGTAGGGATGGACTTATATTTTCAATTCAATTCTCTTTATTGTTAATAGGTTAAATGTTCTATGTTTACTGTGTGTTAATATTTACTCTTTGATAATGGCTTATGTGAGCCGAAAGCTTAGACCCGATAAAAAATTCAACAAATACTGTGATTTTTTTTGTTGTCTTTCAACGACATCACCATCAAGTATATCAGACGGTATGAACGGATCCTACACAAAATTAATAGACAAAACTTGTCTATATTATTCAATGAAACCTGCATTAATAAATATATATATATATATATATATATATATATATATATATATATATATATATATAAAAGGAAAGATGTTTGTGGGTCTGTATTTTTTTCAGCCCTTTTATTTTAGTGTTTGCTTCGGGTTTTGCTCTAAGTAGGTGTAATTGTAGTTCTTAGTCTCAGCCATGATACCATTTACTCAGAGGACTTATTTAGCCTTCAAAATTCAGTTTACGACGAAAAAAACTTATTTGATATCGATAGCAGGAAATCAAAATTTGACTTGCATCCATTCATTTTATCTTTCAGTCTACGGTTTCGTTTTAACTGGAAACAACTATTGCTTTCTAGTCTTTCGTGTCAACGTCCAAAGAGTCTGAACTCCAGAACAATAGATTAGTTTTAAAGCTTTCATTACACCCGAGCAACGCCGGGCTATACTGCTAGTATATATATATATATATATATATATATCAGGTGCGATTGGTAAATTGTCGCAATTAATTTTTCAAATATTCTTTAGGCTGAGTCTGAGCTCCAGGACCATGGATTGGTTTTAAAGCTTTCAGTACAACCGAGCAACGCCGGGCTATACTGCTTGTGGATTATAAGTATGGACGAATGGCAGATTTGTAAATATGTAAGTTAGATTCGAGCGAGGGAATTTTGTCAAGCACGGTACAGCAGACGTTCTACTCACATAGATTGGCATTTCTACACTGTTATTAAAAGAGGTCCCACTCCTGTAGTCTGTTGATATTTTAATTTCACCAACATTTCGTTCAAACATTTTCCATACATTCCTAGTTGCGAATACTTGAAACACCATTTCGTTTTGCTAAAACTGCCATCTGACATTTCAATCCGACCAACTTCGAATGAAAATATTTTATTTCCATTATTTTCTTCAGGCATCTATTAATATATTTCCTAAATAAAAATCGTCTCAAAGATCAGAGATCAACACTTTTTTCTCGTTTCTTTCCCCTTATTCAAATGAGACATAGTAAAACATTTTGTAAAACATTTCTAAAATGAACCCTCATTTATTTTTAATCGTAGGAATTACTTCAGATGTTAACTTTCTAAAACCGGATTTTCCTATTTTAAGCGAATCACGACAGAAGAAATGTGAAAGCGGGGAACTTGACATCTATTATTCGTGACGATGGCAAACGTGGCTGACACTGGTTCATAAGAAATTTTTCGTCTTCACCAGCTTCCCACTCACATCGCGAACAACACGTTCTTTGCTTGGGGGGCTATCCACCATCATGACGAGATTAATATGAATATAGTTGTAAGACTTAGTTAAGTTCTGACGTTCGCAGGGTTTCTACCATGCAAATGTCTGTGCGTCGAAGAGAAGTGAATTGAAACATGTATGACGGGTGAAGTAACAATGGACATGCAGTCCCGTCCATGAAGAGGGTGGCAAAAATTCCATCGAAAACCTCAGGCATCGGTTATGACCCAAAAATGAAGTGCAATACGGAAGCATCAGCCTTAGGCAGACTCTCTCTTGAAATTAGAATTTGATCTTTGGACAAAGAAACCGAGAATTTCTCATGGTAACGGTCATTCTTGTCTTAAATTGTTTTCAAATAATTAACTAGATCTAAACACAAATCTATGGGTGAAAGGATCTCAATTTGGTAACAAAAAGAATATCAAAACATTGTCCAAGAGAGTTTTGATCTGATGAAAAAAGTCCAACTAAATATCTAGCCATTCCAACTGTAAAATGATGTGACCGTACCGAAATCCAGTAAGTCAGTTAAGAGCCATACGTGATACACGCTTTGGGCGATCATGTCTTGAAAGAGACATGAATGACTGGGCGAAAGATTATCCCTCAGTAGGTTGCAATTACTTTCTGCGGTAGACTGGTTGCCAGCCAAGGCTATATAACCCAATCTGTTCTGTTATTTAACTCATAACTGATGGAAAGAGACGAATAAAGCATTTCCCAAGGGTATTTGCGCGAAAGTGAATGCGAGGAATTCAAACTCGGCTCCCCGATTTGTCGTTTCGAATCGATATCCACTGCACCGATTTGTTATCCATTACACCATATGCATATCCAAGCAGACAGCAACTGGTATTCCCAAGCAGTCACCCATATAGTCACTGATCAGGCTCGACGTTGTTTAAATACGTGATATGGCCGCAAGACTTGATTAATGCAACTATTGTAACGGTAAAGCATGACAAATGCAGCCAGGTACTTCCTGGAGCGGTTCAAAGAGACGAACATGTTCCTAGTACATTTGTTCTTATATACAAGGCCCAAGAGCCACTCCAATAGAGTGTTAGTTTTTGTGTAATCGGTAAGAGTAAAAGGCAAGTGGTGCAATTTGTGGGATAGATAACTGTTAACCCTAGACTTGACATGCTCAGTATTAATTTCCTTTTCGTTTCCATCCTTTCCAAAACCTCATCATTGCTCACATGCTCGATCCATGATATCCTCAGCATCCTTCTGTAGAACCACATTTCAGCTGCTTCAAGTCTTTTTCTGATGCTCTGTATTAATTTCCATTTCGTTTCCATCCTTTGCAAAACCTCATCATTGATCCATGATATCCGCAGCATCCTTCTGTAGAACCACATTTCAGCTGCTTCAAGTCTTTTTCTGATGCTCTGTATTAATTTCCTTTTCGTTTCCATCCTTTCCAAAACCTCATCATTGCTCACATGCTCGATCCATGATATCCGCAGCATCCTTCTGTAGAACCACATTTCAGCTGCTTCAAGTCTTTTTCTGATGCTCTGTATTAATTTCCTTTTCGTTTCCATCCTTTCCAAAACCTCATAATTGCTCACATGCTCGATCCATGATATCCGCAGCATCCTTCTGTAGAACCACATTTCAGCTGCTTCAAGTCTTTTTCTGATGCTCAGTATTAATTTCCTTTTTGTTTCCATCCTTTCCAAAACCTCATCATTGCTCACATGCTCGATCCATGATATCCGCAGCATCCTTCTGTAGAACCACATTTCAGCTGCTTCAAGTCTTTTTCTGATGCTCTGTATTAATTTCCTTTTCGTTTCCATCCTTTCCAAAACCTCATAATTGCTCACATGCTCGATCCATGATATCCGCAGCATCCTTCTGTAGAACCACATTTCAGCTGCTTCAAGTCTTTTTCTGATGCTCAGTATTAATTTCCTTTTCGTTGCCATCCTTTCCAAAACCTCATCATTGCTCACATGCTCGATCCATGATATCCGCAGCATCCTTCTGTAGAACCACATTTCAGCTGCTTCAAGTCTTTTTCTGATGCTCTGTATTAATTTCCTTTTTGTTTCCATCCTTTCCAAAACCTCATCATTGCTCACATGCTCGGTCCATGATATCCGCAGCATCCTTCAGTAGAATCACATTTCAGTTGCTTCAAGTTTTCCCTTCATCTTTGATGATATTGTTCAACATTCACTGCCCGATTGAAGAACGGACATCGCATAACAATCTAGTACTCTCTTCTTTGTTTCTAGTGAAAGTTTCCTTGGTCTTAATACTTTACTTAGCTTCTGGAACGCGTCCCTCGCCTTCGGATCCATGTGTTGCACTTTCCGTCTTTTTTAGAACACTTCACAGGTTTTTAAATTTTTGTACATGCTTGATTTTAATAATCACCACCTATATTTGGCATTTCGGGTTGCTGTTTTTGCTGATGACCATGCATTCGGTTTTTTTGCAGTTTATTTGTAGTCCTTTTCTGCCACTCTCTTCATTTACCTTCCGCAGGAAGTCTTGTAGTTTCCTTTCCGTGTTTGAAATCAGAACTGTATCGTCTGCGTATCTTCTGTTACTCAAATTGTGGCCTCCGATGACAAATCCTGGCATAGCATCTGGGGTCCTCAAAATATTCTTACTGTACAAGTTATACACATCCTTGTCTTACGCCCCTCTCTAATGTCTTTGCCAAATAAGTCGAGGCTGCTGAGCATCTCCATCAATTCTTTGTGGCGTATTTTGTCGAACGCCTTCGCCTAATCGATGAAACGCAGTTACAGGTCCTTCTTTATTTGTCTTGCCATTTCAGAGAGCATCCTACGTGAAGACGACAAGAAAGAAGAGAAATGATGAAACTAAAAAAAAGAAAAAACAAAGATGGCGATAATTCAGATATATAATTGAATATCAACAATCATCAGAGATTAAAAAGAAGATATAGTCGGGTAAAAAACAAATTGGCAGAATCGAAAATTCTCAAATATAATAACTGAATCATTGTTTTGAAAGTGGTAGGCGTTTTGTATCAACAACAATGTCCCACAATTCAACAAATACTTATTACGTAAACAAAGTCAGTGAATGATGCGATTAAAATATTGTCGAGAGAAAGCCATCAAAATATGAGGACTGTAAAAAAAAGTACTCGGTAAGACGTTAACTTTATAAGAACAATGTTTTTAAAAAATGTTAAAAAGTAGTTCCAAAATATCCTTGGCTGATATTACAATTCCCGAGTCAAAAGATGATTCAGCAAAAAAGAAAAAAGAAAAAACCATCGTCTAAACGTCGATTTATAGACACGATTATGGAAATTTTCACGCCTCATACCAAGACTATTTTTTTAATTTTTATTGTAGTATTACATAACTTAAAGAATAAAATACGAGTAATGGAATTTAAAAAAAATTCTACTACATAAATCCAAAAAAGACTTGGAGGTAAATCCCAAAGGATCCTATAATTATTAGATAATAATTTTATCCACTGAGAGGGATCAATGTTATTGTTATCATTGGGCCATGTCTACCATTTTCCGGTAGCCATGATCTGTCTTACTCTTTCTTCCCTGTCTACCCTTACTCCGTTTTTGTTTTACACATAAAACGAAAAAGTTAAATTTATTTTAATATAATCATTTGGTCTCGCTGACGAGATGGGGGGTTTAAAAATACCTGTCGAAATAGCTATCCTTTACATGAAATAATTAATTTTTATATGTAATATATATATATATATATATATATATATATATATATATATTGAAAGGAGGCAATAAGAAAAAAGTCAGTCATATCCAAGGATGATAAAATAATTAGTAGTTTCAAAATAATTTGTTTAATAGAAAATAGGAAAAAGCAGACTGATATCATCAGACTAAAAAAAGGCCACAACTATAAATTACACCATAAACACAAAGTAAAATTAATGACAGACGCACGCTTCTCTGCCATTCTGAAGATGAGATTTTGATCTCGAAATATTAATGTTTAATAAATAGGTAATACACAAAAACTTCTTTACCTTCCTTTAATTTACTCAACCCATTGTGACAGCCTTCAGGACATAACCATATACCTATTTTCCACAATGCTTCAAGCAAATTACAAAACTTTACTATATATATATTTTGGCCAATGGAGCCGATTGTTTACATTTGCTCTGTAAAACATCTAAGACGTTTGCTAAATTACGCCACAAAAATCAAATCACACGTGTCAAACGCAACTAAAATATCTTTTTATTAAAAACGAAACGAAAAAATTCAATTTTTATTCCGACGTTTTAAAAATTAATTTGATCAACAAAAGATTGTGAATATTTTTCCCCGTAATTTTGAAACAAAAGAAATATTAAAAAAAAAAAAGTGCCAATGGTTAATTTAATTAAGCTTTTTTTTTCAGATCTAATATTTCATAATTTAGAAAATAAAATTAAAAAAAATGTTCTGAGTTGCACGGGCAACGCCGGGCTATGATCCCACGTGTGTAAATCAAAGTTTCAATAGCACGATTGTCCAAAGAGAAGACAATTTGTCGACGTTTGGTTTCTGGGAGACACGCACGGGTAAATACCAGAAATTGTCCTGTTTCCTTGGCTACTATCTTACTCAGTGCATGCATTACTCTTGTTTTACGCTATATACTGTCCCGAGACGATTTTATAACCAAATAAGCAAATATCTCAGCGATAAGCTTTTACCTCAGTTCGTTTAGCGTGGTATATAGATTTAGAAGCATCGAATTCACTGCATGTCGACTCCAGCCAATTTCTCACCGACGGGATGTGGTTTCCCTACACCTGTTCTACAAATATTTTCATGTCTTCTGCTCCGACAAACTTAAGTCACTGGTACCCCTGCCACATAGTTTACTCGTGCAACCAGACAGGCAACTGGGTCCCACCCATTCGCAGTTATCAACCAAATGCAGCCGACAATTCTACTCCATCAGCTTCTTTTCTCGCACTTCCTGTTTGTGGAACTCTCTTCCATATCCTTGCTTTCCTGACGGCTACAACCTCCAGGAATTTAAATGCAATGTCAATACCCATTTCTTATCCACTTGAAAATATTGTATATTTTAAATATTTTATTTGGTGAGTTTTGTAAATTAAATATTTGTCTGTGATTTATCTCTGAGCTTTGGTCAATCATTTTTTTTCTTCTGTTACAATTAACCCGTAACATTGAGGAAATAAATGGTAGAGTACGATTTTTTTTTATAAGCGTTTCACCCCGAGCAAGGCATTTCACTGCCACTACTGCGCAGGGGGCTACATAGAGTGGAGAAAGGATGGTTAAATATAGGAAATGTCAAAGGGTGGTTGATAGGCTGGTAAGGATACAGAGAATGAGTGTTGGGTAGATGAGAGTGTTAAGAGAATAATTGGAAATTAGTGTGATAGGAGGTGTCTATTGACCGTACATTTAAACACCTGGAGATTGTAGCTGTCGGGAGAGCAGACATGTGGAAGGGAATTCCACAGGCGGGAAGCGCGAGAAAAGAAGCTGTTGGAGTAGAATTTACGGTTACATCTTATCTGTTTAACTGTAAAAGGGTGGGACCTAGTTGCCAATCTAGTATCTCGTCTAGAAGAGATAAAAGAAGATAAGGGGTCGAGCTACAAGATGATAGGCGATGTGAAAGGTCAGGATCGTCTACATCCTGAAGAGATGCAGCACATAGAAAAAGAAGCACGTACTTAGAGGACCCTACGCCCAAGTAGTGCTTATCGGTGCTGAAAGTGGTATTGAAGTCTTCTTAAATATATCGTGTCCTTTGAAGATATAGACTTTCATGATTTCCCTTCCTTGTCGCATATAGCAATGTTTTCTTTTTATCTTTTCGCTACAAGATATCTGGAAGTTTTTTAACGGATAATGAGAAATGCGACACCAAAATCCAAACAATCTTTCGATGAGAAAAAGAGGCATTCTCAAAACTAAACAAAGTATCAAAGAAGATGGAAAATATCGTTTGAAACAAAGAAATGAGAGCTGGATTGCTACAAAACATGTATTCTCTGGTATGACAGCCAATGTTAAATATTCTTAGCAGAAATGAAGAAATACACAATTCAACGCCAAGGTAGTTCTCCGGATGAATACTGAGACGAACCTAAATTTCATGAACGCATGGTGAGGAAGGAGTATTTACACTATATGCGGGGTGGTGCAGTGGAAATCGGGAAGTCGAGTTCGAATTCCAGTGGAATTCTTTGCATTCACTTACAGGCAAATACTCTTAGGAAAGGTATTAATCTACCTCTTCCCTCAAGTTATGGGTTAAATAACTGAACAAATAGGTTTTATAGTCTTGGTTGGCAACCATTCTACCGCAGAAAATAATGGCAACCTACTGGGGGAAAATCTTCTGCTCAGTCAGTTATGTCTTTTTCGAGACATGATTTGCCCAAAGCGTGTATCACGTATTACACTTAACTAACTGAATATAATAGTTGGAATCATGATAAAGGCTTCTACTGGGTATAAAGTGGGGGATTAGTTTTCTATTGTTATGAAGTAATAAACTGATCCCCCACTAATTACTATGTAATAATATAATACATTTTTTTTATTTCTAGTTACGAGTCAAATAACAAGACAGATTGGGTTCTATAGCCTTGGCTAGCAATTTACTGCGAGAAAATCTACTGCCCAGTGGGTCATGTCTCTTTCGAGAAAAGATCGTCCAAGTGTGTATCACTTATGGCACCTGTGTATACTCATTATTTCGCGTAAGTGTCCGTATATTTTCATTATAATATTTACTTGTTACTGATCTGGTAAATTCTTTTTGATAAGCGAATATCTTAACATACAGTGGGTCACCAACTCCAGTGTCAATATCCACTGCGCCACAATAATGTAATTCTTTAAAAAAATAAAAAGAAGATAAATTCTGACGAGAAAAAATAGTCTCCAATGGCATAGTGAACTAATATTCCTAACAGAAGACGTAAGTATTGATTAAATATAATATTTCCACTTTATATTTGATGGAAATGTTTTATTCAAATTTATTTTTGCGTTTAATCTCTATGGGCAAGTTATGTTTTATTTAATTCGACCAAATCTTGATTGAAACTATTTCTTTTCATTTTTTATTTGTGTGTCTACCAAACTCTTCTACAGTTACGTTCTTCTCATTTGGATTTTAATCTCGGCCAACATTTGAGCAAAATGTCTTTTAAATTGAAAGTTTGGGTTTCGGTTAACACACTCTACGGGATCTATAGTCACACATTCTTTTAACCCGATAAAACTGGATTAAAATATTGTAATCGCTATCCCTTTCTGTCATTTTCTACTGGTCAAATCCCTCTCTGATGGTTTTCTTTTAATCTAAACACTATCTGTATTTATGCAGTGGATATAAGTGTTGGTTAATTTCAATGGTGAATCCAATCCCAGACTACACAGATAAACATAAATATACGAGTTAAAGGGAGATAACTATATAGCTACCGGAAGTAGCTTCGCACATGGAATGAGAAAGACATATATCCCAGTGATCGAAATAAAGTATTCCGGTTCGAAATTCCTGAAGAATATTGAAGCGTAGAACGACCGAAGCTAAATCTAATCTAATCTAAACTTATTTATAAATGGAACTTTGTGTGTATGTGTGTCCGTTACTTATAGACTCTGAAATAGCTGAACCGGTTTTCTTGAAAATTTACACAGTTGTACCAAAAGCGTCTGCGAGTATTCTTAGCTAGGTTTTGTGTCGAGGTACTCCCGATAAATATCGAAAATCGATAATAGAATAAATCGGCTTATAGAAGGAGTGGTCCGATTTTAATCAAATTTGATACAATCATAGACAAAGACGTAAGAAACGATACTCAGAAGTTTTAAGGTTGCAGTTCTTACAATAGTGCAGAAAACCGATAATATATATATATATATATAAAAGGCAAGATGTTTTTGTGTGTATCTGTTTATCTGCCTGTATGTCTGTATTTTTTTAGTTTTTACTTCGGGTTTGGCTCTAAGTAGGTATAATTGTAGTTTTTAGTCTCAGCTATGATACTATTTACTCAGAGGACTTATTTAGCCTTCAAAATTCAGTTTACGACAAAAATAACTTATTTGATGTCGATACCAGGAAATTAAAATTTGACTTACATCTATTAATTTTTCTTTCAGTCGGTTTCGCTTTAACTGGAAACAACTATTGCTTTTTAGTCTTTAGTGCCGACGTCCAAAGAGTCGGAGCTCCAGGACCATGGATTAGTTTTATAGCTTTCATTACACCCGAGCAACGCCAGGCTATACTGCTAGTATAGCAATAAAGACGAGGGCATCAGTCCGAACTTTGAAAATAATGTGACCAGCATGTGTTTAAAATATTTTAACAATATGTTTTATTTGTATTTCTATTTGTATAGCTATAAGTTGTTTAATGACATATCAAATCCGTGTGGGTAATTTAAAGCCAAAATTTACTTTTTGGGGAGTTTTGAAATAGAAATATATTACGCTATCTTGCTTTTACAGTTGAATACGAAAATATCACAGGTTCTATCACCACCGAGTCTGAATGATGGGACAAGTTTTTTGATCGTTTCACCCCAAGCAAGGCATTCCACAACCACTTTTGCGCTTGGGGCTACATAAGGGAAGGTAAATAGAAAGAGTGGTTAGATATAGGAAATGTCAGAAGGGGGGTGACAGATAGTTGGGTGGGTGGGAAGAGTGTTTGAAAGAATGGAAGCGAGTTATTGTGTTAGGTGTCTATTGACCTTACATTTAAACTCCTGGAGATTGTAGCCGTCGGGGAAGCAGTCATGTGGAAGAGAATTCCACAGTCGGGAAGGTTTTTTTTTTTTAATCATCTCACCCCAAGCAAAGCATTCCACTGCCACTATTGCGCATGGGGCTACATAGGGGAAGGTAAAGAGAAGGAGTGGTTAGACATAGGGAATGTCAGGAGGAAGGTGACAGATGAGTAAGGATACCGAGGATGAGGGTTAGGCAGAATGGGAAGAGTGTTTGATAGAATGGGAGCAGGTTAGTGTGTTAGGAGGTGTCTATTGACCTTACATTTAAACTCCTGGAGATTGTAGCCGTCGGGGAAGCAATCGTGTGGAAGGGAATTCCACAGTCGAGAAGTGCGAGGAAAGAAACTGTTGGAGTAGAAGTTGCGGTTGCATTTTATCGGTGAATACTTGATGGAAACTACTCTTAGATTTTCAATAGGATTCATTTTCTATGGATCGTGTGCCTCTATTGGAATAGTCGGAGTTTTTACCATTGTGTGAAATCTGTAAATTTTCTCACAATATATCAGAACCACATTTACCATTTGGAATGTGCCAACGCGTAGCCGATAACGCGACTAATGTATCAACACCGATGTTAAAAGAAGGTTTGTTGACAAATCTTTTGTTTTAAACTACCAATGTTGAATTTTGCAAGAGAAATTTTATGCAAAATTATTTTTCACTTCTTTATAGACAGTTAGATATATTTTGGGAAAATTTATTTTATTTCCTTTGAGCTAACATGAAGATTAACATATATAACGATGTATTTATGGCGAAAGGTCTATTGATTTTGGAAATATGAATATTTTTTTAAAAACATATAGTGAATCATAGGTTTGTAACGAAAATTTGAAAGTCATTCCGTAATGAACGAAAGTATTTTTTAAAGTTTCTATTCAGAGAAACATTGAAGAAAAATGTTTAAACTTCGTCGTTGTTCTACAACCGCATCTAATTCTACACATGTTAGCACACTTTGGGGAAGAATAGAAAATAGATTTTATAAAGGATAAGTTACAAGAATAATATATATATATATATATATATATATATATATATTGATTGTTTAGTACTTAGTTTTTGGTCCTAATAGGGTTAGACCAGTACACATTTGTATTAAAAAGTGTTCAATACAATTATATTGTAGAACTTTTGAATATTTTTCATTTTTAAACGAGTTATTTCGCTACCTTGGTTTCTACCATGAGTGGTGTCTTTACGCGATTTTTAATAATTTTTAAGAACTTTTTTTTTTTTTCGGATATAACGAAACTTGCAGAAATTTCGATGGATGAAGCGCTCGACATTAGATAGATATATCATGATCATCATCTATGTGCCGTGTCCCTTCAGGACGTTTATGTAAATTATTTGTAGTCTGTTCTTTCCTATATCTGCTACTAGCAGTATAGCCCGGTGTTGCTCGGGTGTAATGAAAGATTTAAAACTAATCCATGGTCCTGGAGCTCAGACTCTTTGGACGTTGGCACGAAAGACTAAAAAGCAATAGTTGTTTCTAGTTAAAGTGAAACCGTAGACTGAAAGAAAAATGAATGGATGTAAGTCAAATTTTGATTTCCTGCTATCGATATCAATTTTTCTGCACTATTGTAAGAACTGCAACCTTGAAACTTCTGAATATCATTTCTTATGTCTTTGTCTATGAGTGTATCAAACTTGATTAAAATTGGACCATTCCTTCTAAAACACAATTTTTTCGATTTTCGATATTGGGGGTACCTCGACACAAAACTTAGCTAAGAACATTCGCAGATGCTTATAGTACCACTGTGTAAATTTTAAAGAAAATCGGTTCAGCCGTTTCGGAGTCTATAGGTAACGGATATACACACGCAGACAAAGTTCCATTTATAAGTAAGTTTAGATCAGCACTTAGATAGAGAGATATTGAGAATTAGAAGTTAAAACATGTAAGAAGCAAAAATAAATCTGATGACTAGAACGCACGAAACTCCGAGTCTTGCCAAAAATGTAGGCTAATATAAATTTATTACGATATAAATATATAGCATCGTTTATTCAGTAATGAATTAGAGCACTCTCAGCTATAGAGCGTGTATAATGATAATATACACGCTAAAATGTCTGCCTCCTTCTACTAAGCACCCATAGCCCAGAGGTAGAATCGCCAACTGACATCAATTCGATCGGGTTTCAATCCTGGGTAAAACGCAATCGGATTTATAACCTTACTGATGAGCTGTGATACTGCGAAACAGATCTGTCTGCAGATGACTATATATATATATATATATATATAATACAGTTCTGTTCATACATTGAGCACTGTTTTATTTACACCATCTTCATATGTATTTTTATTAATTTACGTCACTATATTTATATATACATATATATAGTTATTGAAAATATGAATTATATATATATATATATATATATATATATATATATAGTTTTCTAAACATATACTGTTAAATATAAGAGACAATGAATGTCTATTTTGTTTAATCATAAGCCGTTCTAAACATCGTAGTTTGGCTTTAATTTCAGGTGAAAATAAAGACAAAAATTCTCCAACATTTGGATAATTTTTTATTAAGTTGGTTATAAGAACGGTAATATATATATTGATAGATAGAATGATGAGGTTTCATTAAGGACACTGAAAGTAGGAATGGAATATTTATGCTCAGAACGGGCAATAGAAATGTAGAAGGATGCAAACCTATAAACTCTACAAACAAATAAGTAAGGATAAAAGGAATTGTTTCTTCATCAGGTACCCTCAGGAAGTAGGCTATCATGGACTTCCACTCACCCCAAACCCCAGACGGCTATCCATTTGCTCAAGCCCATCAAATATGTCATACGTTGTTTTACTCTGTCTCTCTGTTCGTTTTGTGAGTATCAACTTCTCCAGACCCTCTTTCCTCATTACGTGTCACAAGTGCCTCAGCAGTTTCTTTCTGATATTATGTTTATCTTCTCATACGCATCCTCTCCAAGACCTCGTCGTTGCTTAGTTGCTCAGTCTATGTTATCCTCAACATCCTTCTGTAGAACCATATTTCTGCTGCCTCGAGTCTTTCCCTAATCCTTGAAGAGATCGTCCAACATTTGCTGTCATACAGATATCTCGTGAGAGCCCAGTACTCTTTTCTTTGCTTTTAATTAGATTTCCTTGTCTCTCAGTACCCTGGTTAGCTTTTGAAATGCAAATATCTTCACTTATTACGTCTTCTTCGTGTTTGTTTCTCTTTCAATCATATCGCCAAAACCTTTTAAGAAAAGAGATTAGACTTTTTACACTTTATTTTTCATTATAAAACGTCAGATTAGTTAGTTGAGTGCCATACGTGATACACGCTTGGGCGATCATGTCTCTTTCGAGACATGACTGACTGGGCAGAAGATTATCCGACAGTATGTTGCCATTGCTTTCTGCGGTAGACTGGTTGCCGACCAAGGCTATAGAACCCAATCTGTCCTGTTATTTGACTCATAGCTAGAGTGGGAAGAAATGTATTATAATATTAAGAAGTAATTAGTGGGCGATCAGTTTATTACTTCATAACAATAAAAAACTGATCCCCCACTTTATGCCCAGTAGAAGACTTAATCATGTCTCCAACTATTATATTCAGTCAGTCAGTTAAGTGCCATACTTGATACACGCTTGGGCGATCATGTCTCGAAAGAGATATGACTGACTGAGCAGTGGATTGCCATTGCTTTCTGCGGTAGACTGATTGCCGACCAAGGCTACAGAACCCAATCTGTCCTGCTATTTAACCCATAACTGGAAGGAAGAGACGGATTAATACCTTTCCCAAGGGTATTTGCCCGTAAGTGAATGCAATGAATTCAACTGGAATTCGAACGTCAGATAGTTGGACGTAAAAATCGTGTTTGTCTTGTATAAACAGGAAAGTTAGATTTGCATAAAATATTGATTTTAGAAAAAAAAAAACAGTCAATAATTAGATTCCAATAAAATTTTCGGATGTTATTCTGTGAAGAACAAAATTATTTTTGAAAGATATTTTTAGAGAAAATTTGGGTTAATAATATCTAAAACCTGTGGCTTTCTAACTCATTTAATTCTGAAATTTCAATATAAACCTCTTGCATTCTGGGCGTATGTTTTGATGAATTCTTTGAAAAAGCATTTCATAGTTTTAAACTATCTTATTACCCAAGGAAAACTTCAAAACTTTTACAGAAGTTATTGAACAAAAGCGAAAAAAGAAAAATGGATTAAACATCAACTGTACGAAAAAAATGAAGACCTCAAAATACAAACAATTAAAAAGTTACCTTGAAGTATTATAACAGAGAACAGAGATCCGAAGACAAATTATGATAGCGAAAGATGCCTTCGAAAAGCTAAGCAAAATGTTAAGAAATAGGAAGAAGGCTCAGTTAGAAACTGAGAAAAGACTACTGAATTGTTACGTGATATCTATCTTTTTATATGGCAGTGAATGCAAAACAACCTCCTCAAAGCGACTTGAAGAAACAAAAACATTGTTCTACAGAAAATGGAAAAAAAAAAGGAAACTAAAGCGAGTTCAGCGGATATACATAAATATAAATTGGTGTAAGACAAGGATATGTCTTCTCGCCAGACTAAGCAAGTCGATTCTGAGTGAAGTAGACGTTCTAGTAGAATCATTGGCGTTCACATTCTTAAGACATTCCGGTATTCAGATGATAAAGTGTTGAATAGCAGACACGGAAAGAAATCTATAAAAACTCCTACAGAAAGTAATGAAGGAAAGAGAAACGAGTAAACATCTTTTTCTTCTATGTGCCTTGTCCTTTCAGGACGTAGGCGATCATGGCCTCCCACGTCTCCCAGCCTCCTTTCTGTCATCCACCTTCAAATATATTATCCGCTGCTTTCCTCTATCTGGTCTATTAAGATCAGGTTCTTCAACCCCCACTCCTCATTGCATGCCCAGGAACTCCAGTTGTCTCTTCCTGATGCTCAGTATTAATTTTCTTTTAGTTTTCATTCTTTCCAACACCTCGTCATTGCTCACATACTCGGTCCATGATATCCGCATCATCCTTCTGTAGAACCACATTTCAGCTGCTTAAAGTTTTCCCTTCTTCTTTGTTAATATCGTCCAACATTCACTGCCATATTGAAGAACTGACATCACATAGCAATCCAGTACTCCCTTTTTTGTTTCTAGCGAAATTGTCCTGTTTCTTAATACTCTTCTCAGCTCCTTGAATGCATCCTTGTGCTTTTGGATCTCAGGATTTGTTTGTTTGTTTTTGAGGCTTAACGACCTATCAATCCTTATGGTATCATTTAAGGTCATAACCAATGATTTTTGGATAAAGTTATTTTATTTTTACAACATTTTTCTTTTCACGATTCATTGGGATTTGTTTTTAAGAGCAGGGTCCCCAAGTCCTACCCTTGTTATTTAACCCATAACTGGAGGGAATGGACGGATTAATACTTTTCCCAAGGGTACCAGTACATACGTGAATGCAGGTTATTCAACTGGAATTCGAACTCGGCTCACCGATATCCACTGCACCACTACGCACATCCGTCACTATACGCTTACAGCACCTGGTATCAAGCACATCGCGCTTGATATAATTTTCTCTTTTGCTGATATTATGCATTCTGTTTATATTTCTGAGATGAGGTAGTATTTACATTATTCGGACTATTGTCCTCATCTTTGTTGCTATTTGTACGTCGTTTCAGCCGTTGTACGCTCCTGCCTTCTTCAGATGCTAAGAATTTTGAATTGAATGTTTTATTACAATCAATTGGGTATATCATGCTCATTCCTGACGTAAATCTCGATTGGAAGTCATTAGTCATCTCCCTCCAAGTTACTTGTTCGCCACTACTGCAAATTGAATGGTTGGAAAGAGAGATAACGTATGACTTCCAATCAGGGCTTTACGCAAGGAATGAGGATGATATATCCCAGGGATTGTAATGAAGGGTTCGTTTCTAAAATCCAAGCAACTGACGAAGGACAGAGTGTACGACGATCGAAACGTCGTACAAATGGCAACAAAGATGAAGATGAATAATGTAAATATTGTAAACATGCATTCTGTCTGATTTTTAATATTTAGTCCTTTCATGTAATGTTTTTTTACTATTTCATCTAAACGTTAATGAAATTTTTCTTCAGAATATACTACTAAAAGAATGCCATTCGTCAATGTTACAATTTATAAGGATAATTCCTCATCTTAAAAATTGCAAGACAAGATAATATTTCTTTCTCTCCGACATATTCAGTTTTTTTCCCTTAGAATTGTAGCTAAGCCAATCTTAATAAATAATAAATCTTCTAATTTTTCATCTCATAAATTTAACACAAGGTTTTCTTTTCTTCTATCTCTCCCTTAGAATTGTAACTGACTAAGCCAATCTAATTAAATAACGAATTGTTGTATACCAATAAACAACAAACACGTCCGTATATAAAAATATATCAAGTGATATCTTTATTAATGACGATGGACCGTGTAGCCTAGGGAACAGAGAGTTGAGGGAGCGCTTCTAAGGGTTGACGGGGGGGGGGGGGGTGTCGTTGTATCTGTTCTCCTCTGGTCTGTCCGGACTGTCTGACTCTGTCTCTCTGCCCAGACTCGTCTGTCGTGAAATCCGTGCCCGAGGTCTTTTTATCTCCAAACCGGTACTTCCGATTTTTTGCCTCGCCTACGCACGCCCACGTAATTCTCAGAGACACCTGTTCTGTTTGCCTCTTGTAGCCATTTCCGCTACTGCCGGAAATAAGGTCAAACAACCATCCGTTCCTTTCAACGGCCGGAAAACGCCCCCGCTTCCTCACTTCCTCGGGTGGGCCTAGATTGTTATATTACAGAATAATGAATATTATTCATCTTAAAATTACCAAAACAAGATAATTTTTCTCTCCTATCTCTGCCATTAGCTTAAAAGATGACCAAGCCAATCTTAGTAAATACTAGCATCACAGCCCGTCGTTGGCCGTGTAACTTAGAACATTTTTGTAGTAGGAGAATATGCCACTTTGTTTTTTTACATATTTTGGTTTTGTTTGAAAAAACACTTTTTTTAAAAAATAATTTCTTTTATTTCAAAATTACGGGGGAAAATATTTGCATTTTTTGTTGCCCACATGAATTTTTAAAACGTCGAAATAAAAATTAAATATAAAGGCTCATTTTTTTTTTAATAAAAAATATTTTAGTCGCATTTGATACACGTGATTTGATTTCTGTGACGTAATTTAGCAACCATGTTAGATCTTAGATGTTTTACGGAGCAAATGTAAACAATTGTGTCCATTGGAAAAAGTGCGAAAGGGAAAATTGCTGAACTTAAACTCGAAAAGTATGTGTCGACCTGGCTTCCCTGGAGATATGTGTCCCTAGAAAGTTTGAATGGCGTAGCTTAAATAAATGTAGGCATGCATAGGTTACAGTCACACACAGACTCACAGATTGACTTTTATATATAGAGAGTTATACTTACCCGTAAATTGATGGCATTGTACGTTTAGACTTCCTTATTCTCTGCAGAATTCTCCTGATTTTCTTTCCAAAAATAACTACTGATAAGTCGCAGTAGTTATGGATTCTATATGTACCAAAAGTCGAAGCGGCTTAGTATTTTTTTAAAAAAATCTATTGATTTTCTTTCTAAACCAGCTTAGACTTTATTTCTTCTTTATTCAATTTGATTATTTTTAAGGCAATGGGTACATTGATTTTGATGCAAGCTATATAATTAACAATAAAAGCAAACTATATTATGGTCATGAAACTCGCTTTTTAAAGCGTGCCGAGTCGTAGAGTCATTGAACATGTTTCAATAAAAGCTGCTATTGTAATGTGAATGATCTCACCGTAGACAATATTATTGTATGTCTTCTTCTGTTAGGATGTGCGTTGTGGTTCAGTGGATAACGACAAATCAGGGAGCCGACTTCGAATTTCAGTGGAATTCATGGCATTCACTTACGCAGAAATACCCTTGCAAAAGGTATTAATTCGTCTCTTCCCTCCAGGCATGATTTAAATGATAGAACATATTGGGTTCTGTAGCCTTGGCTGGCAGCCTATCTTCTACCCAGTCAGTCATGTCTCTTTCGAGACATGATCACCCAAAGTGTGTATCACTTATGGCACTTAACTGGCTGACTGAATATAATAGTTGAAAATATGAGTTCGTCAGAGCAGAAGCCATGAAAATATTAAAAGAAGAGATAGAGGGAAGTCACATCTCGCCGATGAGAAAGTGGCTTGAGTCGTGTTGCCAGGTCGGGACTAATCAAATTACAGATTATCTCTTGGAGCCTGTCGAGAATACTGAGAAGAAAAGCAGGGGCGCCTGACCAGATATAACAACAGTATTATATGCTTCCTTGTGATCAGCAGTGGACCTTATTCCACTTGTTTGCTACATATTTTACAATTTTTTGTGTGTTTAAATCAATTATAGAAGTGAATGACAACCAAAATGCCATGTTTATTCAAGAAACCTTATTAACTTCCCAATATCCAATCCATGTTTTACATTTTGCGGTCGGTTTGGAATAGTTGGACCGACGTTATTATTCATCTAAAAAACAAGTGTTATTTTGACGAGTGATTAATCAAGTTTGTAACGACGAAAATGGTTTTGTTATTGCATCGGGAATCTTATCTTCTTATTGAGGTGTCAAACATCTGTTTATTTGATTTTTAACAATCGTGCTGGCGAGTAGGCAACACATTTCCTTTAGCGATAATTACTTCAAATATATTTGTTGCGAATATACGTGTTACTTGAAAGTATGACAAATTTCTTGTGCTGCAACAAACAGAATGAGGATAATTAAATTGCTTTTTTATACGAGTGTTTCTGGAATTGTTTCTCAGTCATTTTCAAAAATAACAAGTAAACGTTCGTTTTAGGTACCGACGGCTTTTCCCCCTTCAAATTTATCCAAAATAGCATTTTTCTGTGCAAATGTATATGCTGAACTCAAATCAACAATTAGTTATTGAAGAAAGTTACCTTTTTTGCTTTGAAGGTCCATAAAAAAACGAACTATGTCTCGAACTTTTTCTCTCCCGTAACTCTCACGAAGTCAGTAATTTTCTATCGAATTTTGGTCGATTTTCTTCCTTTACTGAAACTTCCTGTGATGAAAGTAATAAGCGTAGAAATACAATAGAGCATTACTTTCATTGCCGGAAGTATCAGTAAATGAAGAAAAATCGACCAAAGATCTGCCAAAATTCGTTCAAATGCGCAGTACATTACATGAAAAAAGAAAAAGTGCAAGATATAGTTCGTTTTTTTTTATGGACATTTAGATTAAAAAAAGGTAAGTTTTTTCAATAACTAACAGTTGATTTGAGTTCAGGATATACATTTGCACAGAGATAATGCTATTTGGATAAATTTGAAGGGGAAAAGCGTCGGGACTTACAACGAAAATTTACCAAATAACACCCTCAATAACAAATAAAAAAACTACTGCTGGATGAGAAATTAGGTTTTAATTTTGAAAAATTCAAACGTAAATTTAAGTTCTATTATAATAATTTATTCTGAGCACACCTTCTCCTGTCTCTTTTTCCCTCTATCTGGCCTGTTACTATCAGGTTCTCCAAGCCCTCTTTTCTCATTGTATCTTACAGGAATTTTAGCTGTCTCTTCCTGATGCTCAGTATTAATTTCCTTTTTGTTTGCATCATTGCTCACATGCTCGATCCAGTCATCTACAATATTCAAAAGTTTAAATGTAACTTCGATTGCCAGATTCACACATCCTGAATGTTGTCCTTTCTTCACACCATTATCTTTTTATAGAAATGTCGGTTATATTAACCTATTTAAACGGTAAAAGAGTGGGACCTAAATGCTAACCTAGTAGCGCGCTTAAAGCCGAGGTGCCTAGTCATGACCAATTAGATTGCAGATCCTTCTTTGGATTTTGTTAAGATCGCCCTCCTACCGATTTGTGGCAAAGTCTTCGAGGATCTTATCAACGCCGAAGTGGTTCAACATCTCACTGTCACTTCCCTAACAAACAATATGGTTTTCGCTACATCATGTCTACACTGATATGCTGACTGAGTATATATACCAGGCTCTCGATAAGAACGGTGAAGCTCGCGCTGTTTCCCTGGATATCTCCAAAGCGTATGACAGTCTAGCATACTGGCCTTCTACGCAAGATACGTGGCTATCGCATCACTGGACGATTGTTTGATCTACTCCAGTCATTCCTTTCCAATTGCGTAATGAAGGTAGTATTGAACGGGTATGCTTTCAGATACCATTATACGAACGCGGGTGTTCCTCAAATCTCTATTCTAGGTTTTACGCTTTTTCTGATCGTTATCAATGATTTCCCTGAAATAATCAAATCCCAAGAAGGCATCTATGCTGACAAAGACCCCCCCCCCAATTTGTGGTGGACTGGGGTAAGAAATGGCTCGTGAATTTCAATGCTTCCAAAAGAAAGCTGCTATGTGTTAATCACCATAGACAATCACTCCATTAGCATGGATCAAAATAGTCTCCCTGAAAGCAAAACACTGCGCCTCCTCAGCCTCTCTCTCTCAACAGACTTCTACTGAAATGACTACATCAAATCCATTACCACGTCTGCTGCTAGGAAGGTCGGTACCCTGTGTAGGGCCAGGAAGTTATTCTCGTCTGAATTCATCTTGCACATGTATAAATCTACCATCCGCCCATGCATTAAATACTGCTATTCACCTCGGGGTTCTTGACAAAACCAACGGAGAATCTGCAATGGAATCGATCTCGACTTGGTAGCGCAGTTGCAGTCACTTTCTCCCTGGCGTTATGTGGCAACACTCTGTCTTTTCTACAAATACTTTCACAGCTTATGCTTCGACGAGCTTAGCTCCCTGGTGCCCTATCTGCATGAATTTACTCGAGATTCAAGACTCGCAGCTAGATCCCACCCGTTTACAGTGAAACCAAAAATGTAACCGCAACTTCTACTCTAGTAGCTTCTTTTCTCGTACTTACCGTCTGTGGAACTCCCTTCCATATACTTGGTTCCCTGACACCTACAATCTCCAAGAGTTTAAATATAAGGTCCACTCTACACTCATCACACCAGTATTCTTACCCATTCTCTGATACCCCTTTAACTTGTTAGTCTTTCTCATCACTATGTAACCCCCTGCGCACCAGTGGCAGTAAAACTGCCTTGCTTGGGGTGAAATGATAATAAAAAGATAAATAAATAAAGCATCGAGACAGCATGATCATCCGACCAGCAGTATTCAATACATGGGTGAAAGATAGATTCTGACGAGAAAAACCTTCTGATCCGAGACAGAGACCCAATCTTCCTAGCAAATAAATGCAGCTCTAAATCTACAGTAATTATCCAAGTCCAGGTCGGTTGAAAATTGAGGCCAATGAAGAGCAATATGTAGTGATATTATCTCCTCATTTGAGGGGAAAGTAATAAAAAAAATGGAGCAGGTGCTGTTTGTGAGGAAGAGAAGATTCAGTTTTGCTATATCTGTAGTATATTATACCGCTGGATCTGGACAAACAAATATAAAGATGTTACGGAAATCACGGAAGATTAACGAAACTGATTATAAACAACCGACAATTTGAAATTATTTGTTTGAACATTATTTTTGATCGATACTCGTATTTAAGTAGATATTCTGTTTTATATTACGGAAATTAACGAAGATTAACGAAACTGGTTATAAACAACCGACAATCTGAAATGATTTGTTTGAACATTATTTTTGATCGATACTCGTATTTAAGTAGATATTCTGTTTTATAATAAAACAATATTATATCTTTATTTCTATCGGCCTGATTATTTACGATACATTTTTGTTCCGAAAATATGTGTTCATTCTATGTGGATAGGAGTTGCGGGTTCGAATCCTGCCGAATTACACACATTTTCGTCATAAAAATTTATCGTAAATAATCAGGCCGGTAGAAATAAATATATAATACTGTTTGATTAAACACAGAATATAAACTTAAATACGAGTATCGATCAAAAATAATGTTCAAATATATCATTTGAAAGAGAAACTTGTATATATAAAAATAAAATCTTCAATTTTTATTCTTTATTGATGAGGCTTGTGTGTGGCAGGAGGACAGCTGAAAAGAGATCACACACAAGAAGGAGCCGTCGGGGGTTGTTAGCCAGTCTCTATCTCTTTAGCCGAAAATTCTAAACTTTATATAGTCTAAAAACTCTCCAGCAATTTTTCTTTTTCGTGCTTATCGCTTTGTTGACGTTATCTATAGCTGCATGTATCTGTCAATGACTTCTTGTTTTCCACTTTGTTGATATCATCTACGGCAGGATATATCTGCAAAGCACTCTTGTCTTTTGTTTACCTTACCTACAGCCGGATGTGCATGTCAAATACCTTCGCCGTTTAAGGTAATATAATACATATCCTGATATCAAAAACAAGTTAAATAACTTGGTAAACACTGAAATCTGAAGATGCAGTGGTATAGGAAAAGGTGCCTTCCTGAATCTCAGCAAAGTATTAAAAATCAGGAATATACCATTAAAAACAAAGAGTACTAAACGGTTATGTAATATTAGTTCTCCGATATGAGAGTATGAGAGTGAGTGCTTAATAATGTACTCATCAATGAAATAGAGACTTGCAACAACTGAAATGTGGTTCTACAGAAGCATGCTGAGAATACCAAGCACCGAACATGTATACAGCGATTAAGTTTTGGAGAAAATTTAAAACAACAAAGGACATATATAATTACCATCAATTATGGGTCTACCTTCGTGTATTTGGCTAAATGAGTGAATAGAATATAAGAACAATCGTATCGTTCAAGGAACAGTAAAACAATGGAAACTAGAAAACATAGAGAATTATACTGGAGAAGGTCTGGTATCATATGAGCTGTAGTAAAACACAATTTTAATAATTCAGACAGTTATGGCGAAGGACGCGTTCTAAAAGGTAGGTAAAGTATTAAGACAGGAAACCTTTACTAGAAACAAAGACGAGAGTACTGGATTGCTATATGATGTCAGTTCTTCAATATGGCAGTGAATGTTGGACAATATCATCAAAGATTCGGAAAATCTTGAAACAGCTGAAATGTGGTTCTACAGAAGGATGCTGGGGATATCATGGACCGAGCATGTGAAAATTGACCAGGTTTTGGAAAAGATGGTAACGAAAATGAAATTAATATTGAGCATCAAGAAGAGACAGCTAAAGTTCCTGGGACATGCACTCAGGAAGCACGGCTTGGAGAACCTGATACTGACAGGCCAGATAGAGGGAAAAAGAGACAGGGGAAAGAAGCGGATAACATATTTGAAGGGCCTGGGCAGGTGGATGACAGAACGGGGGTTGCTTGGTGTTACAGGAGAAAGTGTGCTCAGAGCCACCAGGGATAAGGTGACGTGGAAGGCTATGATCGCTTACGTCCTGAAGGAACAACGCACATAGAAGAAGAAGTGCCATACGTGATACACACTTAGGCGACCATTGCAAAGTCTGTCAAAGATATTCCCAGTATTCAATGCTGGTATGTCAAATCTTCTTTAACTCTGACGAGATTGATTGGTATTTAATATCACAGATAAGATTTGATTTTAGTCCAGTACCGTTTTCTTGTCTTAATTATTTTTTATCTTGATTACCATTCGTCTCTGCGTCGAATACTCTTGCCATATCTGCTGCTGTTATTCATCTAGAGTTTCTTGAACACATCCATTTGCAATATAATTAATCCGGACGTAGTCGCCCGCCTTCACGTCATTCTCTCACCGACGTGATGTGGCTTCCCTCAGTATTTTCGTGGTACTAGGTTGGCGTTAAGGTCCCAACATTTTACGATCAAAATAGTTAAATTTAACCCTCTCTTCTACTCTAACAGTTTCTCTTCACTCACTTGGTTCCCTGATAGCTACAATCTCGAAAAGTTTAAATGCAACGTCAATTCCAATCTTATCTACTTGATTCTCATCCATCTCTTATTCTTTTTTCGACATCCCCTGTACCTTGATTTGATGCAAAATAATTATATATATATATATATACTCTGATTTATTATTTAACTCATAACTGGAGGGAAAAGACGCACAAATACCGTTTCCCAAGGGTATTTGTACGTAAGTGAATCGAAGCAGTTCAACTGGAATTCGAACTCGGCACCCCGACGCACATTCTCTGTAGGTGACTATACACACGTAGCGGTATAAATAGGCACTGACCAGCATCGACATTGCTTAACTTCGGTGATCGTACAGGAACCGGTGTTTCAACGCTATATGGCAGTAAGCCTTTCAGTTGATTGTTTTTATACGCAATGCGAAGATAGTTTTGAAATTACACAACCGTTAAGTAACATTTAATTCGAATATGTGCGTTGTGGTGCTGGATATCGGCTCGGAACGAGAAATCGGGAAGCTGAATTCGAATTCCAGTTGAATTCAGTGTATTCAGTTACGTGCAAATACCCTTGGGAAAGGTATTAATCCATCTCTTCCCTCTAGTTATGGGTTAAATAACAGGACAGATTGGGTTTTATAGCCTTGGCTGGCAACCTACTCCGGGATAATCCTTTACCCAGTCAGTCATGCCTCTTTCGAGACATGATCGTTAAAACGTGTTTCACGTATGGCACTTAACTGACTGAATGACATCTTTAACTTCAGGAAAAGAAAAAAAAATCAAGTCAGAAAAGCGTACCAAACTTAAACCAGTAAAAATTTTCTCCCCGATAAGCATTTTTACGAATGGCCAGCTATACCATATTGTTGAGAATCTTCGTCTCCAATTTCTTGTGGAGAAATTGTTGTAGTGACCTCTTTGGCCAGAAGTAATAATCGGAACACAGAAGTTAGGTTCGAAACAGCACTCACTTAAAAGGTATTAATCCGTCCCTTCCCTCCAGTTATGGGTTAAATAGCAGAGTAGGACTTGGGGACCATGCCCTTAAAAACAAATCACAATGAATCTTGATACTCGAAAAAGAAAAAAAGCATTACTAGACACAAAAGTTATATAAAAAAAAACAATAATAAATTGTTGAAAGAAAAAGGTATTACCAGCAATAAATAATATTTAGTTGGTAATAAATGACCCGCCGAGGTTGATATGCCATAAAAACCAAAAAAAAAAAAAAAAACTACCAAGAAAGTAAGTGTTAATAACCAAGGCTATAGAATCCAATCTGTCCTTTTAGTTAACTCATAATTGGAGAAAAGAGACGGATTAATATCGTTCTCAAGTGTATTTGCGCGTAAGTGAATGCAAGGAATTCGAACTCAGCTCTCCGATTTCTCGTTCCAAGCCGATATCCATTGCACTACAACGCACATCCTAAGTGTTAATAATAAGCAAATAGAAATAAGTAAGACCGAACGGTACAGTTACGCTGCTTGTTGCCTAAATTGTAGCTGGCTTTTTAGATGGTCAGAAAAGCGAACGTTCTGACCACGTGACTAGTATTTTTCTTCTTCATTTACTGTGTTTTTTTCCATTTGGTATCTCTCCCAAACTCCGATCCGTGTTGCTTTCTCCTGTCTCTTTCTCTCTGACCGTCCTGTGAGTATTAGATTCTCCATGCCTTCTTTACTTATTTCTTGCCAAAGGAAACTCAGCTGTCTCTTTCTGAAGTTAAGCCTAAGTTTTCTTCTTGTTTGCAATACATCGTCGTTGCTCACATTCTAGGTCCATGGTATAAGGTACGATCGTATATATTTTACGCAGGATGTTGTTATCAAAGAACCTATAAAACTAATATAATTTCTACGACGTTTAAGGAGTCGTTCAAAGGAGAATTTTCAGTTGGGAAAAGTTAATAACCTCTGTGAAGCACATAGGAGTCGAAACTTAGGGTTAAAGCAGAAGACGAAATATTTCTTTTATTAAAAGAAAAAAAAACAATTCAGATTACGATATGAGAAATGACGTGTCGAGATATCAAAACAGCTAGGTACTTGCTGAACGGACATCGAATTTATCTTTTTGAAAAAGAAAAAAAATAGTAAAAAGAACGACGATTGATTGTTTTCCACTGTTTTGAGTAATTTCGAATTTATAAGACAAAAATATTCTTGTTTGGAATAATTTGACAAAAAAAAAATTAAAAAAACGTCGGTCCTCGAAGACAAATTTTCTCGCCATTTCTAGACTTCTTTGTCTCCTTTTTGAGTGTCCGGGTTGGGGCATTGAGTGATGCATGCGACTAGGAAAGAATTCTCACAAGACGACGGTGTCTTTTATTTCTTTGAGTCAGAAAAGGCGCGTTTAATTAATTTTTTTTTTCACTGATAAGATTTTCTAATTACTTCTTTAATTATACACCTCGACGACGCCGGATGAGAGCAGAAGGACTATGATAGAAACACACATGTCAAAGGTGCACGTCTACACACTCAGATGTACAAAGATACATACAAGTAAGCACACACCTAAACACAAACACAGATACGCGCACGTACACATAATTAACTAAAACATTGGATACTCAACTCATTTTTAAAGTTTACAATTTTTATAAATCTTTGGTTTTAATTAAGGATTTTTGTTATTTTTTAGAAATGTTATTATTTCATTATTTGGTGGAGAACTGTCAAATAACGTGTTTAAAGGCATATAAGACGCAACCCAATTTCGGCAGGGAAAATCAAGAAAATATTAATAATAAGTAAAATTAGTTGTAAATGGTACAGGCTAAGCTATATTTATGAGGTGTGATTTTGGTGAAACAAGCCATGATTGCATTCAAACGAAAACTAATAGGAAAAAATGAACACAAATCTATATAAAAAATATTATATCCAAAGGTAAGAAAACAAGATAAAACTCAAGCAAATAATACAATTGAGCAAAACAGCACAATTACCATTAAAATTTTATTTATCTTCAAGTCCATAAAATTCGTTGTCTTCGTTCTCAAAACTCTGATACTCATTTTGAAGACTACTATCATCTAAGTTAATAAAAGTTGCAAGGTTGCTAATAGGACTACAAATAAAGTGCAAGAAAACCGAATGCATGGTCACCAGCAAAAAAGGTCAGCCCAAAATGCCAAATACAGGTGAGGAGTACTTTATTCAAACAGGTACAAAAATTTAAATACCTTGGAAGTTTTAAAACAGAAGACGGAAAGTGCAACATAGAGTTCTGAAGGCATATTGGCATCGCGAAGGAAGCATTCCAAAAGTTGAGTAATGTATTAAGAAATAGTGAAAAAAGTACTGGATTGCTATGTGATGTCGGTTCTTCAGTATGGTAGTGAATGTTAGACAATATCATCAAAGATGAAGGAAAAATTTAAAACAACTGAAATGTGGTTCTACAGAAGCATACTGCGAATATCATGGATGGAGCATGTGAGCAATGATGAGGTTTTGGAAAGGATGGAAACGAAAAGGAAATTAATACTGAGCATCAGGAAGAGACAGCTGAAGTTTCTGGGACATGCAATGAGGAAGGAGGGAAGATTGTCTCCCGTAACTCTAACGCAGTCATGTAATTAACTGCAGAATGACTTTGGGCCTGTAATGAAAGTAATACTCGATTTTTTTCTACGCGTATTACTTTCATTACAGGAAGTAAATAGGCCAAAATTTGTTTTTTTACCTAAAAGACATTCTGCAGTTAATTATAATGCTATTTTGGATAATATGAAGTGGGGGAAAAGCCTTCGGGACCTAAAACGAAAATTTACCTGTTAAATGCAATAAAATACCGTTTTATTATTTTCCTGTGTTTTAAGACAACTTAGCAAGAAAAAGGAAAAGAAAATGACGCGAAATACGACGAACCAAACAAACAAGTGATTTTTACTAATTACAAAATCTCTGACTCGTAGAAATTCAAAATGGCTTCTACGATGCTGGCACCCAGGCGTACGTAAATGGAGTGAAAGGAAAAATTAATTGCTTCTTTTGTTCGCGACTTGATAGATTCCAGCAGTGACAGCGAGGAACAGTAAAAACGTCGCAGGTAATATAATTCTTCGAATGAACATTATCAGAAACCGGTTTCCGGAGAAAACTTCCTAATGCTGAGTTAGCATGAAAGAATTGACATCAAAAAGTCGATCTACAATGTGTGATTCCGTCTCAGATCTTTGCCACAAAAAAAACAAAAAAAAACGAACCTCTGTCTGAGGTCAAGGACAGGTTTATTCTTAGGTGATGCTGCCAATAAACGACACGAGTTTGTCGTTCATTACCAGATATGTTAGTTGTATTAAAACAAAAGAAAAGGTAGCAAATCTTGTATGTATTTGATTTGTTGTAAGATTGAAAATGGGAAACCTTTTTTTTATAATCGTTTCACCCCGAGCAAGGCATTTCACTGCCACCATTGCGCAGTGGGTTACATCGAGGGGAAAGTGGCGAGAAAAGATGGTTAGATATAGGAAATGTCAGAAGGAGAATAGATGCAAGTTAGTGTGATAGGAGGTGTCTATTGACCTTACATTTAAACTCCTGGAGATTGTAGCTGTCGGAGTTGAAATTACGGTTACATCGTATGTGTTTTACTGTAAAAGGGTGGGACCTAGTTGCTAATCTAGTATCTCGTGTAAATTCGTACCTAGGCGGCACCAATGATCTAAGTTCATCGGAGCCGAAGATGAAAAAAATAAGAAATCCTTAAAATTTAAACGACGAATGTTTTAAAGAAAAATAAAAATTTAGTCTATGATTAAAAAATAAAGAAAACTAGAGTACTAAAATTTAAACGGTAAAAAACCAACAATTTTCAATAACAGAAAGCTTTATTTTCAAATTTAAAAACAGTGAAAAGTTGTTCTGTAAAGGAAAAAGACGGCATTTACAGTTATTTTTGTCTTATCTTTTATAAACCTTACAATCCATTTACTCTCGGTAGGTTATGCATTGTTTTTCTCTGAATGCTGGATATTTTCAAATGAAAACACTTTAAACTGATGAGGTTTTCGCAAAAGTGTCCTTGTCTCTTCTACTTTCTCTTTCTCCTTTCCCCTATAATCAAACAGAAGAGCTCATTATTTATCCAAAGTAATGACAGGACGCGTAACGCATGCGCGAACTAACGATTTATAGTAAAGGTCTGAACTGGTGGAATTCTTTAACAATCTTGTAAAATGTATGTTATCATAAGTTTTCTCTAATTTTGTTTTGATTTTTTTAAAATGTTTTCTTTCAATAAATTTCTCTTGGTTTTCGGTGCTGAGAATTCCAACACACATCGCCACTTGACTTGAAAATGGCGTTCAAATAACATTATCATGAAAACTGTTAGTTGCTCTCTGAAAATCTTTTGAGGTTTTCTCGAAGACCCCAATTAAAATATAATGACTGAAACAAGAAAGGTAAGAATGCTCGTCTGAATATAGGAAAATGAAAATACCAACATGTAGATAAAAAAAATAATTTTAATTACCTATTTCAAAACTTTTCCAAATTTAATGTTTACAATGAAAAAAGATGATTTTTTGAGTGACTTAAGTTAGCTTTCTTAAAAACAGATGGTAGTGTTCACGGAAACATCAATGCAGGTGTTTATTCAACTGAATAGCACTTCTCTTGAAAAGGTATCTGAGTGGGATTTCATCCTTACAAATGGAATATGGAGGATAGCCTGAATAATGTTTATAATGTAAAAGGTCACTTATACTTAAAATTTGAAATCGACAAGCATAAAAAATGAGGTTCTAAAAAGAGGCCGTGTATACTATTAATGAAAATAGAAAAAAAATGGATATTTGTACTTAAAATCCGAAGAAACAAGTGTTATATATCGCCGTACGACGACAAAATAACGAGAACACGCATATATAAAAATATAAGGTTATATTTTTATTCTTGACGACGAACCCGTGTGGAACAGAGAATGGGAGGGTGAGAGCGCACATAGAATGGGTTGACGGGAGTGTAGTCTTGCCTGTGGTGTTTCTCTGCTTCTCTGCTGGCGAATCCGTGTGTCGAGGTCTTTATATAGTCTTCTAGAACCGGGACTTTCCTTCCGGTCCTGCCTCGCCCACGCAATTCCCAGAGACACCTGTTCTGTTTGCCTCCGTAGTCATTTCCGCCGCTGTCGGAAATAAGGTCAAACGACATCCGCTCCGGCCTCGACAGGATGTATTTCACAAACACCCGCCCTGCCGCTCGCCGACCCCTCCACCGACGGGAAACACCATCGCTTGCATCACTTCCTCGGGTGGGGCCAGATTGTTATATTACACAAGCATCAGAAATGAAGTTGTAAAAATGAACGCTGATAATATCAGTGATGGAACAGTTTTAAATATATAAAGAAAATGAAAACAAAAACGACATTTATTCATTAAATCAGAAAAAGACAAACATTGGAGCTTACAGATTTGTGGAAGAATAAAATATACTGTTGTGGGATCTCTCCCCTTTTGTATATGATAATGGACTCGACTGAGTATACATATATTCCTTCCGTAGAGAGAACAGTAGTCGAAAACGGCATTTGCTTCTACTATGATTTACTAACCTGCATTCAAGTTTGTATATTACGTTCAATATAACCTACTTTTTTATCTCAATATCTGTTTTTGTTGTTCATTATTTTGTGCGGTTCCTCACCCGGAATCCACAACAAATAATATAGACGGATATACTATTTCCAACGACTTCACTTGAAGACTTGTATATATTTATTTCTTACTAATAGTATTCCTGGATTTACTAAGCTGCGTTCAAGTTTGCATATTACGTTCAATATAACCTACTTTTCTATCTCCGTATCTGTTTTGTTGTTCATTATAACAAATAATGACTTCAGGGTATCAAGAGTTGTAGAAAATGTTCGTAGTAGTAATTTGTTGGAAAGAGTTTATGCGTGCGTACGTATGTATGTATTAACGTTTGTTTGGTAGGAATGTCTTTGAATGGAGAAGAAGAAGTAAAATGAATCAGCACAAGAAAATGATGGAGAAAGAGGACAAATGTCCGTGTCACTTGAAGCTTTTCCCGTTACATTTTAGCTTGTCGTCTCTACTGATTCCATTCGCTGACTTTGACTGACACCCATTGAAGCCATTTATATAGTCTTTTAGAAGTTCGCGAAGTATTTTGGGTCTTGTAAACCGCTTTCATTGGTCAAAATCTGAATTTAACATCTATTTTGCGATATCCGGTTTCGACGTTTTCTTTAAACACGTCATTGTGAATTTTGTAAAAGTCAAGAGGAAAGATGATTTTAATTCTTAATTTCCTATACACCACAATAGTATCTAGATTTAAAAAAAAATTTAAGCCTAGTAATACATTGGCGTCTAGATATTATCAAATTATATGTTAGCCTTTAATTTTGCGCTAACATTTTTTTTCGATTGTAGAACCATCTTTAATCTGCAAATATCTAAATACAATCAACTTCACTCCTCATTAATTTTTTACATCCAAAAAACCCTTGTGTCTTTGGTATACGCAGCCTTATGGAAGAGGAATTAATTTCGTACCTTAGAACATTTTTCCCCACATGTCTGTACGCTTGTCATTCGATAAAAATGAAGTTAAATTCTGCTTATTAAATTATTTTATTTTCAAACTTAAAAAAATAAAAGACAAACAATAATTCTTTTACACCCGGTGGTTGTAAAAATAAAATTAATTTTCTAACTTTACTTTTTGCTAAATGAATTAACAGCAAGAAATGTCGGCATATGTGGTTGCCAATCATCCTGTCGCGCACATACGCATCTACCTCTGCTGACTTGAGAATCTCTCCTAATGAGGAAACAGCATACCACTTTATTGTATTACATTCTTATTGATACATTTTAAAATTTCTATGTAACTGTCAAAATACATTTTTCAGATGGTCGATGTTATCCCAATCGGAAACTGCTTAATTTCTGTATTAATGGATTGTGCTGTCAAATTTTAATTCACAATTTTTCAGCTAATTATCGATCCCTCATTTCATTGTCACACCCACACCCATTTCTACTCTTCGAATTGTGATAAACCCGGTGTGAGGCACTCTAGAGTGTTTGATAAGTTCTCTTACATTTTTTCAGTGCAATTGTCACTGATTATTTTAACACAGTAGTACCGCTACTTACGAAATTAATTCGTTGTAGAAGTCGTTTCGTAACGTGAAAATTTCCTAAGTAGAGACTGTTTTTACCCTATAACTGCCCTAATCGCAATAAACACTGACGAAAAATTGTCCGAACAGTTCGTGCGTCAATGAATTTCGCTAGCATGAGACGGAGGCTTCGGTGGCCCGACGGCTGGATATACGCGCATACACATCGAGGTCCCTCCTAGCCACTTTCAAACCAAGATGCAGGATGTTGCAAGTATCTTTACGCTCGGTGGACTCTGGGAGATTCGAGTATTTGGAAATAATTAAATAACGCTTTATGAAAATTGCCACATCTTATTTTTCACGGAATTTTCTACCTTACTAATGTGATACGATAAGTAGGCGTATATTAAGGTGCTTTGTAAAATATGTATTTTATTATAATAGATTAAAAACATGTTTCGTTTAACAAAAGTGAAAAAATAAATAAATAAACGCTTTTTCTTTTATGAGGAAAATTGTGGAAGAGACTAAGGTATCCGATTACTGTTTTACATCCTACCACTCTTCCGCTAAATATTTGACTCTTGACTCGGAGATTTAATGTGATAAAAGATAAAGTTCAGGAAACAGGTTTTTTTGAATGACCAGGTCAAAGGCTGTCTTTGACCACACATTAAGAATTTTCCGGCGGAAGCTTTATTAAGATTAAAAAAAAAAGATAACTGAAATTTTAGACTTACAGTCGCCAATGTTTATCACCGGTGGTCTTAAGCATTTCCGGATTCATTTTAAATAAATAGAATTTAGTGAGTTTTCAAGGTAGTTCCGCCGTTCGTCACATTCGCCTGCCCCAACCGAAAAGGCTAACTCTAAACGAAATAAAGCATCCTTTCAACTCATCCAAGTTGTGGAAGTTCAATCTTGTACCCCCAGGTTGAGGCTCCGACATTTTCAATAAACTCCCGGCAAACATCACAGCGTGGAGAAATTGTTCGGACGGTCAGTTGGGGTGTTACACTAGGGGTAAAATTGATTTTAATAATTATGCTAGAACAACGAAACTCTATGATATGTTTTTTCTTGCTTTTTCTAAATTATTTATTGATGGGGCTGTTTGAATTTTCTAATGAAATTTTATGATTTAGCTTAACGTACAAATTTTGGTCGGCACGGGTAATTTTCCCGTTTAATTCTTCTATTGTTATCCCAAGTTATAACTTGTCTTGTCTATTGTCGCTTTAATTTAATGTCAAGAGAAATTCTGCTAGAGATCCATACAAGAATGTATGAATATAGAAGCGTCTCAAATGATATAACGAGTTTGACAAAGAAGGATATTTTAATAGTGGCAAAATTGAACGAATTGCAACTGAGCCTTGAAAACAGCACAATGTACCTTTCATTACTATGTTTTATAATTTTATTTAATATTTTTCCTTTGTGGAAGCAGACAGTGCGAAGCTGGCCTTGCACAGATGTTCTGGTTGAAAAATAAAAATTAATAAAATATTCAATTTCCAGTTCGCGAGCCTACACGAATTTTATTTATCGGCTAATGGGAAACCCAGAATCAAATACGGGTATGAATTCCCAAATGATCTGCTGCGATCCAAAAAGCATCGCCAGACAAACAGACCCAGACTCGAGAGAGACATCTGTAATTAGTAGCCCCCTTGACCCAAGTCAAGCGGCTTGCTATCCTAGCCTCCCTTCCCTCTCATCTTTTGCTGTCTGAAAACTATTGACCTACGGAGTGAATACATCAAAGACATTCCTAAGCATTTTATTGCCATGAACATTTTAACGTCCGTTGGACCCCCAATAAGTAATGGATTACTTAAATTGTAAAAACCTTAATTGATACGTATATATATATAAAATGTTATTTTTCAACTCTATTTGCTTTTCTTGATTTATAATCATTTTATGACTTATAGCGGGCTATCTACAACAAGGCCAAATTCCGTTAATCTGCAACCATATACAACTACCCTTCACTAGAACGGACTCTCCACTATAAATCCAATCAGTTCTGCTATGAAAAGATAAACGATAATTTTCTGACATTCTCAGATCAGCAGAGCTAGATGCCTATGTGCGCGACCGGATGATTGGCAACCAATATAGGATTTTGTGTCCTATAAATTACAGATGGAAGGCGTGATTCAAAATTCATCTACAGGGAAAACGCTTAAAAACTGGTTGTGTTCTCGTACAAATATATAAAAAAAAATCAGTGAAAAATAAAGAAAGAAATGTGGTAATCTTTTAGCATCGCAAAATTCAAGGACAATTCGTAACTGCAAAGGCGTTGTGTTAATTATTTGAGATATTAAGATACTGAGATGTAATACGTGTTAAAATAATCAGTGATAATTATACTGTCAAATTGTAAAAGAAATTATCAAACATTTTACAATGTCTCATACCGGGTTTATGACAAATCGAAGAGTAGAAATGGGTATATTATTAGTGTCACAATGGAATGAGTGATCGATAATTGGCATAGAAATTGTGAATTAAAATTCTAACTTTGTACAATTTGACAGCACAATCCATTAATACAGAAATTAAGCAGTTTCCGATTGGGATAACATCGACCATCTGAAAAATGTATTTTGGCAGTTACATAGAAATTTTAAAATGTCTCAATAAGAATGTAATACAATGAAGTGGTATTCTGTTTCCTCATTAGGAGAGATTCTCAAGTCAGCAGAGGTAGATGCGTATGTGCGCGACAGGATGATTGGCAACCACATATGCCGACATTTCTTGCTGTTAATTCATTTAGCAAAAAGTAAAGTTAGAAAATTAATTTTATTTTTACAACCACCGGGTGTAAAAGAATTATTGTTTGTCTTTTATTTTTTTAAGTTTGAAAATAAAATAATTTAATAATAAGCAGGATTTTACTTCATTTATATCTAATGGCAATCGTAAGACATCTGTGTGGGGAAAGCAATTGTAGGACACGAATTTATTCCTTTTCTACAAGGCTGCATACGTCAAATTCAGCCTCTCAAAGCTACATATCTCAACTTATTTATAAATGGAACTTTGTGTGTGTCCATTACCTATAGACTCCAAAACGGCTGAAACGATTTTCATGAAAATTTACACAGGTATACTATAATCGTCTGCGAGTGTTCTTAGCTATGTTTTGTGTCGAGGTACCCCCCCCCGATAAATATCGAAAAAATCGGGTTATAGAAAGAGTGCTCCGATTTTAATCAAATTTGATATACTCATAGAAAAAGTCATAAGAAACGATATTCAGAAGTTTGATGAAAATCTATAATATATATATATATATATAAAAGGCAAGATGTTTGTGTGTCTGTAAGTCCTTTATATAAATCCACAATTTTTATCCGATTCTCACCAAACTTCACACACATCTTCTTTAGGCTGAGTATGAGCTCCAGGACCATGGTTTAGCTTTAAAGTAACCTTCCCAGACCGAAGCGAATTCGGATTCATCAACGGCAGCCACTGTTGAAGCAGAGTATGGCAGTCTGGAAGATTGGGTTAGTGAATTCATGAGTCCAAAAGTGACTCAGAAGTCCGACTCTTGATCCTTATGTCCGTTGGCAGATTTGACAGGTTGTGGCATTAGGGAGACGATTACGGGTTTGGCTATTTTTGTCCACCTTCCTTTTCATTAGTTTGGTCACCACAGATTCAGTTAGCTTATTTACAAAGATCTCAACAGCTTGGTGGTTCTTCAATCGCCACGTGGACCTGTTCTGAACTTGGTCTTCAAACAGGTTAGGGCCAATGTCGTATTGTTTCAGGTAGCGTCTCCGTTGAATAGATTTGAAAGGTGGTGGTATTAGGGAGGTGATTATATTTTAATAAGAATCTATTAAACGTAATGAAAGTGTAGGGGTGTCGGTGATGGTAGTTAAATTGGTCTTGTGCCAAACACGTCCGAAGTTCCCACAATTTGAATATCAGAAGGTTAGATGCTGAAGTGTGAAAGGACGAAATTGTAAAAAGAAAATTTTTGAAATGTTGTTAATGCTCTTGCATATTGTAAATTTAAATAATACATCTGTTAAGAATCAGTTAGTTTGATTTTTTGAGTTATTTAGTTCGTCTAAATAACTCAAAAATCAAACTAACTGATTCTTAACAGATATATTATTTATAGTCATGAATGATGTGAATAGAAGTCCATAAATAATAGAGAAAATGAAGTCGAAAAAAGTCGGCCATTTAAATGAGCCTTCATGACTGATGTGTTTCAATGAAAAAATTATAATACAGGTTCAACAAAAAAGAAAGCACAATTCTTGCACAGTTTTCTCACTTCTTTGTTGCTGGAAGGCATTCGAAAATGAGAAAAAACAAGTAGAACTCGCAACAAAGAAATTCTAATTAATCTGACGGTTGAATGAAATAAGCTTGAGGGATGATGAATTATATATATATATATATGCAAAGGTATACTCAGTTATAAAGGCAAAGAAATGAAATTAATTTTATGCTAAAAAACGTATCTATAAATAAATAGACTTTTGTTTATAGCTACTTTATTTAAAATAGAATTCACTTTAACTTTTTGCTTTGATAAAGTCATCACCGGTTACAAAATTATAGTTTTAATCTGGTCTTTATGTAATCATAATGTCATTTTCCTCCGAGTATAACTGAGAATACTTCTTTATTTAATTACACACACATATATTATAAGGAAGTGAAAGAACCGATAGATTAAAAATCCAGTTGATACATTTAATTTTATAAAGAGTTCTCAATACAGAGTAGAGATTAATATTGTAATTTTGTATTACAATGGTTTATAAAAGCATTATATCACTACAAAATATTTTCATGTTTCAGAAGCATACTGGTCTTTTCTCAGGTGATATTTTAAAATAAATGGTGGCAATGATTTATTTTAGAAAATATAGGATGAATTCATTGTTATTCAGAAAATTAAGATAATGTTGTTGGCGGAAGTTAAATAATATGATCGTGGGTGTGTCAATAATACTCAATCAAACGTGCTAACTAGATTGAAAATATGGGTCACGTGGAGAACATAGTAGCTTAATGTCAAAACATGACACATTTTATTTTGACTGGGTAAGATGCATACTAGGAACATGTATTATTCAAATGAGTAGACAATAGTTAATTAAAAAGAAAAATCACCCAACGTCGTCAAACATAAAGGTATTGGGTAATAAAATAACGATAACACATAGTGTAATTTTATTAAAATATCGACAAAACTAATGTCTATAGAAGCTACTTTACTGTAATCTTATATTAAGCGGCGTACGCTATTTTGAAAGAGAAAATGTGTTTTTCTTATTACTGAAAAATCATGGCTGCTGTATCCATTGTAAACATAAAAGACGAAGGGTGTAGAGGCCATAAATTTCGTTATTAGGTCGAGGCATATGACAACAAACCTGCCTATTTTTTTACTATATTGTACAGTACACACACAATTACTGCTACAATCATCAGCTTAAGCTGTTGCTGCTACTACTACGGTAATGCTCTATCCTCCTACTCTCCCGTTTGGCAAAGGTAAGAGAAAGGCTGAGGAGAGTTGCGTTTATTGATTATAAAAATATAGAGGGGAAGGAAAAGCTCGTGTAGAGACATATTTCTTCAGTAGACGGAGAACTAAGTAGCTAACTAAGGAAGGAACAAGCTGAATTATTTTAAAATAGGCAGTTACTTTTCTATCACTCTACACTAACCATTAACATACCAGCCTGTTTCTCATCAGTGTGGCTAGACATCGATTGTTGTCAGTCGGGGTTCCTTATAACCTAAGCCATGAGCTCATGAAATGAGTAACTGGTTTTAAATTTTCCTCTCTAGAGAGCTCTATCATAATCAGGGTGACCCAAAAAACCAGAATATTTTATTCAATGTAATTGAAATCATAAAACATGCCATTTAAGAAACAATGATGGAATTTTCATTTTTTTAAAATTACGTCCTGTAGATGGCGTCCTCCTGTACGAATGCATTCTTGAAATCTGCTGTTGAGATTCCTCATTGACCGCTGGTACATTTCAGCTGGGATCCTGTAAATTTCATACTGTTAGGGTTCAAGCTATAACACCTAAACTGGGATGAAAATAGTATTAAAATGTAAAAACAAACTTTTATAGAAAATATATACATTTCAGAATACAAATACATTTTTGAAGGAAAAAATATTACTAAATATACGATTTTTAATATATATATATATATATAGAATTATCTTATGAAAATGTTTTCTAGTTTTATAAAAAAATAAAATTTTCCATCTAAATCTGACGCACTCATCCTTCTCACTGTAACCGAACATTAGAAAAATACCTCAAAACTCCACCTTTTTGGCATCAAATAACCCACAGAGGTTGATATGCCATTAAACAAAACTGAAACAAACAATAACAGGATGTTAATTCTTCAGTATTTATTTGATTGAAATTGTTCTTTTGTCTTATGACATTTTTAAGGAAGCCTTTAAAATGATAACCATAATAGTGAGATGACAGGAAAATCTCACTGCAAACAAAAAATTGAGTGCTGGACTGCGATGTGATATCTGCTCTTCTGCATGGCAGCGAATGTTGGCTAGGAAAATATGGTGCAATTAAAAATACTGGACTGTTAATGAAATTTACGACAACTGCCTTCAAAGGTTTGTTTTTGTCAGAAACATGTTCTAATAATACCAGCTCCAACATAAAATAAAATTTAATAAGCTATATTTTTTCAATCATTTCACTGCCGTTATTGCGCAGGGGGTTACATAGGCGAAAGTGATGAGAAAGAGTGGTTAGATATAGGAAATGTTAGAAGGAGGATGATATACGGGTAAGGATGTAGATGGGAAGAGTGTCTGAGATGTCTATTGAACTGATATTTAAACTTCTGGAGATTGTAGCTCTGGGAGAAGCAAATTCCAAAGGCGGGAAGTGCGAGAAAATAAGCTGTTGGAGTACAAATTGCGGTTACATTTTATCGGTTCACTGTAAAAGGGTGGGACCTAATTGCTAATGTAGCATCACGTGCAAATTCGTACGTAGGGGTCACCAGTGATGTAAGTTCATCGGAGCAGAAGGCGTGAAAGTATTTATAGAAGCCGCGTCACGCCGGTGAGAGAGTGACTGCAGCCGGTATCGATCACATTACGGATTCTCCGTTGTATTTTGTTAAGAACCCCGAGGAGAATAGCAGGGGCACCCCACCCGAAGTGGCAGCAGTCTTCATAGATAAGATTATTGCTCAGACGTTGGTCAAATTCCTAGATACACTTTCATTGGGTTTCAAAAGAAAAGAAACAATCCGTATACGAATGCGAGTTCCAACGTGTAATAAAGTTTAAGGGTAGTCCAATATGCCAAATACAGGTGGGGGATACTAATATCAAGCAGGTAAAAAAAAATTAAATACCTGGGAAGTGTTTTCATAGAAGACGGAAATTGTGACACAGAGATCCGAAGGAAGCATTCCAGAAGTTGAGCAGAGTATTAAGAGACAGGAAAATTTCGCTCGAAACAAAGAAGAGAGTACTGTATTGCTATGTGATGACAGTTCTTCAATAAGGCAGTGAATGCTGGACAATATCATCAAAGATGAAGGCAAATCTTGAAGCAACTGAGTATAAAGTGGGGGATCAGTTCCGTATTACAATCAATATATAAACTGACCCCTCACTTTGTGGTCACAGCAGTTTCTATCTATTTATATTCCTGAGATCCAAAAGCACAAGGATGCATTTCAGGAGCTGAGAAGAGTATTATGAAAAAGGATAATTTCGCTCGAAACAAAGAAGAGAGTAATGGATTGCTATGTGATGTCAGTTCTTCGAGTAAATGCTGGAGAATATAATCTAAGATGAAGGAAAAACTTGAAGCAACTGAAATGTGATTCTACAGAAGGATGCTGCGGATATCATGGATGGAGCATGTGAGCAATGGTGAGGTTTTGGAAAGGAAGTTAATATTGAGCATCAGGAAGAGACATGCGATAAGGAAAGAGGGCTTGGAGAACCTGAGACCGTAGAAAGCAACAGATAACGTATTTGAAGGGCCTGAGCAGGCGAATAACAGAACGGGGTCTGCGAGTTGATACACAAGAAAGCGTGCTAAGAGCCACCAGAGATAGGGAGACCTGGAAAGGCATGATCACGTACGTCCTGAAAGGACAGGGCACATAAAAGGTTTAGGCCTTCGCCGGTCAGAGTTGACTATGAGTAGCATCCTTGTTGTTTGTTTGGATGGAGCATCGGCGTCTGTGAGAGCAAAAGCTGATGAGGAAGTGACAGTCTCTGTTGCAGAGGCAGCATTTATGTTTTGTTTTCTGGTTTGCGAACCCAGCTCTTCATGGCTACTTGTGTCAGCTGATCCTCTCTTGATTTGAGTTTCTGGGGCAGGGTTCCTCTCTATTCGGACTGGTTGACTGCTACGCTCTCCTATGACACCGTGTTCATATCTACAGCCTTCATGTCACGTTTTACGATGTCAAGATACCGAAACTGTGGACGCTCAGTGGGTCTTCTTCCAGAGACCAGCTCTCTATGGCATGCGGTGGACATCTTGTCCTGCCATGAAATTTCCACTAGGCATCGGATACTTCTAACGTGGAAGGTGTTCACACGACGTATTGCAGTGTGCTGATGACAGAGGCTATTTTTCTTTCACTGTCATCTTGGAGTTAGTCCAAATACGTGTTGTGAGGCGTGCAAGAGTTGTGGCTGCTTTCCCAATTCTCTTGTCGAGCTCCATGTCAAAGGACAGGTTTTCAGTGATGGTGGAGCCAAGGTTGGTGAACTGAAATACCGCTTCTAGCATATAGTCATATTTTAATAAGCTATATAATTAAGATTATCAATCAGGCCATGACAGAATACCAGATCCACTTCCATTGGGTTTCAAAAGAAACAAGCCGCTGATGAATGCGAAAGCTGAATAAGTCATTTAAGTAAGATTAACAAAGACATGATGAAGGATGGCCGTATCCGCATTTGATTGGTGATATGAAAAGAATAGTGTGAAGGTTATGACAATTATCTCAAAGCGAGCAAGCTTACCCTTGCCAAGGTTAATACGAGGCTAAATCAATCAATGACGTAAATTTTTTGGTATAAGGACTTCTAATACAGATAGAAGCTTACTTTTTTCATTTGTTTTGCAGATTAACAAGCATGCTCCAGGATTGAACAGAGGTCAGTTATGCAATGTTTGGTTGTTGAAGTTGAAAGTAGGACAGCAACTTTTTCTGTAACAAACTGTTTTTACGGGGCAGTGTTGTTAGCTCTTCACGCAAGCCTGGTGGACCATTCTTCGTTCTTACGTTTACAGCACCTGATATTCTCAAGTGGTCACACATTTAAATACTGACCAGGCTCGGTGATCGCACGGGAACCGGTGAATTCAACACGATATAGCCGTAGATTATCATTAGGTTGGTACTGAATTAACAATCGAAACAGAATATGTTTTACAGACACCAAGAAATCACATGGAAGATTCATCGGACAATGTCTACAAGTGGGCTAAATTGTTTAAATAGGATGGAGCAGTGTTGAGGAAGAACACAGGACTGGGAGGCCTACAGAAGTGATGTGATCGAATTAGTCAATGACCTAATTCAGTCTCACAGAAAAGAGACAGTAGATGACATTGCAAGGATAGCACACAAAATTATCTATGATGAGCTTGCCTACTCGAAGGTCAGCTGCCGGTGGGTGCAGACCATCGACGAGCTGGGTTGGGAACCGCTCTCTCATCCCAGACCTTGCCCCTTCAAAGCCTTCACGAGAGGCACGAAGTTTGAAAGTGAAGATGACAAAAGTGCTTTGAGCGATTGGTTGAGTCATCAGTCGAAAGATGTTTTACGGTGAGGGAAGACGGAAGCTTGTGCACAGATGGGAAAAGTGTGTGACACTGCTGGGAGACTACACCGAAAAAAAGTAAGCTTCAATCTGGATTAGAAGTCGTTATACCGAAAAATTTACCTTATTTATTGAATGACCCTCGCATATTAATGTCTTACAAACGGTATTAGTCAATACATTTGCCTAGTAAAAAAGAACTAAGTACTTTTGTATTCTTCTATTGTAAACGCTATCATTCATTTGGATTGCTATTATAGTCTTTTTGGATACAAGAAAGAGATTTTTTACTGTTTTATTTATACATTTATTTCACATCACTGTCCTCTTTGGCAGAAGTATTACACTTTGTCGTAGAGTATCGAGAAATCTTGATATAAGTCAGTAGCACCCCGGGGCCATTTCTCGGACGATGCTTGACGAAGAAAACCTTCAATCCTTGAGAACAAATCATCTGTACAACAACGATCCTCGATGGAATATTGCCCGGTAGTGTTCTGATGACGAATATGGATTTGCTGGGAAGCAGGCACTAATCAGCAACGCCTGCGTAGCATACGGGTATTTTCCTGAAGGCTATATTAAATTAATGTTTGCTTTAATGACACTATTTAGAAATGTTGATCAACGTGTAGCCTCCTGTTAATATCCGTTTTTTTTTTTGACAGTGGAATGAGCTTTGAAACTATTGCAATAATAATTAAATTGTTTACTTTCGAAAGCCAATATCCTTAAAAAAAGAAATAAATAAGAAAACTTCTTTGTTGATTTGTTTGTTTAACGGCATATCAACTCCTTATGGGTCATTCAAAAAATAAATATATATAGAGCAAGTCATAGTTATCGTATCAGCCTGTTATATGATAGACACTTTGGGTGTTCATTTCTCGAAAGAGATATGACTGACTAAGCAGAAGATTGCCAAACAGTCTTTCCTGTTATTTAACCCATAGCTGGAGAGACGCACGATGGCTTAATACTTTTCCCAATAGTATCAGCGGGTACACAACTGCAACCATAAAGTCTGGCCCACTTGTAGACATTCTCCGGTGCTCTTTGTCATTTAGCTTTGCGTGTTAGTTTGTGAATCAGGAATTTCTTAACAGATAGATCGAAAATTGTGGATCATTTTATTGGTATCTACATTCGCCAGATTAGATTTTTTTTTCGGAGGAGGGGGACATGTGAAAACAATTATTTATGCGACCAAAGTTCATTAGAAGATTTGAAAGCTAAAATAACTAATGTGATTTCTGGCATTACTGTAAATCAGTTGGCAAATGTTTTCCGTGAAATGCAAAATCGTATTACCCTTTGTATTGCTAATGGTGGCGGACTTAATAAAAACTTAAAAAAAATATTGATTTACAAATTATTTCTATCGCAAATACCAATAAATAAAGTTTTAAAGTGAAGACGAACTTCATGAACATCTTGTATGTATTAGGTGGTATCAAAATATTCAACTGAAACTTTTCTTCTCGGATAACGATCTAAACTTATGTGTAACTTGCCCCAATATTAAGATTATTAATGTATATTAGAGAATATGAAAGATAATGTCACTTTTTGGAGGGGTCTACTCAAGTAGGAAGAAAAATCCACTTGAAAGGAACAATATTTAAATCTTCTCGTGAGAATCCAACAGATTGTGACCCGGAATTGTTTCATTAATAGAAAATTAACTGGTTAAAGTATGAGGCTTCCAAAGGGGACTACTTCGAAGTAGATTTAATGCTGAACTGTTATATGTTCTAGTTTTCTTTTTATAGAACCATTCCTATTTCTCATATACTCATCTAAATCCGGCGACAACAGTATATTATTATTTAGTGAGAGTGTAGAACACAATTAAAGCGGGACTCTCGGCTAGTCATTATTGCTGGGAAAGAATGAAGTAATAGCAGAAAGATGATATATAAACGATAAATCTTATGCGCAAAAATTTCTCATCCTAGTTCCTGATAGTTTGATATCGTCACCCTTGGAAGGTCGCGAAAGACAATGCGGTTCTGCTAAATTATTGGTTCCGTTCGTTTTCCCCTAAAGATATTTCCTGGAATAATGCGTTATCTAAATACTTCATGTCCTCACAGACACATATCTGAAGTAAGAGTTCGTCGAGGAGGAGAGATACTATGATTAATAACTTCCAATTCTAGCAACTGAATGTTTAATATCGTCACATTTTCAAGGCAAAGATGGTGACTATCACGCTGACTTGATTCGTTCCTGTTTTAATGTCATTCAAGAACGCCATTAGCTTACGGTCGCATTATTGCAGTAATAGTTAGTTGGGAAGAAATTGTTCTTTTTCAAATACCGCTAAACGGACATATGCCTCCGTACATTACATTCAATGGGTGGATATTGAAGAGTGACCAGAACGCAACATTTTATTTGTAAAGGATCCAAGTCATATGTCACTTCGATACAAGATTTTCCGCGTCAAACAAGAATAAGTATTAGGACAAGAACTATTTTACCTTGTATGAGTCATCAAAATATAGTTTAAAATCAACCCTGTCCTAACACTTTTGCAGACTACCGATATTGATTATTTAAAACTAGGTGTAAAAGAAATGTATTAAAAAGAAGTTATATTTAATTTTTCCTATTCCCGCACCTGTCGAATTGATAAATGTAATGTTACTTCGCAAGACACACTTTGGGAACAAATACAAGCTGCTTGGCAGGAGATACATTGAAGAAGCTTGTGATGTCAATGCCTGTGATCAGCGCAAAAGGCTATTATTACAAAATACGTCTAATATTTAGTATAAGTATTTTTTTCTTGTTGAGTAAATCAAATAAAATTATGTAACACTTTCGCCCTGGCCGACTGGTTGGTTCGGTCGCAAGCTGTTTCGGGAACGGATCACGCTGCGATGATGTCAAAACGATACCGCTTTCGGGCTGCTGTTTTTCACAACATCTATTGCAACAACGGACCACTGCCCAAGTTGTGCAATTTCGGTAGATGTCTTTCCACCAGAACTAGACCGGACAGTTGCGGTTAAAAATAAACAAAAGTCTTTTCACATATTCTCTATAATCAGGGCTGTCAATTCTCTGTGCAGCTTCTTATCGGATTTTACAAGTACATGATAGCATTAAAATAGTTTTTTACCTAGGCTCACGTCGTGAATTACAATAAAGCACAATTAATAGTAGCACTAATACTAATTCCTCTCTTTCCGTTGTATTAAACCAAACAATATATATATATATATATATACCAGGGGAAGATACTGTCACAATTACTTTAATTAAATTGAACATGTCTCATAAAAGATAAAATAGTTCTTGTCCTAATACTTTTGCACTGTACCGTGTGTGTATATATATTGCTAAGCTATCTTAAAGTCTGCTTCAGAAATTATAAATGTTCTTAAGCTTTGTAAGCGACATACGAATGTTGCCTGAATCACAAACAGAAATATTAATTGTTAATAATAAGTGATGAAATTGGTACAGATGGATTTATTTGGAGGTCTCCTTTTTGCTATTGTTGTCGCAGAGTCAAACGGCATGTAACAACGCCTTCATCACAAAGTGACAAGAAAACCTCTTTCTTTCATATTTGTTGTAAATTTTAACGATTTCAGTAGATTTACAAATATAGAAAGGGGTGTAAGACAAGGGTGTGTCTTTTCACCGGATCTGTTCAACTTGTCCAGTGAGAATATTTTGAGGACACAATTTGAACAACATAAGGTATGCAGATGATACAGTGCTGATTGCAGACACAGAAAGGAAACTACAAGACCTCCTACAGAAGGTAGCTGTGGAGGGTGACAAAAACAAATAAACTGCAAGAAAAATACCAAATACCGGTAGGGGATACTGGAATCAATCAAGAACAAACATTTTAACTACCTAGGAAGTGGGTAAGAGTATGATGATTAGAGTGGAGTGGACGAAAGTTAGTGAGATAGGAGATGACTTTACATTTGAATTCTTGGAGATTGTAACTGTCGGGAAAGCAAGTGAATTCCACGGGCGGGATTTGCGAGAAAAGAAGCTGATGTAGTAGAATTTGTGTTTACAATTTATTGGTTTCACAGTAAAAGTTTGGGACTTAGTTTCTAATGTTGTGGCTCGAGCAAATTCACATATAGGGGGTACCAGTGAGCCAAGTTCATCTGACCAGAAGCGACACATTTTGAAGAAGGCTGAAATGGTAACCATGATGCTTTTGTAAATGTTTCACTTCATAATAACAATTTTTATTCGCAAATAATCAGTTGTTTGATTGTATAATTCTTTTATTTTTATTTCTTGACGTTTACAGAGAATGGCGGATTTTTTTTTCAAAGAAGTTTGACAAAGTATGTACCCGACTGGAAATCATTTTGATTTTATCATGATGGCATCACCTATTCAACGGACTGAACTCTTCCTACAACTACATATACTTCCCCTCACAAGAGAAAGAGAGCTAAGACTGCTACCGTACGACTATTGCGAGCCTAAGTTCTAGTATTACTACCTAACCCGTATTTATCGTTCTACTAACAGAGTTCGAAATATGTATATCGTTATTTCCTATTTTGGTGGATGTATTATTTCTTGCTGGACTTTTAACCGGGCCACGACAGCTTTTGTCTTTCTGTAAAATACCAACTGTTTATCAGAAGATTATAGTATCTGATATTTAGAACTGCACAATAATCACACAAGCTAATCCTGGTTCTTGGTGTCTACGGACTTTCTGTTTGATCTTCGTTCAAAAACTATTGACAGTGTTCAATTACCTGAGTGCAATCGTTAGTTTATATTCTATTTTACCTCAGACGAGTTTTACCAAGCAATTTTTTGTAAATTCCTTACTGTCTTTTATTGATAATGTCTGTAACGGTTCATTTTTTGGCTTATATAAAGACACTCTTGCTTCCTTTTAACAATCAATGTTTCCATATTTATTAGAGAGCATTAGTAGCGTTTATTTCAAACTAATATTAGCAAAAAATAAGAAAAACTTGTAAAAATCTTTTGCCATTCCATTATTAAATGCTAAAAACAGTGGATGCATTGCAACCTTAGCATATTCGTAAATGATCTGTGAGTAATCAAGAACCTATAGTGGCAGCAAACTGCAACACTGCTGACCGTCTGTCTAATGTGACGCTCGTGATGATCTGGTCCTATGATGTCACCACAAAGGCTGGATTACAGGACGTCTTTTGCAACAACGTGCTACTGTCTCATGTTGTGATTAGATCCTACAGGTCAAGTCGTGCAATCTCAATAGTCGTCCTTTTTGAGCTAGTCCGGACACTTGTGGTTTGAAAAAAAGTACATATGGCACTAAAAAACTAATCAACAAGGTCTAGCATGCCTGGAGAGTTACGAAGAATGTCTTTCTTTTCCCAGGAATACAGTTGTCGAAAATGCTGGTTAATACAACGAAGAGTGAAAGGTCGGTAAAAGCATCATAGGTTCCAATCTTTAAATAAAATGTCCTGTCGAAATTTCGTTAGTGTTAAAATAAACAGATGTCTTTACATTTTCACTAAAATCTTTTCACCTATTCTCTATAATCAGGGTTGTCAATTTTGTAAGTAGCTTCTAAAATAGCAAAGTTCTTTCGGGTCCTTATCGGAGTTGGCCGAAGTTGAGCGAACGAAGAATCAGAATTTTCGGTTTTCCCGTGATAACAAAAATAACGGAATTCATGTAGGTGGCGCGTTATTTCAGAATTAACTTCTTGAGTCAATTTCGAACGAAGCCTACCGCAAATTAACTCTTTAGCCATAAGTCTATCGTGGGTGAGCAACTGTGAGTCATGGCTCCTCGGTTGGGAACCTTTTTCCACTGTCGTTACATTTCGACCGAAAAACTGAGAATAATTCTCAGTGAATCTGGATTTTTATAACCAGTTTCCATTCACTCTGGGGATCTAGCCGGCTAATGAAATCGTTTTCCGCCCACTCGATTTCAATTTCCCCTGGGTTCCCAGCGGGTCTGTCGAGGAATCTTGGTATTCGTGTGACCTTATCAAATAATTCTGACACTTGTTTTGTCTAAGCGATTTCGGCTTTTAAATGTTTATTTCAAACTCGACAGAAGAGAAATGCATAATTTTTTTTCTCCTCTTTCCCAGAATAGTTAGATTTTATATTTGCAGGATCTTAAAAGTACTTGATTGTATTAAAATTATTTTTTTCTAAGCTCACATCGCGTGTGGCAATAAACATTACTGATATTGCCAATATTAATTTCTTTCTCCGCTGTTTTAAACCAACCAAGGGAAAGTATCCCTGTGGGAGATAGTGTCACAGACGAGTTCAGCAGATATACAAAAATAGAAAGATGTGTAAGACAAAATGTGTCTTTTTACCGTATCTATTCCACTCATACAGCAAGACAATTCTGAGAACCTTAGAAGTCATGCCAGGATTCATCACAGTGAAACCGATAAAATGTAACCGCAATTTCCACGAGTTTAAATGTAAGGTTAATAGACCCCTCCTAACACACTAATTCGCATCCATTCTCTCAAACACTCTTCCTATATCTAATCACTCTGTCACCACCTTCCCCTATGTAACCCCCCTGAGCAATAGTGGCGGTGGATTGCCTTGCTTGGGGTGAAATGATTAAAAAAAATACTCAGATCATATAGTAATGATAGCAGACTACAAGACCTACTACAGAAGGTAGTTGAAGAAAGCAGAAAGAAAATTGAATGCATGGTCATCAATAACAAAAGGATCCCAGAAACTGTCAAATAAATGCAAATTAGCAACTGATCTCAAAAGTGACTTAAAATCGGTTCTTAACTGGAGCAAGAAATGGCTTACTAATTTCCGCACATCGGAAAGGAAATTTTCTTTCTATTAATCATCTGATGCATGGCTGATGCTAACCTCCAACAAATGAACTTATCGCACTTTCTCAACTTAACATGAAGTTCAGTGATTATATTAAACCAATTGCTTTCAGGTTTACTCTTTTCCAGTTGGTCTACCTTGCGGCTATCTAATGATTCTGCTAGTTATAGAATAAACGACACCACTAAAGACCAAAATAATTCGCAGCTAGCGTTTCTCTTCATGGAAGATAATACATGGTCATCAGTAAAAAGGGCAATCCAAAAATTTACATACCTCGGAAGTGCGAGACAGAAATCCGAAGGCGAACTGGCATGGTGAAAGAAGCATTGCAGAAGTTGAGTAAAGTATTAAGAAACAGGACAATTTCACCAGAAACAAAGAAGAGAGTACTGGATTGCTAAGTGTTGTCAGTTCTTCAATATCACCAAAGATGAAGAGAAACCTTGAAGCAACTGTAATGTGAGTGTACAGAAGGATGCTGTGAATATCGTGGATCGAGCATGTGAGCAATGTTGAGGTTTTTGAAAGGATGAAAACGAAAAGGAAATTAATAATGAGCATCAGGAAGAGACAGCTGAAGTTCCTGAGACATGCAATGAGAAAGGAGCGCTTGGAGAATTTGATACCAACAGGCCAGATAGAGGGGAAAAAGAGGCAGCGGATAACATATTTGAAGGACCTAATCAGGCGGATGAAGGAATGAGGGTTGCATGGTGTAACAGGGAAGGTGTGCTAAGCCATGATCTATTACGTCCTGAAAGGACAGCGTAGAAAAGTTCGAGTCAAATAGAATAACTTTTACAGCAATATGCGGAGAACAAAATGAAGTCAGGGCACGTTGTTACATAAGGGGAACGTTAACGCAATTAACGTTTTAACAGTTGGCAACTGGAACGCATGACTGTCGTTTGGCGATGAAAGAATTTTAACCATCAGCTTCAAAATCTCAGATTGTTTACTGATCTTTGGAAAGAAACACCCACCCACATTTTTGTTCCGAAGCTGAACATTGGAAATCTTTAATTATTAGCGAACAATTATTTCCATGCGGGCACGTCGGGTTTGTGTATTCGCTAATGAGATTTTTCGAGAAGTTGTTCCTTTGCGTTCGTGTTTAACAAGTCGGATGCGATTGTCCGCATTAAATGAAGCAAATTCAATGCGTGGCGTAATGGAGTCGCATATTTCCTTGTCAATTTAACTCCTTCTATTTTCTTTTCGTCTCGCTTGGATCGTTATTTCCTCTTTACGTGTTCTTGAAATTAAATGACAGTTTAGTGCTTTGTTATAAGGAGACCAGTCCCATTTTACGGATGAATTTTTTTTTAAGTAGGGTGTGTTGTTGTTGCGTAGGAAGTTCTTCAATGATCTCGGCTCCATTTTTTGTTTTTATCCGTGATTTACGTCTTTATTGTCTGAATTTTATTACTTTTTTTTAAAAATCATTATTTTGTCTTTAAAGTGTCAAAAATAAAAAACACTTTTTTATTTCTCAGACTATTTGTTAGTGAAACTTGGATTTGTGGGTGTTTCGAATTTTCGAGCCACCCTGAATAAAAAGCCAGTCAGGTGCCATACATGGTACACGCTTTGGGCAATCATGTCTCGAAAGAGACTTGACTGACTGGGCAGAAGATTGCCAGCCAATGTTATAGAACCCAATCTATCCTGTTATTTGACTCATAGTTAGAGGGAGAAGGGATCAATTTATAACAATTGAAAACCGATCCCCCACTTTAGACTCAGTAGAAGCCTTAATCATGATTCCAACTATTATATTTAGTCAGTCAATTGGCGTCCGTGATACACGCTTTGGGCGATTATGTCTCGAAAGAGACATGACTGACTGGGCAGAATATTATCCCGCAGTAGGTTGCCAGCCCAATCTATCCTATTATTTAATTTATAATTGGAGAGAGGAGACGGATTAATACCTTTTCAAAGAGTATTTGTGCGTAAGTGAATACACGCAATTTGAATTCGAACTCGACACCTCTGCACCACAACGTCCTTAATAATCAATCACCAAATTGGGGTGAATATACTGAGAAAGAACAAAAACAGTCTTTGATAGAAATATATATATATATATATATATAGTTTTAATTATATCACCCCCGAGCAAGGCGATAACGCCACTGATGTGCATAAGAGTAAAATTATTAGAGGAGAGTGAAGAAAAGAACGAACCAGTTAGAAAGTAGCAAGAGAAGGATGGGAATACAGGTGTGATGACAGTTACAAAGGTGGAGAGAAAAGAAAGGATGTACAGGAAAGTGTGGGAAGAGCTGGGTCAAGTGGTTGAGAGATGAGTATTGATCCTGCATTTGAATTCCTGGAGGTTGTAGCCGTCAGGAAAGCAAGAATAAGGAAGCGAGTTCCACAGGTGGGAAAAGAAGGGGAAGGAGTAGAATTGTCAAAAGTAAACTTTTATAGAAAATATATATTGCCATAATACGTCGCATTTTATCGTTAGAATCAAATGCCTGGTTTGTGAATATTTTCGTACGACAGAAAGTCAAAGTGAAAGAAATTAAGAAAAAAGAAAAACATGAACGAAGAGAAAATTGATGAAAAAATTAACAAAAATATTTAAGGTTATATATACATATATACTAGCAGTATAGCCCGGGTGTAATGAAAACTTTAAAATTAATCTATGGTCCTGGAGCTCAGACTCTTTGGACGTTGGCACGAAAGACTGAAAGAAACATGAATGGATGTAAGTCAAATAGGTTTTTTTCGTCTTAAACTGAATTTTGAAGGTTAAATAAGTCCTCTGAGTAAATAGTATCATGGAAGAGACTAAGAACTACAATTATACCTACTTAGAGCTAAACCCGAGAGAAAAACTAAAATAAAAGGGCTGAAGAAAATACAGACACACACAAATATCTTGCCTTATATATATATTATCAATTTTCTGACTATTGTAAGAACTGCAACCTTGAAATTTATGACTATCGTTTTATGTCTTTGTCTATGAGTGTATCAAATTTGATTAAAATCGGACCACTCCTTCTATAACCCGATTTTTTCGATATTTATCGGGGGTACCTCGACACAAAACCTAGCTAAGAACACTCGCAGGCGCCTATAGTGCAACTGTGTAATTTTTCAAGAAAATCGGTTCGGCCGTTTCGGAGTCTATAGGTAACGGACACACACACACAACGTTTCATTTATATATAAGTTTAGATATATATTAGCAGTGTTATGTCAACATCGAAAATATTTTTCTTTAAAATTTAATTAACGAAAATTACCTCATTCACATAAAATAATCCCCATGTTTAATCATCATATAAATAGAAGAAAATAAACTCACACAACATTAATAGTAACTTTATTCCATTCACTCATAGATAGTAGTAAAAGAAAATGTATATAGCCTTTCTTAAAAATCCTTACATCTCAATATAATAATTACCCAGACAAAACTAAGCTACTCCGCACCCCTCTCCTAACCCAAGGCTCTATCACTATGGCTACAAACTTACGGCTAAATCGTACTAAACTCCTACCACATCTACTTATATGTCATATAACGAAAAATAAATCGTTTTCACCATTTATTTTTCATTTCAACTTATCACCAGATGAGGAGCAAACGTAACCCCGAAATGCGAAGATTTTTGTGTAGCGATACTATGCGTTTATAAACCATTACAATATATATATATATATATACCCTTGTGCAAATTAATTGAAACCAAACGAGTAATGTCTTCCGACTGCATTTTATTTTACGTACCGGTCTGATAGATCTAGTTTGCTTCTTCACCTTAATGACACGACTGGCGGTTGAAAGTTGTGACACGTTTTGTCCCTTACGACTTCATCGGACTAGGTTGATGAGAAAGTGACTGAAACCGAGGTGCCATGTAAGGATCGTTACATTGCAGATACTTCTTTAGATTGTGTCTATTAAATTTCTTAAACTAAAACAAATGTTGTTTTAAGATGTTAGTAAGTGGAAAAATGCAGGTGGCACGCTAGATTTTTGTTTTGACGACAGATGCCAAAAATCTCAGTGGGGCAGAGTACAGCGGATTTAACAGGTGTCGATTACGTTCACTTGTTTAAGTGGGATCAGACAGCAGTAGTCGGGAGTTTAGCTGTTTGCAGACCTAGAAAGCGGGAAAGAAGAGAACAGCGAACTAGTCTCTGGTTGCTACCTCGGCGTGTGCATGCTGTCCCTCCTACTCTATAGCCAGCGTCACCGAGAGAAGCATGAAGAAATGTTGTATATTTTTATTTATAAATTAGTGCTTATGTCCGTCAGTTACTTCTTCTCCTGTTACAACATGCAACCCTCGTTCCGTCATCTACCTGATTAGGTCCTTCAAATATGTCATTCGCTGCATTTCCCTCTATCTGGCCTGTTAGTATCAAGTTCTCCAAGCCCTCCTTCATCATTGCATATCTCAGGAACTTTAGCTATTTCTTCCTGATGCTCAGTATTAATTTCCTTTTTCTTTCCATCTTTTCACAGCGTCACCATTGCTCACATGGTTAATCCATGATATCAGCAGCATCCTTCTGTAGAACCACATTTCAGTTGCTTAAAGTTTTTACTTCATCTTTGATAATATGGTGTAGCATTCACTCCCATATTGAAGAACTGACGTCACACAGCAATTCAGTGCCCTCTTCTCAGCTCCTGGTTCCTCGTGGTTTTGGATCACAGGAATATAAATGTATAGAAACTGATGTAATCAGAAAGTGAGGGGTCATTTTATACGTTGATTGTAATATGGACCTGATCCCCCACTTTATAGCGAAATTGTCCTGTTTTTTAATACTTTACTCAACTTCTGGAACGCTTCCTTCGCCATCGGATCTCTGTGTTGCAATATTATTAAATTTTTACGTTCCAAATAAATAAATCCAATGTTGGTAAGATGTAATAACTTCATTTTGTTCGCTAACGAATTGAAAGAAAGATAATTCGGTTATCATATTTTCTATTAAGATCTACCAGTCGCCCCAGGTAATGGTTCCTGGTGATGTACAATACCTTATTGGAAACGTGTCTTATTTTTTGTTATAATCTCTGAATGAGTTCCTATAGCCATTTGTATCTGTCTTATGTAACACTTCCACACCCCAAAAAATGGATATTAATAATATTTTTAGAATAACACTGATTCTTCCAGATAAAAGCAGTATTATTTAATCCATAAGAGGGGGTGAGAGATAGATTCATGACTATATCAAGGTTAGTTGTGCGAAAGATAAATATGAACAGATCGATCGTTAGAGAGATGGGTTTATATTGTGTGGTGAGTTATTTAAATCCACAGCTTGGAGTAAATTACATTTCTGAAAAATCTAGACGCCTTAGTGAATGTGACGAATCCGTCTGTAATTCGAACTTGACGCTCTGTTTCGCTGTATCACAACTCATCAGTACGGTTAGATATCCGATTGCTTCTAGCCAGGATTTAAAACCGACGGAATTGGAGTCTGTGCTATTGGCGCTCAGCGGGGGATGGCTGACTTTTAGCGTGTTATATACAATACATGCACGCCCCAGTAGCTGAGAGTGTTCAAGTTAATTACTGAAAAAACGATGCATGAGTAGCTACTGTTTTTTCAAAGTCTACTGTCCCTCCATACTGCTCGATCCGAGACCGTAGAATAGTCATCCGCAGCTCATCAGTATGGTTAGACATCCGATGGCTTCTAGCCAGGATTTAAATTCGACCGATTTTATCTGTGAGCTATATATATAGTACTGTGCAAAAGTATTAGGACAAGAACTATTTTATCTTTTATGATGAATCAAAATAAAGTTTAAAATCACCCCTGTCCTAACACTTTTGCATACTACCGGTAGTATGCAAAAGTATTAGGACAGGGGTGATTTTCCTAAAAACCTCACTGAAATTCAAATACAGGGTGAAAAGCCTGTAAGAATTATTTAACTAAAATGGAAGAGGAAGGAAGGCTTCGGAATTTGAATTAGTCCCCACAAACGCTGATCCAAATCCTATTGAACATCTATGGGATATTTTCGATAAAAAAATTGATAAATCTAATGTTACTTCAGAAGAAATACTTTGGTAACAAATACAAGCTGCTTGGCAGAAGATACCATGAAGAAGTTTGTGATGTCAATGCCTGACAGAATGAAGGCTGTGATCTCTCCATCCCTGGTTATCTTCCCCTCTTAAGGAAGGATTCCACATGCATGGGCTGGGTGTCTACGTCAGCTAACACCTCCCCATAGCTAGGGTGACTTCACTCGAATCTACTGACCACCAATACATGTCTCCGCCTGTCTCTCCTGACTGCTCCCTACTAGATAGCATTGGTGATGACATAGATAAGGCTATTTCCTATCATCCATTCGCCCACATATTTGTATTACGGTATTACTGGTCGCCTGCTTGAGCTAATCAAATCTTTTTAAATAACCGCAAAATGAAGTTCGTTTTGAATGGGCAAGCCTCTTCATCCTACAGCACGAATGCTCGTGCCCCACATGGCTCTATCCTGGGCCAGACGCTCTTCCTTACTTTCATCAACTATCTCCCAGATGAGATCAAGTCCCAAGTAGGCATCTGCGCCGATGACACCACCATATACTCCCGCACCAGTTAGAAACCTGTCGTGGCGGACAGACATAATCTCGCTGCTGACTTTGAACGGTATCTACACTCTGTGGCGAGAAGTGGCTTGTCAACTTCCATGCGTCTAAGACCAATACACTACTCCTCAGACCTCAAATAGAACAGCTATATCGAATCCATAGCTAAATCTACTGCTAAGAAGGTTGGGTCACTATGTCGATCCAGGATGTTTTTTCTGCCTGAATCCATCCGTGCATGGAGTACTGCTACCATTTAAGGTCAGGTGCCCCTGCTGTTCTCGACAAGCTCCAAAACAGAGTCTGTAATGTGATAGGTACTGATCTGGCGGCTCGACTGCAGCCACTTCCCCACCGTCGAAATGTGGCCTCCCTTTGTCTGTTCTATAAATACTTCCCTGGCTTCTGCTCGGACGAGCTTAAGTCACTGGTGCCTCCTCGTGCAACTAGACTGGCAACTGGGTCCCACCCATTCACTGTCAGGTTAGCCAAATGTAGACGAAAATTCTCCTCCTGCAGCTTCTTCTCTCGCACTTCCCGACGGCCACAACCTCCAGAAATTTAAATGCAATGTCAATACTCATCTACTAACCACTGGACTCTAGCTGTCTTCCCACCTCCGTTCTCAGCTTTCTATTGCTCCTTTCTAACTAGTTTGTACTCATCAGTGGCATTTCTGTCTTGCTCGCGGTGAAATGATTAAAAAAAAGGCTATTATACTAAATATTAAATTTATTTTGTAACAAGTATTTTTTTCTTGTTAAAGCATTTGTTGAGTAAATTAAAGAAAGTTACTTTAATTAATTGTTTATTTTCTGTCAGTATGTCTCATAAAAGATAAAATAATTATTGTCCTAATACTTTTGGACAGTACTGTATATATATATGGACATATTGACGACGGTAGACATGTAGATATTAACAAATGAAATCGCACAAGATGACTACGTGTAAAACACGCAGTGTGATCATGAAACGACCAGAATCGAGGAGGGGAAAAAAAGAGACTTATGAACTTGATATTATCACTGGCGGAAAAAAGCCTCCAGATAGATAGGTCGATTTCTATCTTTTTTTACAGAGTATCTGAGGTATGCACGTCTGTCAGAGAAAAACCTAAGAATGACCTTGCCAAAACTCACAGACCTGGGATACAAGATTATACCTACTGATCATTATTTTTAAACACTTAAGCAATTTTTGAAATATTTCAATGTCTCATAACCAATAACGTTTTACCAACGAGGAATAAATAATCTCGGCGATCGATGACAGAGGCTCAAGGATCGCATTTCTACAGTTAATTTTTCAAGAATAAAATTGTGTTTCTGAAATCGGTCATTATTTTACTAACAACTTAATATTTTGTAGGTCATCTCGGTGTAATGTAATGGTTAGCAAGCTCGTCTCGCTGGAATCATTATAACTGAGTAGTGAGTTCGATCCTTCCTGGGTACCCCCTACTTTCAGGTTTGGGGGTTGGGCACAAGGCTAACAACACTGTCCCATAAAAGAAACAGCAGAAACACTGCCTCTACACAGTATTGGGTGTAACAGAAAAGCTTATTTTTGTGAAATATGAATTTTAGTTAGATAAGTAAAATCCTGAGGAACAAGAAAAGTCTTGAACTGTGTGTGATCAAGGCTCCTGCATGCCAATTTTCTTAGATGGGTGACCGCTTGGGAATACCGCTTAGTGCCGGATGTGCGTTGTGGTGCAGTCGATATCAGCTCGGAAAGAGCAATCGGTGAGTCGAGTTCAAATTCCAGTTGAATAACCTGCATTCACTTATGTACTGGTACCCTTGGGAAAGGTATTAATCCGTCCCTTCTCTTAAAAAGAAATAAAGTATTACTCGACACAAAACATATATAAGAACATCAATAAATTGTTGAAAAAAAGAAAAGGTATTACCAGCAATAAATGACCCTGCGAGGTTGATCTGCCGTAAAAACAAAACAACCAATATTAGGATTCTGAGATGTCCGGAAACAAAAACCGTCCTTATGATCCTAATCACAAAAGAGATTTTTGAATTTTCTAGGACATATAGGAAAAATTCGGTCCTCACAAAGCCTATCGATAGAAAAAGACAGCAGCTAACATACGTGACAGGCTCGTGAGAATGGATGTTAAAAGGGTAAGACAGGGGTTTGGAAAGACGCTTCTAAGTGCAAAAAGGAAGCTATGGATAGCCATGATCGACCACGCCTTGAAGTGCTAGTGTATATAGAAGAATATCTGATGCTGAAGTAGTTTTAGATGAGAGAAGCTATTGCTAATATTTCACTTCTACGTACGTGAGTTTGAAAAACAATATTTTTTGTGTGGTTAGCAAATTCGGATGAGATCGATGCTCTTTGCTGTCCTCGTTACAATGGCTCTTTACATTGCTATGTATTTATGACAATGCAGACTGCAACGCATTCTATTGTCGTTGAAAGCGGAACTAATTCAGATCAAAAGATAGCCGCTTGTAATGTAAATATCAGAGTTAACGCGTCGTGAATTAACGTTAAAAGAAGCGCAGAAAAGTTTCTATAGATTTAGTGAGTCTTTCAATAAAATTGCAAGAAAAAAAATTCTAGAAGTATATGTTTTTTTAATCCATCTACTCGTTGTTCATAGCCTTAAACTTTCCAATTGGGATTTTTCTTTGTTTTTTGTCATTTTATTTTCGAAGTCTAACGAAGCTCGTTTTTAATGTATCTGTTCATATTCATGAAGACATCGGAATATTTCATTTTGAAACACGCCTATCTATCTAGGGCACCTCGGTGTGGTATAATAGTTAGCAATCCCTGTCTTGTTAGAATCTATTGCAAATGAGCAGCGAGTTCGATCCTCGTTGGGTACCAAATACTTTTGGTTTTGTGACACATATAAGCGGCGTTTAGAAAATCAACTATCTATCTTAAGCTGTTCATATCTAAACATATTTATAAATGAAACTTTGTGTGTCCGTTACCTATAGACTACGAAACGGCTAAAACGATTTTCTTGAAAATTTACACAGTTGTACTATAAGCGTCTGCGAGTGTTCTGAGTTAGGTTTTGTGTCGAGGTACCCTCGATAAATATCGAAAAAATCGGGTTATACAAGGAGTAGTCCGATTTTAATCATATTTGATGCACTCATAGACAAAGACATAAGAATCGCTATTCAGAAGTTTCAAGGTTGCAGTTCTTACAATAATGCAGAAAATCGATAATATATATATATATAAAAGGTAAGATGTTTGTGTGTGTGTCTGCATTTTTTCAGCCGTTTTATTTTAGTTTTGGCTCTAAGTAGGTATAATTGTAGTTCTTAGTCTCAGCCATGATACCATTTACTCAGAGGACTTATTTAGCCTTCAAGATTCAGTTTACGACGAAAAAAACTTATTTGATATCGATACCAGGAAATCAAAATTTGACTTACAGCCGTTCATTTTTCTTTCAGTCTACGGTTTCGCTTTAACTCGAAACAACTATTGTTTTTAGTCTTTCATTACGCCGGGCTATTTTTACTTTTGGGGAATAGCTATTTCAACCGTTTTACTAAAGACGTGCATTGTTCACCATCAGTTGTACGTAAAATGAAGGGATTCTAGTATACCCGAAATAAAGGTTAGGAAAAGAATAAGAAGAAGAGGAGAGAGAGATAATATTAGCATTTTCGTAATATTATCTCTCTCTTCTTCTTGGCCTTTTGCTAACGTTCCTACCAACTTTTTCTTCATGTACCGTTCGGTACGTAGCTGATCATGGACTTCCACTTGGCTCTGTCTGTTGTCGTTGCCAATATTTTTTCTGTTGATATCTCTCCATCCTCCCAAAACCTCATCATTGGACACATGCTAGGTCCATGGTATCCTGAGCATCTTTCTGTAAAACCACATTTCTACTGCCTCCAGCCTCTCCTTCATCTCTGATGAGATCATCCACTTCCATAGAGAATAGCAGACATCACCTAGTAATCCAGCAGTCTTATTTGTTTCTCCGACTTGTTGTTGACATATGGGGCACTTCATTTTGCTGATGACCATATATTCAGTAGAGGATCCTGCATTTTTCTTTCCGTGTCATCTGCGTATTGGATATTGTTTAGATTATGAGTCTATTGCCCTGCAGTAGGTTTCTTTAATCATAATTGTATTTCTAGTTTGCATACAACTGGCAGGTTGTCGCTTCCCAGTTCGCAGTGAAGGGCTGCGTTTCTGAATCTTTTGTTGATAGTCATGTAGTCAATTTGGTTCTTAGTTCCTCCTCCATGTCTATAGTCTTCTTGTGGGCTCTTGGTATCAGGTGTTGGTTATTATCTGATCATTCGCTGAGCACAATTGGACCTGCTTTTCACCACGGCTATTGTGGTGTCCTCGTCCGATAACCGACGTTAAGCAACATCGAGCCTGGTCAGTACTTAAATGGGAATACCAGGTGCTGTAAACGTAAGGACTAAAATGGTCCACCAGGTTTGGGTACAGGGCTTACAACCCTGCCCTGTAAAAAGTAGTTTGTTACAGAAACAGCAACAAAAGGTTGCTGCCCTATGCACCATCTGGGTGTGATGGATAAATGATGATGAACACGGGAAAATCTTCTGTCCAGTAAATTGTGTATCACGTATGGCAATTCAAAGGCTGATTCAATATGACGCTGTCGGTATCGATTTAAAACTGCAGAGGTTTTCACGGCCAAATATTCTCTCTTGGTTTCGTATTTTATTGTTACTGTCTGTTATAATCTTCCATTTGATTTCTTGGTGTCTGTAAAACATATTTTGTTTTGATTGTTAATTCAGTACCAACCTAATGATAATCTACGGCTGTATCGTGTTGAATTCACCGGTTCCCGTCCGATCACCGAGCCTGGTCAGTATTTCAATGTGTGACTACTTGAGAATCTCAGGTGCTGTAAACGTAAGGACCAAGAATGGTCCACCAGGCTTGCGTGAAGGGCTAACAACACTGCCCCGTAAAAACAGTTTGTTACAGAAGCAGCAAGAAAAAGTTGCTGTCCTATGCACCATTGGGTGTCGTGGCTAAATGATGATGAGTCTGAAATTCCCGATAGATTCACCTTTTCTTTCTTGGTATTCATACATCACCTGTTTTCAGGTAGTACTTTTGCAACTGGATTCGATTTCTGTATAAGTTTCAAGGTGCACTTGTGGAAGTGTTTGGGTACGTACGAAAGCTTTCCTATTGTCTTGTTCCACTTGCCAAGGTTCTCCGTAAGTTTTTGCGTTTTCTTCGCTGTATTTGACTACCTGGTAGTACTAGTTTGACCAAGTGAGTCAGTTAAGTTCCATACGTGATACACGCTTTCGGCGATCATGTCTAGAAAGACATATGACTGACTGGGTAGTAGATTATCCCGCAGTAGGTTTGCGTTGCTTTCTGCGGTAGACTGGTTACCAGCCAACGCTATAGAACCCAATCTGTCCTGTTATTTGACTCATAGCTAGAGGGGAAGAGATGTATTATATTATGAAGTAGTAATTAGTTGGATATCAGTTTATTACTTCATAACCATATAAAACTGTTCCCCCACTATTATATTCAGTCAGTCACGTACCGTAGGTGATACACGTTTTAGGCGATCATGTCTGACTGGACAGAAGATTATCCCGCGGGATAATCTTCTGCCCAGACAGACATGATTGCTATTTGCATTGTAAAATTTTCCTAAGTAATAATAACAAAAGAACCATTCTATTTTCATTTACACTTATTCACTTGGAAATAAATACAAAAAAAAAATAGTGTGAAATACATTATGTTTAAAAACACTGGGATGGCATAATAATTATAGCCGGTAGTGAATATCGATAGATATATTTAGGCAGACAAGAGATGACATCTCCCCGTGTGTCATGGTAGTGTAAAGTTAGCGTTCTTTGCCAAAACTACGTGGAGAAATGAACAAAGGTGAGAAAATATGCAACAGATGGGTGAATTTATCAAATTCTATTTCTTTTCAGACGAGCTTCGAAGTTTAATCAATGTACGCGAAACGCCATGAGAGAAAGTATTCCCGATTGGGAACTTAATCAACACATGATATTTTTGTCTTGAAATTCGAAAACAAAAACTATCTATCTCTCTCTCTCTATATATATATATATACGTGTGTGCGGATTTACGTGAATTTGAATTTATACAAGTCTGATAATATCTATCGATGTCTGTTTGTGTTGATGAATATATATATGAGAAACGGATCTCGATATGTAAAGTCACAAGTTTATTCGCCAGAAGAGAGTCAACATTAGACTTGAAACACGTGTAGCGTCACAAATATCGTTACAGACACTTAAGATATGTTACAGACACAAGTAATATTAATAATAATAGCGACAAGAAATGTTAACTTTAAACAAAACGTTCACGGCTCCGCGCACATTTTAATCTCTGTATATATCTAAACTTATTCATAAATAGAACTTTGTCTGTGTGTGTTTCCGTTACCTATAGACTCCGAAACGGCGGAACCGACTTTCTTGAACATTTATACAGTTGTACTATAAGCGTCTGCGAGTGTTCTTAGTTAGGTGTTGTGTCGAGGTACCCCCGATAAATATCGAAAATCGGGTATATAGAAGAAGTGGTCCGATTTTAATACACTCATAGACAAAGACATAAGAAACGATATTCAGAAGTTTCAAGGTTACAGTTCTTACAATAGTGCAGAAAATCGAGAATATACCTATATAAAAGGTAAGATATGTGTGCGTGTCTGTATTTTTTAAGCTATTTTATTTTATTTTAGTTTTTGTTTCGGGTTTGGCTCTAACTAGGTATAATTGTAGTTTTTAGTCTCAGCCATGATACCATCTACGACGAAAAAAACTTATTTGATATCGATACCAGGAAATCAAAATTTGACTTACATCCATTCATTTTTCCTTCAGTGTTTAATTTCGTTTTAACTGTAAACCACTATTTCTTTTTAGTAGTTCGTGCCAACGTCTAAAGAGTCTGAGCTCCAGGACCATGGATTAGCTTTAAAGCTTTCATTACACCCGAGCAACGCCGGACTATACTGATAGTATATATATATATATGTTAGTCTATTTATATCTGTATTTCTTGCGTAAGTAATTTTTTTCCAGGAAAAGCGTGTTTTTCAACGCCATAAAAAAATAAATATAAATAAACAAAAAGCTTCCAACATTTTCAATGCCAGAATTTCTTTGTGTTGAAGAAAAATCGGAAAAGAGAAAAACGAAAGAAAATTACTGATTGTTGAGAATTTTGCAAACTTTGTGTACTTGACTAAGCTGTTAGATGCGGTCTACTTAAAAGATTTGTGCGAGTAGAAGTTGAGGCCATTTCTCCTATGTTTACAAAGCTATTTTGTGAACAAATTCATTTTATTTTCAATATTATTGCTTTAAAAAATGAAGACACGAATATATACATATATATATATATTCATGCTGTCGGATAAGCTTTATATCATTATTGTTGAAAGAAAATCACAATATTGATACATGTTTTCATTTAATCCTTTCTGAGGTTTCGGCTTACATCAGCCATTATCAAAGATGAAAATAGTGTTGACTTGTAACGAACAGTTCGCGGACGAACGATAGTAGTAGTCGTCTATTTTGTTTGTGTGGAGGATTGGCGCACATGTGCGTGCGTGCATGCATGCTGGAAGAGAAAATGACCACACGAGCGTCGGGGCCATTGGGATAAACAATCAGTTCTGATATCTATTATAGGCATTTGAGAATGTGTGTGGAGATTTCGTAGCTAATTTTGCTCAGGTTAGGTTTCAGCTTCGTGTATAAGTATTGTTGTGTTTTCGACGAGGATTTCATGGAATTGTGGATGTGGCCAGGTATGTTGTTTTAGATGTCTAAAGGGGTTGGAACTGTCGTTTAAATGTTGTGTCAAGCATCGTGAGAGCGAGTTTGTAGACTACGTTGTTTTTTTTTCAAATCGCTAACCGGGGGTGAATATATATATGTATGTATTAGTTTTTTTTATTATTATTATTACTATTATTACCTAAAAAATGATGACAAACTTGTAAAAACGGAGAGGGTAATCAAAAAAAAAATATAGATTTCGCGAGCAATATCAAATATTGAGAGGAAAACTTAATTAAACGGTTGTTAAAAAAAATCTGCTTGTTCAGTTTAAGTCAAAATAAAACAAAAACGGATGGCCATTTTGACAGGCAAATTTAACATCCATTTCATTAGCAAGACCAAAGCTTTGTGGAAAAATAAAATTGTTTGTATAAGAATGAAGAAAATAAACATTTAAAAAATATAAAACTGGAACAATGAATATTTATTATTAATTTAGAACAAGTGCAAAGTACAAACTACTACAAAATTGTACATTTTGTTTCGACATTGAAAGAACAATATCTCATTAAGTAGTTAATAATGATTGTAATTAACGTTTTATTGAAATAAAAAAAATTAAAAACACATGTCTTTATTTTCATTTTCACCTTTTTCTTAAAAATGCCAACATCTGTCTGCAATTCATTTCTAGCGAAAATTTAAAATGTCTTACTCTTAGCCATTGGCTCCCCTCTCTCTACATTTATTCTTTCTTTTGACCTCTTACAAAAAAAAAAAAACAATTCCAAAAATAAAGAGAAGGTTTTTTTTTAATTCAATAAAACGTTTGTTACCATGGTTATTAACTACCTGATGGACATGGAGAAGCCCAGGAGGCGATACGAATAATCAAATATACTATATAACTATAAACAAGCGATTCAGGAACATATCCAGGTGCCAACTGCGGAAGTGACCACGTCCCAGTTATCCGAAAACTGAAGAAGCCCAGCACATCACCAAGGCTACAATACGACTCGCTTGTGAATGACATCAACCGGCAGAAAGAAATATGAAGAGCAAATTGGAAAAGGGCACTCAAAATGGGATTCACTAAAGGAAGCGATGGTGACTTCAGCAAACAACATATCCCCAAAGGAAAGGTTAAACAGAAGAAAAAACGAGCGGATGACCGAAGAGATTCTCCACATACTGCAAAGAAGATAAAAAATAACGCTCAGACATGGAGTAGAGTACAAGACACTTTAAAGGGAGATAAGGAACAAATGTGTAGTAGAGAGAATGAGCAGGAACAAGAAAGCAGAGATGCATAAAATCCAAGCATGGAACAATCATATTGGAGAAGCAGGAAATACTCCAGAGATGGGAAGAATATATAAAGGATCTTTTTTGCGACACGAGAGAACAACCGAGGATACACAAGGAGGTGGATGAACCGGAAATACTAAAATCCGAAGTGGAAGCTGCAATCGCCAAAATGAATAGAAACAAAGCAGCTGCTCTAGACGGTATAGTAATAGAGCTGCTCATAGTCTTAGAAGAATACGGCATAGAAAAAATTACAGACATAATAAACGAAATTCATAGCACTGCTGAAGAAACCATGTGCAAACGATTGTGAACTACACAGCATTATCAGCTTAATGAGCCATATTACAAAACTGATTGTCAGAATCAGTGCGGGTTCTGCAAAGACACTGGAACAAGGAACGCCATATTCATGATTAAGATGCTCTCCGAAAGGGCAATACAAATGAAGAAAGACTTCTACCTCTGTTTCATTGACTATGCGACACAAAGAACTGATGGAGATGCTCGGCAGCCTCGATATTTTCGGGAAAGATATAAGAGTAATCAAGAATGTCTACTGGCAACTAACGGCATGCATACGCACAGGTAACGATTTCAGTAGATTTACAAAGATGCGTAAGACAGGGATTTGTTGAACCTGTACAGTGAGAATATTTTGAGGACCCAAGATGACACGCCAGGATTTGTTACTGGAGGCCAAAACTTGAGCAACATAAGATATGCAGACATGGAAAGGAAACTACAAGACCTCCTACGGAAGGTTGCGGTGGAGAGTGACAAAAAAGGTCTACAAAAGAAAACTGAATGCATGGTCATCAGCAAAAGATGGAACCCCAAATGCCGCATATAGGTGGTGGATACCAGAATAAAGCAGGTGAAAATATTTAAATACTTAGGAAGTGTTATAACAGGAGATGGAAAGTGTGACACAGAAATCCGAAAACGAATTGGCATGGCAAAGGACGCCTTCCAGAAGCCGAGTAAAGTACTCACACACAGGAGAATTTCACTAGAAACAAAGAAAAGAGTGCTGGACTGCTACGTGATGTCAGTTCTTCAACACGGCAGTGAATGCTGGACAATATCATCGAAAATGAGGATAAAACTAGCAGCAGCGGATATCGTGGACAGAGCATGCAAGGAACGATAAGGAAATTAATCATGAGCATCAGGAAGAGACAACTGAAGTTCCTTGAACACGCAATGAGGAAGGAAAGCCTAGAGAACCTGATACTGACTGGCTAGTTAGAAGGCAAGAGAGACAGAGGAAGGTAGCGGATAACATATTTGCAGGATCTGATCAGATAGATGACGAAACGGGTGTTGCCAGGAGAAAGCATACTGGGAGCCACAAGGGATAGAGAGACGTGGAGAACCATGATCGCCTACGTCCTGAAAGGACAGGGCATATAGAAGTAGATGAGAAATTGTTCTTTCAATGTCAAAACAAAATGTATAATTTTGTAGCAGGTTGCATATGAACTAAAGTTATATATATAAGAAAATATTTGAGAAGCCGTGAATGTTTTGTTTAAAGTGTAGATTTATTGTTGCTATTATTATCTACATTTTAAACAAAACATTTACTGCTTCTCGAATCTTTTCTTTCATATCAATTTCTCTTGTTGGAAACAACTCCTATTTCTGTTTTTAATATATATATATTATCGCATTCCTTGGATGTGAAATGATTCAAAAGAAGGTATCAGAGTAATAATGAAATAGGAGTATAGAATTCGAGGGAGTGAAAAGCAAAGTCAGTTTAATATTACCAAATATGATTGATTCATTAAATTTCTAATTCATGTTACACTCAGTATCCCGATTCCGGAAATTGGCAGGCAAATCTTTATGTCCACTCCTCAAAGATTATCAGCAATTTTATTCCTCATGATTATTCTTTTCTTTTGTTACGTAATTATTGTTAGTGTCAGGTTTTTCTGCATGTTTGTGTTCGCGTTTGCTATCATTTTTAAGCCGTAGGAAGATGGTTAATGTTTATTTTAATTAGGCTTTGTGTGATATATAACCAAACTCCGTACAGCTTACAGGTTTAAAAGATTCTATTAACGAATATATATTTCGTTTATGATTCATACATGAATCTCGCATTATTTAGAATAAAAATTGTTCCAGCATTTGACTTTTCTCAACGCATACATTCATAACTGATTTCTCTTATTTTATTTAAAAAGAATTCGTTGGCACATACAGTTAAACAAGCACAAGTTTTATCTACTATATTTTAATATTCACCCGTAGCTTTATTACACGTGACACGTATTTGACCTTTGAAACTATACCTCATTTTAAGAAATACTGTCTGTCGAATTTTTAAATCATTCGTCCTTAATAAATCTTTGAAGAAGATTGCCATAAGTGAAACATGTTAGATCAAAGACGCTTTTATTCTGTTTATAGTACAATATATTATAATAATTATATTATTCTCTATTTTTTTTACTAGCAGTATAGCCCGGCGTTGCTAGGGTGTACTGAAAGGTTTAAAAGTAATCCATGGTCTTGGAGCTCAGACTCTTTGGACGTTGGCACGAACGACTAAAAAGCAATAGTTGTTTTCAGTTAAAGCGGAACCGTAGACTGAAAGAAAAATGAATGGATGTAAGTCAAATTTTGATTTTCTGGTATTGATATCAAATACGTATTTTCGAATTTTGAAGGCTAAATAAGCCCTCTGAGTAAATGGTATCATGGCTGAGACTAAGATCTACAATTATACCTACTTAGAGCCAAACCCGAAGCAAAAACTAAAATAAAAGAGCTGAAAAAAATACGGATATACAAGCAGGTAAATAGACACACAAACATCTTGTCTTTTATATATATATATATGTTATCGATTTTCAGCACTATTGTAAGAACCGCAACCTTGAAACGTCTGAATATCGTTTCTTGTGTATGATTGTATCAAATTTGATTAAATCGGACCACTCCTTTTATAACCAGATTTTTTCCATTATCGATATTTATCAGGGGTCAGTCAGTTAGTTAAGTGCCATACGTGAAACACGCTTGGGTGATCATGTCTTGGAAGAGACGGCTTAATACCTTTGCTAAGGGTATTTGCGCGTAAGTGAATGCAATGAATTCAACTAGAATTCGAACTCGGCTCCCCCGATATCAACTGCACATGGTACCTCAACATAGAACCTAGCTAAAAACTCTCGCAAACGCTTATAGTACTACTGTGATAAATTTTCTTGTGTGCCCTATCCCTTCAGGACCTAGGGCACATAGAAGAAGAAGAAGATATATCCAAACTGTTTATAAGAAATTACAATGTAGATATAAAGTGGGGGATCAATTCTATATTATAATCAATACATAAACTGATCACTCATTCTGTGGTCATGCTGTTTTCTATACATTTATGGGCTTATGATGGAACGTGAGTTGCAAGGTGTAACAGGAGAAAGCGTGCTCAGAGCCATGATCGATTACGTCCTGAAGGGACAAGGCACATAGAAGAAGAGCCGCCTGCATTGAAAGCGTGAACTGTAATATTTCTGGATATTTTCTTTATTCTTAAAATGATCTGAACCTATTTAAGAGGATTGATATATTGTGTGAGAAATCGATTTAGTTGCTAAAATGCCGTCTTTGGATTTTTCTGTTCTCATGGAATTCTTTGTTTTACAATGGAAAGCACTTTTTGTGTTTAAATAAAACTCACTGAGTGTTGGATGAAGAGCTTTTTTTTTAGAATGGATGTATAGAATTCGACTGAATTAATGTTTTCGCATTGTACAAGAGTGAAATGACCGTTGCTTATAATGTTTATCTATGAAATAATAGAATATTTTCACTATTTTACAGTGGCCGTCTAATGATTTTATTAAACGTCAGTCCTTACGTAATTAACTTTTTTTTTCTTAGTGACAGATCAACCTCTGTGGCTTTTTCAATGCCGAAAAATAATTATTTTATACAAGTAATTAACTCATAGATAGGGGAAGAAGTGGTGGATTCATGCCTTTCTTAATAATATTTGTGCGTAAATGAATATGACGAACCCAACTGCGATTGTAACTCAGTTTTCTGATTAACAATTCCGGGGAATTATCCATTACATTACCACACATTCAATTGTATATCATCCGCTTTGTCTTGCTTTCGAGAAGCTCACTAAGTGTCAAATTCTACAAGGCATACTTCGATGCTATAGAGGGTTTACAATCATATCATATTGATTGGTCCCGACCTAGTAGCTTCTTTTTTTCGAGTGTGTGGAACTCAGATAGATATTCTTTCCTGACAGCTACAACCTACAGGAATTTAAATGCAAAGTTAATTTCCATCTCTTGTTCACATCTCTCCAGCCTCTTCTACATAACCGTGTGTATCTTTTCCTTTGTTTCCCAACATCGGTTCTCGTAAGATTGCAGAAGTTACGCCATGTCAGTTAGTCGACGGGTGTACGCTGTGCAATACCCGGGTTAGATATGAGGTTAGTGTAATGGATAGTCGTTTAAACTTAAAAAGCGGTGACTCGAGTTCTAATCCCATTTCATTTTATTCAGTTAGGAGATAGAAACCTTGTCAAAGGTATGAATCTACCTGTATTTGTCTATACTTCTGAGATGAGGTAGTATTTACAATTTACACGGTTCGGTCTGCTGTTCTTATTTTTATTGCCATGTTTACGACGTTTCGGCCTTCTTCAGGTGCTTGAAATTTTGATTCCTGGGCTATATCATTCCCATTCTCCGTGCAGATCGAATGAGATTTATCTCGTTAACCTTCAGAGTTGTTAGTGCCTATTTTTGACTAGTTGTTGTCATTGAGAGACTTTTCTGACCTTTGTTTGGCGAGGTTTAGTCTTTTGTTGAAAAAAACATAATCACTTATTTGGACTTACTTTATTTTTACAAGAAAAGACCTTTTCTGTAGATAAGTTTATTTTATTTTTTTCATTTTTGAATATTTGGCAGCCATATTTGTTTTCTGTTAATAGTTACTGTTCTTTTATTATTGTACAGAAGCTGAAAATTACCTGAGTTTTTCTCCCCACTTTGTAAAGTTTATTTTAGCCCCTCGTCCTATTTTTGACGGGAGTAGCCGTTTAGGCAACTGTTCGTATTGCTATTTGTTTTTATTTTTGTGTAATTTGTAAAGTTTATTCTAGTATAAATTTGTTTTCTGTTCTCCTTTTATTTAACCTCTTAAGAGGCTAACCTTATTTTGCCATTGAAAGTGTATTTTTGGCCGCTAAAGGCTAGTTTTTTAGTTTGCCAGCTGTTTTAATTGGCTAAATCCTTCGGGGTTTGTTTTAAACCGTTTTACCCACCCCTTCCCATACATTTAATTTAGTGGAGGAAAAGAAACAAAAAAAATTCAAAATGGCCGACAACAGTCGGCCAATTAAGAAGAAATTAACTTTCGACCCACCATGGAAGGGTCCACCTGAAGAATCATTTCCCCCTCTTTCCTCAAAGGAGCAAGAGGAACGACAAGACGTCAAAAGATGCTGAGGCCGGAAGTCCCCGCCAAAATGCAAAATCAATCTGACGGAGGTCTTGGAGAGAGCTAAAAGCTACGCACAAGATTTGTCGCAGCCCGAAAGACATAGTGATGAAAGCACTACAATTGACCGGGCTTTTTCATGTGGGACGTATTCCTACCCACAGCGGAAGACTGCAATGCAGGACCGAACATGATGGAAAGAGAAGGGCCATTGTAGCTATATATGAGGTTCCTTCTCAGGTCATCGGGGCGCATCTAGCTGCGTAATTTTCGCAGTTCGGCCAAATCTTGGATGTCTCCTGTGTTGACTTGACTGGGGGATGGTCATTTGAAATTATGATATCCCCAGACACGAACAGCAAGACGGGCGATGCCTCGGCCTGATCTGTTCCTATATTGGAAGACGTTAAAAATTATGGAGCTTAAAAAGCAATTGGAAAAATGTCGCAACACACTCCCCGGAAATCTTCCCCTATAAGTCGAGATCCCATCTGCTGCATTTCCTCGGCCCAGGCTGAACACGTCAAATACTTTGGCAATAGGATAAAGCAATTGAAGGCGCTTCTATCTATGAAGAAATGCGGCGAAAAAGACATCGAGATCCCGGAAAACTTCCACAGCGCACAGAGGCTGGTAACGGTGATCCGCACTGGGCCGGGTGCGCGACAGGCAGCAAAATCAATCCTACCATTATCATCACCAAGTCTGAAAAACTCAGCAATCTGGAAAAGTTCTGTTCAGGACGGGTTCCCGTTTTAGTTCATCCCTCCCTCTATAGGGCTCTGAAAGTAACCTTTCCCTGGGATGTTGGCTGCGTCTCCTCTGACGGTACGATCAAGAATGAGATGGCTCAATGGGAGAGGCTGTCGGCATCCTTTCCCCGTCCATGTTCTGTCCAGGACCCCAACCCTAAACATGTATCACAATGGCTCTTTGGTTAGCAAGCGTGAATGCCCGGGGGCTGAGGTCAGAGTCTCGCTCATGATCTCCAGCTACTCGGTGTGGATGTTTGTTGTATACAGGAAACCCGGTTTTTAGCTGGCGAGTATGAGGGCATACGATCTCTATTCAGCATGTTTTGATGGTCGTTCTAGAGGTGTTTCCTGGGTAGTAAGTAAGTCGTTGGGTGCGGTGTGTGCGCAGCGTACTGCTTTGGAACATAGAGACGGGTACTTTTAGCGGGGGATTGGAATGTCGTCCTTGACCCTGAGAAAGATCGGGTACTAACAACCCGGATGTGAAAGCATTTCGGGAATTTCTCGACAAATACCGAAATGAGCAACCCCGGGAGGTAGTGTGGACTTGGACTAATAGGGGCAGCTCCGATTTGAAGGTACGCGCCAGCTACCTCGACCGAGTACTAGGTAGGAGAGTCGACGTAGGATAAGATATTAAGTTAGTTTGCTATTAAAAATGTAGAGGGGGGAAAAGAAACTTAAAAGTCAAAGAATATTGTCCGAAAGCAATTATAATTTTCCCTACATATCAGGGCGAAGTGTCGCAATAATTGCGTCCATAGATGACAGGAATAAGAAGCAGGTACTGAGACAAAAAAAAATTTACAATCTTGTACCCATAGTGAAGAAGTCAGAATTATTTAAGACGATAACGGATTGAAAAAAAATCAGATATACAGACAATCGGTACTTCCAATGTTAAAGAATTTAGCATATTTGTTATCTTGTCCCAGCCTACCATTGCAAAGATCTCACCATTATGGAGTCGATAAATTATTTACAGTAAAAGCTCGTATTTAGACAAAACAATTTCCAACTTCTTGCGTATCTGCTATCTAGTCCTGATATGTTACGATGAACAAGTCGCAATTATTTAGCCAATAAATTATTGCCAAAAACAAGGTGTATTTAGCAAAGAAAAGTGTTTCACTGTTAAGGAATTCTGTATCTCGTCCCATGGCGAAGCAATAGCAGAAATTGCGTCGATGATTTATTGAAAGAAAAAGCAGGTTTTTCGATGAAAGTAAAATTCCAGTGGTAAACATTTAGGATCTATATATATATTGCAATTATTTCCATGCACTGTTAAAACTTACATTCTGTTTTATCTTTTTCCACTATCATATAACAAAGACATCGCAATTACTTGAGTCAGTATTTCAGTTAAACCAAATACCTGTTTTTAAAAAGCAAAAAGCGTTATAATTATAACATATGGCCTATATTCAAAAGTAGTCGGTGTAATATCCCCACCAACGTCAGAAGTACTATAGTGAACAAAATACAATTGTTGAACCGTTTTTATTAATAAAAAGCCTGTATTTAGGAGAGAAACAATTGACAAAACTGGTCTGCCGTAGATCGAGGATGTTAATTTTGTATATCTTATGGTGAATGAGTTAAACTCTTGAGTAAAAAATTTACTGAAAAGAAAAAAAGTTAAAATGATAAATCATCTTGGTTCTTTGAATGTACGTTTTATTGATAAAGAAACCATTTGTATTGTTCACAATAAGCTTTGAAAATTCTGGGGGAAAAAAGTAAGCATGGAAAGGACTGAGACGTAAATGATTACGAAGAAAGTTTTGAGAAAAAAAATGAAAGAAAAGAGCATATGGTGACTGATATTGAATAACAATGTTAACTGGAAATGAAGAGGCCGGAATGCAATACCGTGATTTTTTTTAACCTTGATCGCGGAAACTCGGAAGCTCCCTGCTGGTTCACCATGTGTATTCGATTTTGGAAGGTCAAAAAGTTTATTTATATACCCAAAACAATTCTTGTTGCATAAAGTTGAATGTATTTTGTATATGAACATTCAATCAGTCAAGTGCCATACGTGATAAACGTTTGGACGATAATGCCTCTAAGGAGACATTACTGACTGGGCAGTAGGTTGCCGACCAAGGCTATAGAACCTATAACTGGAAGGAATAGGTGGATTATTACATTTTCCAAAGGTATTTGAACATTAACCAAGCAAAACACAAACACTTCAAATAATTCAGGTAAAGAAGATATGCGATCATCGTTTAATCATTTTTAGTCTGTTCTCAGCGAAACTGCTAGAACCTTCAACGTTTCCAGTAGCAGCAAAGGTAGTAATAGTATGTAGATGTTCTTCTTCAGAACGTAGGCGATCATGGCCTTCCACGGCTCTTAGCACGCTTTCCTCTCTCTGGCCTTTTTTAGTATCAAGTTCTCCAAGCCGTTCTTCCTCATTCTCAATATTAATTTTTTTGTCGTTTCGTTGATTTCCAAAACATCGTCATTGCTCGGTCCACGATAACCACATTTCACCATCCCTTCAGCTGTTTTCTGTAGAAGAGGGTCCTGAAAATCTTATGTTGTTCAGATTGTGACCTCTGATGACAAATCCTGGCATAATATCTAGGGTCCTCAAAATATACATCCCTGTCTAACGCTTTTTTTTTATCTTTGTATAACTGTTGAATTCGTTACCAGTAGAGCGAACGCTTCCTTTCAATTTGTGACGTCTATCACGTCAGTTCGACTGCATTCTGTCCCACCCACTTGTCTCTCCATGACATACTTTAAAAGTACAATTTCAACTTTCTGGGAAGAAACAATTGACTAAATGTAGCAATCTTTTATGTCAATGTTCCTACAACCAATGTGAAGATGGCTCATATGAGCCGAAATCTTAGGAGCTACGTAATAAAAAATTGTACAATTTTTGTCTTTTTTATGTGAAATTAAAGTCAAAATACGTTTAGAATGGCTCCTGAGTAAACATACTAGATATTCATTTTCTATTATATTTAAAGATGTCCACTCCTTAAACGGTGAGGATAATCTAACAAGATTAACTTAATATTAAGTGTTATATCTATATAGAGAGCTCAATGGATGTTATTCAGAGCAATATAGTATTTATAAAGGAAAAATCAACACGTCATTTAAATTATAGTTCATTTCATCAGCCCACACATATATATATATGCTCATAAATGTGTTCTTCATATCCACACACTTGTAAATCTATGAGGAGCGGCTTCACGCATACATATATAACTATACGAGCAACTTTTTTATGTACCCCTATGCATGAAGACAATGTACGTCTGTGTCCACTTAACTCCCAACCGAGGTGGCATATTTTCATTTCATACGTTTTAATAAACATTACCCATCTATACCGGCATACCTCATTCCGATTGTGGATACTAACATGTACACGAAGGCATAATCAGTTCAAGAATGCTCAATTGACTGCATTTAAAAGTAACAGAACTCACATTATAGAAAAACGTATAATTAATTAGGTTCGTTTTTATATATGAAATATACGTAGCTGACCCCTATACACACAATAATATATATATAAACATCGACAAAATTAGGTGCACCCCATATAGATGAGAGCCAATATAAAGTTGTTAGATTGGCGTATGGTAGGTCCTTATCCTCCAACGAATGGTCCACACAAATGTGAAAGTTGGCAAGTGTGTCGGAACAGGGTGATTATAGGATTTCATGTGTTAGTAAATTTATTTTATTTACTCTGATTTAATAATTCTAATCTTTTCGTCTAAGCATAAATTGCATCTGCTTCTAAAGCTATTGGGGGTTTGAGATTTGCCTATCCATTCAATCTGTCTTTAAATTACCAGCAATATTTAGGGAGTGCCGTTATCTCTACAAATTCAAAATGGAAAAAGTTAAAAATTGATTAAATCTTTCTTGTGGGCTGTATTCAATGAAATAATGGTATCTGTAATATATATATTATGTATACCATATTAAGCTGTATTCTGTATCGAGCACTCTTTATAAAAGTAAATGCTTGAACAGTTCTCTATCAGTGCTTGACAATCTGTCTAAGGGGAAAAATTGTTTCGGGTGTTTATAATAACAATTTACCTTGTGAAAGATATATATCTTTCATAAGGTGAATTGTTATTATAATTCCCGGAACAAATGTTTTTCTTTCCTTAGATTCCCAACCACTGATAGAAAAGTCAGTCTACCCTAGTATTTGACCTATTGTCTGGGTAGACAAATAGAAAAGTATTAGTCAATCTTTCCAGGAACATTTGTTGAAAAGCATGTTGTCAGTTACTCCTGCTATGAATCTGGAAGTTTTTTGCATCATCCAAACCTGAACTTGCAATATTATCGGTCCTGACTTGGCACTTCGACTTTAGATTATTTCCCACAGCGATAACCCCCCCCCCCTGTAATATTGTTCAGATTAAATTTTCTCTTCTGAATGTCAACGTCACAAATTCAACCATATTGCTAGGTAGGTATTTCTAAGTGTAAGTGTATTTTTCGTGTTAATATTGTCTTTATTTTTTTTTTGCATGAGGAACTCTCTTCCGGTTTCTTGCTTCCCTGTCAACTACGACTTTAAACACTCATTTGCTTTCAATCTCGGTAAAAAGAATCAGTATTACATGTATTGGATATCGACTTGGAATAACAAATCACGGTTCCGAGTTCGAATTCCTTGTATTCACTTACGCACAAATATCATTGGGAAAGGTATTAATCCGTCTCTTCTTTCCATTTACGGGTTAAATAATAAGCTTCTATAAACTTGGCTAGCTACCAGTCTAATGACATGGTAGTTGTTACACTAGTCACGCCCCATTAACATTAAGTATAATAATATGTTGGATTCGTGGTAGCTTTTAAATGCTCACTCAGTTGCCTGATTTTTTTTTCTTTGTATAAGATTTCTTACAGTACACTTCACTATGAAGCTGTCCTTCATACAAGTATTGACTGGGTTCGACACATCTTAACATTGGCAATCAATTGAGAAATGGTTTTTTAACATTTATCAGGTGTGTATATGAAACAGATCAACAAATACATAAATGTTTTCAATAAGCTAATTTATAATAATATACAATGGAGAATGTGTAAACACCGGTTACGGAATTAAAAGATTATACCGTTTTTACAGACCGGGAGATTGAAGTAAATAATCCGGCGGACATTATAGTCTAAAACCGAAAAGAAGAAAACAACAACTGCAAATTTATATATATTTAATCATATCACCCCGAGCAAGGCGGTAACGCCACTGAAGCGTAGGGGGCTACGTAAGATCGGAAAAGAGAAAGCCGGAAACAAGGGATGAGCTTCTTCACCTGTTCAATAGACGTGGGTGGAGTGTGAACCGGGCGATTATGACACCAGTTTGTAACATGAGAACCAAGGAATTTGAATTACTATCGAAGTATAAAGACCTGGAAATAAAAAGAGAGAAAAAAAAAACGAAAGCAAGAATGGTACCAGTCATAGTAAGTGCGTTTGGAAAGATAAAAATGAATTTTTTTAAATAATCATATCACGACATTTTACTGCCATTGTTTTGCAGGGGGTGTCAAAAAGTGGGTATGAGAATACTGACGAGAGTGGAGAGGACTATTGTCTTTACATTTTAATTATTGGAGATTATAGCTGTCGGGTTATGTATCTTTTTTTTTATAATCATATCGCCCACGGTAATTGAATCAGTCAAATGATTGATGATGAGTAACTAATCAGCGATAATAAAAGCATCCTCATGAGCACGATCACCATCATATTAAAAATGTTTTAACTGTATGTCATTCACGCTGGATGCGTATCGTTCATTTTGACGTGTTGATTACTAGTACGACACTTTTTTCTCAAGTCAAACGATGTTTTCACGGAAATTATAGATTTTTGGTGCATTTAATTTTTAAAGATAACTTTAAGAAGACAGACATTTGTCGAACTATTGTCAACCAAAACGTCTTTTCTTGTTCTCTTCTGAAATAGCCGAAGCAGTAGAAGTATCAATTATTTTCTATTTATGGATGATTAAACACTTTGCCGAGCAGATATTCTTGTACCCACCGTAAAACTTTTTACAGATCATGTGTGTTAAATCCTTCGAACTAGACAATATGAGGACAGGAATCAAGTCTCATTTTAATGGATTTTTTTTTGCATTGTGCGTCGTAGTTCAGTAGATATGAACTGGGTTCGAATTATTTCCATTAGCTTACCCGCAAATACCCTTGGGGAAGGTTTCAGTTAGTCTTGATTGTCAACCATAGAAAAAAAAATGGAAAATCTTCTCAGTCAGTCATGTCTCTTTTGAGACGTGATCGCTCTAGCGTGCATCACCAACGGCACTCAGCTGACTGAATTTGCAGTGTTGAATATATACAATACCAGCCATAATTATTAGGCCACACCAGATTTGAAAAGAAATTACGTATTTATTGCCAAGTGGATAATTTTAAATGAATATAGAATGGTTCTTTTGTTAATTTTTACAAGACAAAGAAGCAAAGATGAACTCGCAATTGTTAAATATTCATAAATTCATTTGATACACCGCTTATGTATAACACACTGAAATTTTCCATCTCTAATGCCATGGTTTAGCAACTATGCCTGGCATATAATCGGTCGAGTTTCGATCTAGGCCAGAAGCAAGTGGATATCTAGCCTAACTGATGAGCTGTGATACAGCAAAACAGGCTTGTATGTGAATGACGAATATATATATTGCGTGTGTATTCAGGTTTCATTTTTTATTAAATATTATCGACAAGTTTTGTCTGTTTTTTTTCATATACACTCTTGTGCTATCATGTCTCGAAAAACTGACTGGGCAGACTGGTTAACAAACAAGCCTACTTGTCCTGCTATTTAACCTATAGCTGGAGGAAGAAGTGGTGGATCAATATATTTTTAAATGGTATTTGCGCATTAGTGAATGAAGCGAATTCAACTGCAATTCGAACGCTGCTTTCCAATTTCTCTCTCGAGACATAACTGACTGGGTAGAAGGTTGCCAGCTAAGGCTAAAGAACTCAATCTTTCCTGTTATTTAACCCATAACTGGAAGGAAGAGAGGGATTAATACCTTTCCCAAGGGTATTTGCGCGTAAGTGAATGTAATGAATTCAAACTCGGCTTCCCGATTTCTCGTTCCGAGCCGATATCAACTGCACCACAACGCCCATCCGGTCGAAAAATATACATAAGACGTATAAGTTAGAAGGATCGCCTGTGTTGTTTAAAAATGGAACGACAGAAGAGGATTCTAAACAAGCAGTTTCTGTTCGTGAATATCTAACATATCTTGTTTGTACAGACGCCTCTTCCACACATAAAATCCAACTGATTATCAAAGAAAATTCATAAAATAATATATTACTAAACCTGCGTAGACAAGGCTCTTGTGTAAGGGAAGCTTTACAATTCTGAATCAGATCATAACGCCCATGGCAGAATTTTGATTCAAATGCCGACTAACTCTTTGTGTAGTAATTTGACACCAACTTAATAAGAGCTAAACGAAAAATATATTATTCATTTGCCGTGAAGAAACGACAATACGTTAATAGGCTAAGAAAGAAAAAGACGAAAAAACGAGTTGGTCACCGAAGTTGATGGCTAAGTTGTGTCCGGTGTTTGCTTTGCGCCGATGAATATGTGGTGTCAGGACAGAAGCCAAAGCAGAAAAATCGAGACATCTTGTTTGCGATTCGCTGAAAGAGGCCAGAGTGGGGAAATCGTTTAATGACAAGGCAGAAATTTATGGCTTCTTGGCTCGCGTGTGACCAGTTTCTATGTTCTTTTTGTTCAGAAAAGTGAAAGGAAAATCCTGTATCTCATGTGGAAGTAAAAAGTGTCAGGAATGGACATAACACAAAATCTGATTTTGTTAGGTTGCAATTTACCTTTTTTATTGCGACCTCGTTTCTGGTGATTGTTTTGTTGTGACGATGTCTTTTGCCTTTTTTTTAAAATTTCGTTCTGTTTTCGATTTATTGGTTCATTTTCCTGTCCTGTGTCACGTTCTCTGCTTCTATTTTCTTATGTTTATTATGCTTTTTATTTTCATTTTACAACTACATTAACAATCTGAAAAATGAGACCAGGAACACTCTGTAGCGATAAAGAGGATCACCTTGTAAATTGTTCTTTGAAGTCCTATCATCTGTCCATAAATTTCGTTTTTTTTATCTTTTATTGTTCATTTCACCCAAGTATCTCGTGAAAACTATTTTGAATCCACTTTATTTTCCGTTTGTTATTGTTTCGTCTCCTCCACATTCTCTTTGACATTTTGTGGCGCAGTGGATATCCGGGAGCCAAGTTCGAATTTCAGTTGCAGTCACTTACGCGATAATACCCTTGGGAAAAGTATTAATCCGTTTCTTCCCTCCAGTTACGGGTTAAATAATAGGACAGATTGGGTTCTAGAGGCTTGGCTGGCAACCAGTCTACCGCAGAAAGCAATCCGCAACTTACTGTAGGATAATATTCTGCCCAGTCAGTCATGTCTTGAAAGAGACATGATCGCCCAAGCGTGTATCACTTAATTGTATGTACATTACTTTCCCTTCCTTCAATCTTTTTTTTTCTTGTTTTCAACCTATTTACATACCGTTTATCTCCTGTTCTCTCTGTTGCGTATTCTGATTAATTAAACACGCCCGTCGACAGTCATGAGAAATTCCCCCTCTCATATTTGAGTCGTTCGTTTCTTTTTTGCACTAATTAACCTTCTCTCATAATAACGTTTAGAAGAGCGTCCGTCCCTGAGAGTCAATTACGATTGATAAGGCAGATGGAAGTCTATATTTCAGGTTATCAATTAAGTCTGCTTGCTAGATAGAAAGATAAAACATGTTTCAAAAGAACTCCAAGCTTTTACCACGCAACTAAAATAAATAGAACATCTTGATGAATCTGCCCTATTTGCCTCCATTTAAATAACTGTCTATTTTGCAATTTGAAAGTGTAAAATAATTCTGAAACAAATGCAGCTAGTGTAGAGATGACCTATTAATTTATACTTCAGTTAATTAGGTATCTACAAAAAAAAAAAAAAAGTCACTGCTCATTTTCGATACCTAAATTTATTTTTTTAAAAATAAAAATGTTTTCTTGAAGCTTTAATTGAAAGCCAAGGGATTAAATTTGCTAATTACAGAAAGCAAAATTACCCTGGTTTAGTTCAAACCGAAATTATATTGCTCGGAATCACAAATTTAACGCCATTATTGAGTAATCAACACATTATGTAAACAGTAGCTAAATTTCTGTTTTAAAAATCTTGCACAAAAAAATATACCTCCTTGACACGTTATTTAAGTTGATTTTTACAATTGAAACTTACCTTTATCTGATTTCAAACAAGTATTAACTGCTTAATGTCTGGAAATTTACAAAATAAATCACTCTTTACTGACGGTAGACCTCTTGTCAGCGCTAATCTAGGAGATAAAGTATGTGTTGACAAGTAGCAGGTGTGAATGACGATAGAAAGTGACAAAAAATTCATGTAGCTTAAAACGTAACATTTTCAGCAAGTATAATATTTTATAGAATTTTAGTTTAGATTTATGGCCAGATTATGCTTTTTGAATAAATAAAAATTAAAATTTCTCTTAGAATAATTTTAATTTAATAAAAAAAGAATGAAAGTGTGGTTTGTGTAGTTTTCGATGTAAGGGGAATTCATCCAAACACTTGTTAACTTCTAAAAACAATACGACCTCTATGGAAACTTATGACCCATATGGAACACCGTACTTAATAAAAATTTCCAAAATGTAATTATTTTAAAAGTAAAAAAGAAATTCACAACGTTTTTAATACTTGTATGAATTATTATAATAAAAATATAAACAATTATTTCAAAATTTTATTAGTAAAAGAAATTTTTTTTCCTTAAACTATAATGTCCTTAATAATTATTATTTATTCCAGCAATGAAAAGTTTATCAAATTAAATTATATCAGAGTTTTATTGCATTTTTATCTTACTCTTCGGCCAGGTTAAAAAAAAATAGATGATTTGTATGCCCCAATGAGTCCTGCATTTAACTAATAAAAAGTTTTACAGCTAATTAAAATGTATTAAAATTTCATGGATTTACGTAGAGGGTGGGTAACAGAGTTAAAAGAAATATTAATTTCATTTGTGAATGAGTACTGAAAGTTTCATTCAAATCCGACTATTATTTGATTTTTGCGAGAATTTTCAAATTAATGTGTTTGTCACCGGGAAAAAAGTGGGTTGTGTTATCCTTACGTGACCCATTGTAATAAAGGTGTAATTATTTTTTTTTTAGCCGCTAACTCAAATAAAAACAACATTTTCTATCGAAATTTCGAAAATTGCTTAGATCTTTTCTCTTAATAATAATATAAATATTTTGATGGAAAAAGTTTGTTTTATTCATCAACAGTAATAGTGAGCTTGGAATTGTATTATATAAAACTTGTTCTAATATTTATTACACCTTAATTTCAGGTTTCACATAAACTTTTTAGACGTTTATACTATTATTTTATTATTAGATTAAGAATTGTCAACCATTTATCATTTGGTTTTTCTATAGTACCCAGTCTGTCCTGTTAGTTGATGCATAGCTAGAGGGGGAAAATGTATTATATTCTTAAGTCGTTATTAGTGGGGGAATCAGTTTATTACAATACAAAATCGATCCCCCAGTTTATACCCAGCAGGAGCCTTAGTCATGATTCCAACTATTATATTCAGTCAATTAAGTGCCATACGCGATACACGCTTTGGCCGAAGATTATCCCTCAGTAGGTTGCCTGCTAAAGCTATCTGTTCTATTATTTAACCCGTAATTGGAGGGAAGAGACTTTCTTAAGGTTATTTGTGCGTAAGTGAATGCCAAGTATTCAAACCCGGAACTCCGAATCGATATCCACTGCGCCACAACGCACAATGGATTTTGGTACAATCGCTAAAATCTCACTTTTTGTGCAAAACAGGATCCTATTTGAATTTCAACATTAACATATATTAATAAATAAACAACGTTAATTTTAAAGGGGCTGAGACCTTTGAAATTCACAATAATGTTTCCCTCCTAAAAATAAATCTTAACCAATAAACTTCTGAGTTTAGTAAGCAATTTAAAAAATCTCCAAATTTTTTTATAAATAATCGTGATCTTAATTTTTAGTTTTCTCTAAACCTTTGGAAAGTTGAATACTCAAAATCATTTTCATATTATTCAATACTAGCAGTTTAGCCCGGGTAGTTTAAGAATAAAAAACATGATGAATTTACATAGCAAATACTTACACAACGTCCACCCTCGTCACTTTTATCGATATAGATAACCAATGGAGTTATGGATAATATATTTTTAATATAACGTTGTGGGTGATCGATTCCATATTATAATCATTACAGAAACTGATCCCTGACTTTGTGGGGTGATAATATATATTTTTCTAACCCCCTAATTTTTGCTTTCTGAAAAATTTCAAGGTGTCGTTAGCGTTCTAAAATTTTTATCTACATCTGAGTGCAACTCCCGTCGAATCTATCAAACAAATACACAACGTACACCCTCGTCACTTTTATAGATACAGATTAAAATTTACAAAGAAAATTGCAAACCATTAAAATTACTTGGAAATTAAGAGTCATCCCCCCCCCCCCCAAAAAAGACTAATCTATCCCTGACGATTGTTTTCCGTTTAGCTTATAATTCAACTTTAGTGAGGCAGTTGCTAACAGTGTAAATTACTTGAAAATTAATAGTCATTCAAAATACAACCAAGATTAATTTTTACACGAAGTTGGGGTCCTGATTATCTTATTGATGACAGATGGTTTTTGGTTTGTTTTACGGAATATCAAGCACAATGGGTCATTTAATACTGACGTAATTTTTACAGTAGATTTGTATGAATATAAAATACCTTCTATGTAATGTAGGTTTCGCTCAGTGTCAGGGTGGACCTGTGAATACAGAAATTAAAATGGTGGTTACATTATTCACAACCTCCCAATCAGAGGCATTGCTCCCGAACGCAGTTTACGGTCATACCCAAAATCAGCTAAGAGTTTTACATAATAAAAATTTAGAAAGAAAATTGATAGCAGATTAAATTACTTGGAACTTAAGAATCATTTAAAATGCGTAAGAATATTAATCGTTCCATGAAGTCGGGGTTCAGTTTATCTTCTTCATAATTAACATTTAGGCTGAAAAATTGCTAACTGTTTAGTTTGGTTTGTTTAATTGCATATCAACCTCAATGTGTCATTTAATACCGACGAAATTTTTACAATAGATTTGTATGAACAGAATATACTTTCAATGTAATTTGTTTTTAGGTGAGAGTCATATGAACTGCTGGTAAGACATTTCATAGCATCTTACATGAAGTCGGCGTTCCCTTTATCTTAATTTTAAAATTAAAAATAATTTGCTAACAATTTAAATAAGGTGGAAAATTAAATCATTTTAAATACAAAGAATATTAATCCTTTCATGAAGTTGGAGTTTCGTTTATCTTATAATTAAAGTCAAGAAAGAAGATTGCTAACAGTTTAAATAAATTGGAAATTAAATGTCATTTAAAATACTAAGATTAATCTGTATATACATTCGGGGACCGTTTCTTAATATTAATCAGTAAAACTGTTCTTAACAAGATATTCTATAAATAATTTCAGTCAATTATGAGTAAGTCCACAAACTTTCATCAAAATAAGACAAGTATTTAATTTTTAAAGAGATGTGTAAAAATAATTAAATGTTACCCTCCTCCATATTTATTTAGATAAAAATTAGGACAATAAAAAAAAAATTCAATCAGCGTAGTAATACTAATTGAAATATCATAAACTTTAATATAAACTATTTTATTCAGTTTTTAGTCGCGTGGAGCATATATTTTCCAGTTTCTTCATACAAAAATGGGCCAAAGAAAATTTTAAATGGCAGATAAATAAATTCCAAACAATACAATTTCTGTTTTAAATATAATAGTGTATTTTGCTTACTGGAATTGCGAAATGTAATCAGATTTTTTTTTCGTTGTCGTTTGTCCGTTAAAAAAAAGTTTAATTGTGAGCTACGTACTTCCCAAACATTAGTTAAGAAAATGAAGATACAAAATAATTCTCGAAATTTAACGAAAACAATTTTTATCGTGAAAATTTTGAAGTTCAATTGTGAAGATATTTTCATACTATTTGGGTAATACGAATTAAAATTATCATGGTTTTCAGTACGTACATTCACAATTAAAGTAAAGAACAAAAATACTTCATTGTAAAACTACATTTTTATCAATTTGAGAAATTTTTCTTTCTTCAAGCTATGCTGCTTTTTCAGCGATTTAGTTGACGTTTAACGTATCAATAAAGTTTGAACTGTAATTCTTTAAAATAATATGGCAGTTATTTTGGGTGGAAACGTAAAGGACTTACTGTAACGCTGGTGCCGGAAAGACAGAAATGAGAAGCGCGTGCGCGACGCACAGACAAACTAAATCTGATTGGCTGGTGCAATTCTAGACGCCATTTTGTTTTTATTATGTATTTAAGCTATCAGGCATGTCCCGGTATTATCGTTCTCATTTGCATGTCTCTCCTCGGACAGAGAAGATCTCAGAAATGATTTGGATTCACCACTAAACTCTGTCAGGGAATATGTGATATTATGGATGAAGTCATTCCTAATAAACATTAAATAATCTTCCTTTTGAAAAAGTAGTTCAAATGCAAAACCTGAGTAAAATGGGCCTGCCTCTGGTCAACACTGATCTTTAATAAGCACCCCCCGCTTAAGGGGACGAGGACTATTCATTAATGGATTCGGGAAAAAACCCCGAATCCATTAATGAATGAGCCCCCACCACCCCAAACGTTGCACTTATCAATCTGTGCTCTTAGCATCCGACCTATAGAACGGATTCTTACAGTATTCGAACGCTTACTGCTTGAAACCATTCGCATAGATCTTACCGCTACCCCACCAGGGGTTACCCACTATGCGCCATTATTTTATGCGCTTATATACCCAAGATTAATTGTAATAATAAAAAAAAAAATAGAACGAAAGTGCCGGGACCTGGAATCGAAACCACATCGAAGTAGATGTTAATTAGCAACATACCACTGAGCCATTAACGACGAATCTTCTAATACTTCTTTGCTATTATAATATTTTATATAAAAAAATGAATATGCACTTATCCATCTTGCCACCAAACAAGGCTTGTTCCACTCTCCATTTATGATATGACCTAACGTTTTACTCTGACTAATTTGCGTTACGTAATTTTCCTGGATTAATAAAAGTCCGAACAGGGAAGAAAATCGTTGTCTTTTCTACGTCTTCGTTTGCTCCAAAGATTTTTGTGGTATACTTTAACCAAATCCACATATCATTTATTTCATGTCTATGTATTGGTGAAGTCTCTCGAAAAACAAAGTCAAGATTTACTTACTTACATAAGTTCTTGTAAACAGTGGCGGCCGACAAATCCCTGCTGATGTAAAAGGTGAGGTGATAGCTGAAACTGTTCAGTGAGACCCTAAGCATCTAATCGGATTCCAGTCTTGGGGCATGGTGCTTTAACATCATGCTATTGAGGCAATTCTTTATCTCTATCCCCGGTATGGTTCTGCAAACTCTTAATACAAGGTTATAATCTTTCTAAGTTTTATTTTTCTTTAAAAATTGCACTGAATGTGGCGATAGAAAAAAACATTTGAAATAGATAATGAGAGGTGAGCATCAATACATTTTTCCTAGGGATTAAAGAGAGTTTTTTTTAATAAAAGACAATCATGTGCCAAAAACCACAGATTAAATTTGATTCAGTGTGATAAAGTTATCAAATCTGTCTTTGAATTCCTCTCTAACCGCACAATGAAAGTGGTATTAAACGGACATGCCTCTCAGAACTACCATACAAACGCAGGTGTCCCCCAAGGCTCCATCTTAGGTCCTACACTCTTCCTGATATATATTAATGATCTCCCTGATTCCATAAGAACCCAAATAGGTTTGTACGCCGATGACACCACAGTTTACTCTCGCCTCCAACAAAAATCTGGTGTAGGCGTCAAAGCTAACCTCGTAGCCGAGATTGAAAAAGACCTCCAATGCATATTGGACTGGGGTAAAAAATGGCTAGTAAATTTTAATGCTTCTAAAACGAAGCTACTCTCAATTAACCATCATCGACAATCTCACCTACCTCCCATTAGCATGGACCAGGCTTGCCTCCCAGAGAGTAAAACACTACGCCTCCTTGGTCTCACACTTTCAGCGGACCTCAAATGGAATGACTATATCGAATCCATTGCTAAATCCGCTGCTATGAAAGTCGGTCCTCTGTGTAGGGCCCGGAAGTTTTTTCCGTCTAAATCTATCCTGCACATTTACAAATCTACCATCCGCCCGTGCATTGAATACTGCTGCCATATCTGGTCGGGTGCCCCTGCTGTTCTCCTCGGGCTTCTCGATAAGGTTCAGAGGAGGGTCTGTAATGTGATAGATACCGACTTGGCAGACCACCTGCAGTCTCTCTCCCACCGGCGAGACGTGGCTTCGCTGTGTCTCTTCTATAAATACTTTCACGGCTTCTGCTCCGATGAACTTAGATCACTGGTGCCCCCTAAATACGAATTTGCACGAGATACTAGATTAGCAACTAGATCCCACCCTTTTACAGTGAAATCGATAAAATGCAGCCGTAACTTCTACTCCAACAGTTTCTTTCCTCGCACTTCCCCACTGTGGAATTCTCTTCCAAACGATTGCTTCCCCGACGGCTACAATCTCCAGGAGTTTAAATGTAAGGTCAATAGACACCTCCTAACACACTAACTTGCTCCCATTCTATCAAACACTCTTCACATCTGCCCGACACTCATCCTCGCTATCCTTACTCATCTATCACCTTTCTCCTGACATTCCCTATGTCTATCCACTCCTTCTCTTTACCTTCCCCTATGTAGCCCCATGCGCAATAGTGGCAGTGGAATGCCTTGCTTGGGGTGAGATGATTAAAAAAAAAAAATTAACTTCACAACTCCAGAGCAAATTCTGCAGTAAGAACCAAGATAAAATGGCTGAAATCCTGATCAGATATCGGGGTATCGATTTCCAATATCTGGGGTAAATCATAAAAAATAAGTAGATCATGACATGACCGGATACCTAAAGAATATCTGAGTGAAGTTTGGTGAGAATCGGATAAAAACTGTGGCTTTGTATAAAGAACATACAGACAGACACACACACAAACAGCTTGCTTTTTATATATACAGATTTTGCATAATCTATTCGCATAATATCATACAAAGCCTATCGATTTAAAAGCATATTGAGGTTGATTAGGCATGCTTGCAAATACAAGTAGTATAATAAGGATATTATTCAATGACTGCTTATTGTTGCTACTAAAAATTACCTTCTATCTATCTATCTTATTCTGTTCTTATCTATGTCATTATGTTTATCTATCTATCTAGCTATTCCAGTATCTCTAAAATTGGAGAATACAATTATTTTTGTCGGGAGAAGTAACCAAAGTTATAAAATTTGAAAAAACAGATTTCAAGGTACAAAGTGTGCAAATTGCTTTTTTTCCCTAAAAGTTCCCTAAAAGTGTAGTCAATATATTGTCACTAGGTTTTGACGATTTGTGACCCTAGGTCAGAATTTGGCGTTTCGAAATTACTTTTTACTGGTTAACATAACGGCTGGTGGGAACATGCAGATAATAGCAGAGAGTGAATTTTCTCCCCTTCACTCGAAATAGATGATATTATATACATGACAAGATGGTTTAGCCGTGTATAGAGAGTGGGAAATAGAAATCCCGTACCCACCCTCAACATCCCGCTTTTGTGCCTTTTTAAGAAAACCGGGGTGGAAAACGAAATTAATTGAGACGGGGACTAGCGATAGAATTATACGGTCAAGCTGAAATAGCCTCCCGCCAGAGATATTGCAAGAGACAGTCAGTCCGAATTCGGCAAGCTGCAAATTGAGCAAACCACCTTCCCGTGGTGATAATACGTCATGGATATTAGCGTGCTACTGAAATACCAGCCAAATGATATTTTCTTGCGTCACTTAGCATTGACTTGTTTTTAATCTTGTATGTATACGATATATATATATATATATATATATAAATATAAATATAAATCTACACCGTGGCGTTGCAGGTTTAAATTTCGCTTTCATTATATACCGTTCCCTCGTGTATCTGTGCTATACTAGTCTGTTGATAGCAAGCTCCTTTTGAGAAGCCGTCGATGGTTGTGCTTGCTCGAAGTGACAAGTCATCATTTGTTAAAAACGATTCTCTGATTGTGTATAGTTGGACCTGTGGAGCGATTTCAACTGCTGACAACTCATATAACATTATTTTCAGATATACATTTTAGAAATTATTGCCAGAATATAGCTATGATATCTGAATTAAATATAGAATTACCCACGCAACATTAATAAACGGAAATAGTGAAATATATAAGATTAGAAAGAAAGAATTTGGATGCGTAGGAAAAATAAGCAACCATTAAAGATGAGAAAATAAAGGAATGAATATCTGTAAGAATAGATGAATGAAAGAAAGAAAGAAAGTAGAGTGTATAAGAACGAAAGAAAAAAAAAGAACACCAAAGATAAGAATAAATGATTGAATCTCTCTGGGAATAGAAAAAGAAATTGGGTGGGAAAAAAAACAACGATTGAAAATGGAAAAATAAAGGAATTAATACATAAATGAATGTTCGTAGAAATAGATGAATGAATGAAAGAAAGAAAGAATTAAACTGGATGAAAAAATAAAGAAATGAATAAATGAATGAAAGAAAGAAAAAAAGAGAAAAAATTGGTCGGGAAAATAAAAAAAACAATTGAAGATGGGAAAATAAATGAATGAATATCCGTAGAAATAGATGAAAGAAAGAAAAGATTGGCCAGGAAAAATAAATAACCATTGAAAATGGAAAAATAAAGGAATGAATAAATCAATGAAAGAAAATGTTTGCAAGAGGAGCAAAAGAAAGAAAGAAGATTGTAAAAGAACGAAAAAAAAAAAGAAGGAATCAAAGATGAGAAAAAAGGAATTAATAAATGATTGAATGTCTCTGGGAATAAAAAGAAGGAAAGATAAGAAAATAAGAAATGTGTGGGTAAAAAGAAAAAAAAACATTAAAAATGGGAAAATAAAGCAATGAATAAATGAATGAATGTCCGTAGCAATAGATGAAAGAAAAAAGGAATGAAAAAAAGAAAATGTGTGCGAGAGGAGAAAAAGAAAGAAGGAAAGTAGATTGTATAAAAACGAAAGAAAAAAGAGAGAAAGAGACAAACAAAGAAAAAAAGTAGTAATGAAAGATTAGGAAAAAAATGAATTAATAAATGACAGAATATCTCTGGAAATAGAAAGAAAGAAAAAAGTTAATAAGAAATGTGTGGATAAAAAGAAAAAAAAACAAAAGAAATATTTGGTCAATAAATTGTAATATCGCTGAGACATTTTGACGACAGACACTTCTGATTAGTTAATTAATAAGAAGACTACTGAATCCGGTTGTTAGCGAAGCGTGACATATTTGTGTGTGTGTGAGAAAGAGAGAGACAGAAAACGAACACGAGAGAGAAACGGAATGAAAGGAAAAGAGAAAGAATACGAATATATTCCCAATAATATCGATTCACAGATAAGAAAGAAAAGGAAATGTAGTGAGTCTTGATCGCTTAGTTTCTGAACAGACGACATAATTTTATTTATTTATTTATATTTTGGTGGAGTGAGGAATCTTTTACTTTTTGAAGAATACATTCAACATTCCTTCCCTTCCGGTTATTCAAATGAGTTTCCAACTTTTTGGTCACTATTAAGAATGGGCAGTTTTTGAAAGAGATAGCAAAGCAGAGTGTAAGCGGAAAGAGAGAGAGAAATAACATGAATGGGAGAGAAAAAGAGTGAGAGAGATAGAAAAAACAGACAGACAGACAGACAGAAAGCGTTTCAAACAACTGAACACAATGCCAGCAGCTAATTTGTTCCATTCTCAAAAATGGTTTAATCACAATATTGTGGAAGTCATGGAAATCTCGTACTATCTCGGAGAATTTGTAAGTCTCGTATTCCTTTGCTTGCAAATTACAAACAGTTGATAGGTGTCGCAGGTTCTAATCCTGCCGAATGGCACACATTTTCGTAGAAAATTTATCGTAAATAATCAGGCCGAGAGAAATAAATACATTTTTTGATTAAAAACAGAATATCTACTCAAATACGAGTATCGATTAAAAATAATGTCCAAACAAATAATTTCAATATGTTTTTATAATAAAAAATATTATATATATATATATATATATATATTCTTTTTTAATCATATCACCCCGAGCAAGGCGGTAACGCCACTTATATGCCGGGGGCTACGTAAGTGTGAAAAGATTAGAAGAGAGAAAGCCGGAAACCACATCCTAAGCAGGGAACAAGGGATGAGCCTCTACACCTGTTCAATAGACGTGGGTGGAGTGTAAACCGGGCGATAGTTTAGTCTATCTACTCCAATTGAAAAAAAAAGAAAAGAAAAGTGAAAAGATTGGAAAAGAGAAAACAGGAAACCACATCCGAAACAGGGAACAAGGGATGAGCCTCTACACCTGTTCAATAGACGTGGGTGGAGTGTGAACCGGACGATAGTTTAGTCTATCTACTCCAATTTATATATATATATATATATATATATATATATTGTAATACATATAATATTATATATATAAAATGCAGAGATTGATATATACATATATATATATATGTGTGTGTGTGTGTGTGTATAGACTGAGATATGATATAAGTAAACTGAGATAAATAGATGCGAACAGTTTGAGATCGATGATAAACGAAGAAACGTGCCTGATGGATTCATACGAGAGACATACATTAAAAAAGTTTGACACATTTTGAAAAGTCCCGGAGATATTTTAGGAATCTTTTGAAATTCAAGAACATGAAAGGAATTTTATTAAAGTTAGAGATGTTTAATAAACGGAGGGATGACAATCAAAATTAAATATTTCGCAACAAACTTTGGCTCAATGAAATCCAAAATTAGCTTTCGAATAATATCATATCAATAGCATATGTCTTCCGAAAAGACATTTCTCATAATTCGAAGGCAAAGATATTTTCAGCGATCTAAATAATTTCGGTTGGACAGGAAATTAAATCCATCGCTCATTCACGTCAGTCATTGCTGTAACAACATCTATCAGTTTGTTTGAAAATGTCTGATTAAAAACTTTATTCGTGAATTAAATTATTTAAACAGTATATAAGTTTGTTAAATCCATGATCATATTTACATTTCTGCAATCCGATTTACAAAGTAATTTAAGCCTTTACGATAAAATTAATTCTTTGAATTCGGTTTCAGGATCTTCTAATGCAACTTAATGTATTTTGTCTTAAATAATTATCAAAATGCTTGAAAATGTGGTTGTCAGTGGGTGAGAGATTAAGAGAATATGGTGGCTGTGGCAAAGTTTGGTATCCCAACTAGGGATATCCACGTCTCTCTATCCCTAGTGGCTCTTAGTATATTTGCACCTGTTACACCTCGCAGCTCCCGTTCCGTCATCCACCTTTGGTCTGCCTTGAAGAGACATAAATCTAGACTATAAATGTATAGAAACTAGCATGGGCACAAAATGAAGGATTAGTTTATGTATTGATTATAATATAGAATTGATCCCCCACTTTAAAGCCACATTATAATTTCTTATAAACTGTTGGCATGTATCTTCTTCTTCTATGGGCCCTGTCCCTTCAGGACGTAGGCGATCATGGTTCTCCACGTCTCCCTATCCCTTGTGGCTATTAGTATGTTTGCTCACCTCGCAACCCCCGTTCCGTCATCTACCTGATCAGGCCCTGCAAAGATGTTATCCGCTGCCTTCCTCTGTCTTTTACCTTCTATCTGGCCAGTCAGTATCAGGTTCTCCAAGCTCTATATTTGTCTATAAAAGTTTATTTTTATATTTTCATAGTGTTTTCACCCAGTTTTTTTTTGGGGGGGGGAGGGGGTTGATTATTTGCCCATAGCTGGGAACCTAACAGGTGTTACCACTCCGGGTTAGGATGGACTTGGAAACAACAGCAATTAAGAGGTCCTCCCAATCATAAGCCTTGCTGCTGGATGCAGTTTACCGTCATACCCAGGATCAAGTAGCATTTTCACACCAAACCTATTTATGTTTGAGAAAGAAAGAAATCAACTCGCGTAGAACATATTAAAGCAAGAATGTCAGACAGGGTAAAGCGAGTAAACTATCTCATGTAGATATGTTTGCAGAGAATGATAAAGCTTGAAACGAGGACTGAAAACACTTGATTATCCCTGGCGTGACAGGAAACCTAATTTCTATATCGAGGAAGGGAGTAATCTTTAAGTTTAAGGCAAAGATCGAGCCGGGGAGGTTCGCATTGTTTGTAGAGAAAAGAACAGACAAAGAAAAACAGAAGAGGGAGAGAGAGAGTAATGAAAATACATTAGGAGGAAGACAGTAAAGGTTAATAGAAAGAGAAAAACGGGGAGGAACCGGTAAAGAGAATGAGAGATAGAAGGAAAAAAAGAAAATGAGCGAGGAATGGAGAATGGAGATATCGTGATATATCACCTTGGGTCTTTTATATAATTGTAGATACAGCCGTTTTACTTCAGGTCATGTTTTGTTTAGTGATCTTACACAATTTGCAGGATTCAATTTGTTTCTTTTTAAACTTGGCCTGGGTTGCTTGTGCGTTTCAAGAACTGTTTTACTGCGATTGAGGGCAGTTTTGAATGCAGTCATGGCCAATCTATATAGTTCCTTTCCAAAGAATAAAATAATGATCCTGGTTCACAGCGTTCAGAGAAGAACCAGGGCTGTCAGTTTAGGTTTTACTAAAAATTGTTTGTTTTTTTTTTTCGGCAAAAACACCCCATTCCAGAAAGGATCCATTAAGAGGCATAATTAATTACTATATCTTTCGTATTTAACTAACAAGCACTTCTGTAGCGATATGCTTTGAGAGGCTCTTAGGCCTCTTATTAGATAAACTTTAGTAAACCAAAAAATCTGTAAAAATATTAGTTATATTATCTCTACCTTTTATTTTCTTCTTCTATGTGTTCTGTTTTTTCAGGTCGTAGGCGATCATGGCTCTCCCCTGGTGGCTTTTAGCACGCTTTCTCCTGTAACACCACGCAACCCCCGTTCTGTCTTCCACCTGATCAGGCCCTTCGAATATGTCATCCGTTGCTTTCCTCTGTCTTTTTTTCTCTATCTGGCATGTCAGTATCAGGAACTCCAGCTGTCTCTTCCTGATGCTCAATATTAATTTCCTATTCGTTATCATCCTTTCCAAAACCTCGTTATTGCTCTGTCCGTGATATCCGCAGCATCCTTCTGTAGAACCACATTTCAGCTGCTTCAAGTTTTTCCTTCATCTTTGGTGATATTGTACAGCATTCACTGCCATATTGAAGAACTGACATCACATAGTAATCTAGTACTCTCCTCTCTGTTTCTAGCGAAATTGTCCTGTTTCTTAATACTTTACTCAGCTTCTAGAATGCTCCTTTCGCTATGCAAATTCGCCTTGGGATCTCTATCTCGCATTTTTTTGTTTTCAGTTAGAACAACTCCCAGGTATCTGAATTTTTGTACCCGCTTGAGTTTAGTATCCTTCACCTGTATTTGGCATTTTGGGCTGCCGTTTTGCTAATGACCATGCATTCGGTTTTCTTGCAGTTTATTTGTAGTCCTTTTTTGTCTCTCCCTTCAGCTATCTTCTGACCGAGGTTTTGTAGTTTCGTTTCCGTGACTGCAATCAGCACTTTATCGCCTTCGTATCTTATGTTGTTCAAATTGTGGTCTTCGATTAAATAAGTTAAAACAGATATCTTGGTATTGATTCGAGTTAATGTTTTCATCTTGGTTAATATAGTTGTTATGGACAACTGATCATAACAAGATAGTAATTGGTAAAAACATTGTGTCTAGAATAACATTTATATCAAACATAATGAGAACAATACGTCGAAATAATACCAAGGTGTTAAAACACATATCACAGTAATTTTATTATCTTTCGGCGTATAAACTCCAGATTGACGCTAAATTTTCGTTCGTCTAATCAAACTAAAACGATTCACTCTCCTTAAGAAAATCGCTTATAATAAGAAAAAACAAGATTAGACATAACTGACAATGTTTACTCCGAATTCAATTACGATGACAAGCTTGTTTAAAGAATTTCTATTTTTTTTTTTTTGCTAAGGTGAAATGTTCATTAATCCCTGGAGATAATCTTGTCTATACCAAGTTCTTTAGCTTCACTTTTTATCGTATATAATGTATATTTCCAGTTGAATTCATTTTTACTGAATGAGCGATATATATATATATATATATATATATATATATATATATATATATATATATATAGTAGCAATATAGCCAGGCGTTGCTCGGGTGTAATGAAAGCGTTAAAACTAATTCATGGTCCTGGAGCTCAGACACTTTGAACGTTGGCACGAAAGACTAAAAAGCAATATCGAGTCGTCTGAGAAGATCTACTAATGTTTAAGTCTAACAACTATAATTTTACCAAGTTAGAGCAGATTCTGCAGCAAGAACCACGATAAAAGCTCTGAAATCCTGATCTCGACACAAATTCTAGCTAAGAACACTCGCAGAAGCTAATTGTACAACTGTGTAAAATTTCAAGAAAATCGGCTCAGCCGTTTTGGAGTCTATAGGTAACGGACACACACAGACAAAGTTCCATTTACGAATGTATATATATATATATATATTATCGATTTTCTGCGCTATTGTAAAAACTGCAACCTTGAAACTTCTGAATATCGTTCCTTATGTCTTTGTCTATGAGTGTATCAAATTTGATTAAAATCGGACCAATCCTTCTATAGCCCAATTTTTTCGATATTTATCGGGGGTACCTCGACACAAAACCGAGCTAAGAGCACTTGCAGACGCTTATAGTACAACTGTGTAAATAAAATTCCTTCGACCATTTTACATATGTATACAATAATTGTTACGTATTTTGCATGTAAATATATTTCGTCACTGTCATTCACACATACTAATCTTATCGACATATATACACACTTAGTTTGTCTACGGTGTGGATTCACTTCATACACATTATTTTCGTTCACATATACTTACATTCATAATAAACAACTAATGTATTTATTACGCGTTGGCACACGCACTTGAAAAGACCCAAATTTTATCTTCTACATTTAATATTCATCCATTGCTTTATCACACGTGACACGTATCTGACCATTGAAGCTATACCTCATTTCAAAGTACTACCTCTTGGATTTTAAATCATTCGTCTTTGATAAATTTCTGTAGAATCTTGTTAAAAGTGGAACATGTTAGATTAAAGACACTTTTTTCTTACTTATGCTCAACTTATTCTATTCGTCTTGTCGGCATCCGATTCATATATTCAACTCATACATTAACATATAAAATTAAATGTTTAAGAACTCTGAATGTTAAACCTGTTGTTTCTCTTCATCTGGATATCCTATCTTCTGAATTCTACGTCCCTGGCTACCTTCCCCTCTTCAGGAGGGACTCCAATGTTCACATGCATCGGCTTTGTTTTACGTCAGTGAACGCCTCCCTCGCTTTAATCCTTATATCATTTTTATATGTGTTTCCGTCTCTCCCTTCTAATCTCAGTTAGCTGTCATTTCTTTCTGTACCGCTCTCCCTCATCTTCCGTTCTTGACAGCATCTCCGATAATATCAACAAGGCCATTTCCTCTCATCCGTTTGCCCATATATTTCTGTTCGGCGATTTTAACGCCTGCCACGAAAAGTGGCTGGGGAATTCCTTCACAGATTTCGATGGCGTCCACACCATGAATTTTTCAATCACTCAGTTCCTTACGTAGGTTGTAAAGTTTCCCACACGTCTCTCTAATAACCCGACGGATGTGTGTTGTGGTGCATTGGTGATCGGCTCGGAAAGATCAATCGGTGAGCCGAGTTCGAATTCCAGTTAAATACCCTGCATTCATTTAAGCACTGGTACCCTTGGGAAAGGTCCCTTTCCTCCAGTTATGGGTTAAATAACAAGGGTAAGACTTGGGGACCCTGACCTTAAAAAAACAAATCCCATTGAATCTTGATACTTGAAAAGAAAAAAAGTATTTCTAGACAAAAAAAAAAAAAAAAAACAACAATAAATTGTTGAAAGAAAAAGGTATTACCAGCAATAAATAAATAAAATTTAGTTGGCAATAAATGAGGTTGGTGTGCCTTGGAAACAAAGCAAGCAACCAACCAACTCTAATGACCCTAATGGACACGACTCCCTACTAGATCTCTGATTTACTTCCATCCCTGACTCTTGCAACCCTGCCCCCTCGGAAACTTTGACCATGCTGTAGATTTTGTTAGCATCTCCATTCACTTCCAACCCGCACAAGAATACCTTACTGCTACCAAAGTGCATTCAATAAATAAGGTTGATTTTTTGGTATAAGGACATCTACGAGGGTCATTCAATAAATAAGGTAGATTTTTCGGTATAAGGACATCTACGAGGGTCATTCAATAAATAAGGAGAATTTTCCGATATAAGGATTTCTACGAGGGTCATTCAATAAATAAGGTGACTTTTTCGGTATGAGGACTTCTAATAGAGTTAGATTGAATAACACCAAAGCTTTGCTTGTAGCACATTCGGAAAAAAGTTATATATTAATAAAATGAAGAAACTCGTTTTCACAGAGTAAAAAAATTTAAGAGTAAGAAGGACCAGTCTGATAATTTCTCAGAACGTTTTTTGTAAATTTCCCTCTACTTACAAAATTAAGGAGAAAACTGTCAGGTGGAAAAAAAGCTCTTAAACATCCAAGACAAACACGTTTTATGAAACAAATGATATCTAATCTTAATTGATCAAGGCCTATTTACTTTGATTTCTTATTTATTCAAATCTACATCAGTATATTAAAAAAAGAACAACATGTAAATGAAGACGATTTGCCATGAAACACCAGACGACCTTGCTAGAGATTATTATAATTAGATTCGGTTTTGAAAGATGAGAGGCGATTTACGCGTCTAACAGATATGGCTAAAGGCTTATTTCTCGGCTGATGTTTGAAAGAAATAAAACGGAAAAAATTGGATATAAGACGTCTAAGATTGATAATTATTTATTTCGCTTTCTTTGTTCATTGAACCTCAGGAAGACTCGGCTATCGGGAAATTGTGTAAGTAGACAAGCTGAATACAAACTTGCTCAAGGCTTAGAATGTTATTAAACTAACTTACATTCGTATCAGACGCGGCTTAAATAAGAGGTGATCGTTATTCACTAACGAAGAGATTACCGAGTCAGAAAGGCAAGTGACGAGGCGTATTGATAAGGAGCTTTCGTCCAGATTTCGTCTTTGAAATTCTAAGATGATGTTGTTATTAGTAGTAATATTATTATTAGTATTCCATTGATTACTGTTGTATACACATTTCCTTTCGGGTCCCAACCAGTGATCTAAGGTTAGAAATGACTTAATGTTGTAATGTCACACCAATTCCTGTTGATTTATATCACCGACCTTTGGTCATGTTTTCAGACAGTTTACGAGGTATGGAAATTGATGAATGAAACTCTAAATGCTATAATACTTCGTCTTATGTTAAAAAATAGCAGCTCTATAAAGCATTTTTGCAGGCTTCGCTCACGTCTCAAAGCAACATTCAACGTTCTCGCCATTGATAGCCGTACAGAATGCGATAAATCTATCAATTACTCGATATTTGTTTATCAATCTCTGTCTGTAAATTTGTGTCCATTTCAGTCTGTTCTATCTATCTATCTGTTCATATCTTCTAGTCAATATTCAAATCTATCTATCTATCTATCTATGTGTATTCATATTTATCTACCCTATCTCGTATCAAAATTAATTCTGTACCTATTTCTACTTGTATCCCTTCCCATTATATAAAAAAGAAGATCAGCGTATATATATATATAAGAGAAAGAGAGTATATATATATATATAAAATAAAAAGTGTGAGAAGCCGTGAACGTTTCTTTAAAATATGTATTTATTGTTTGGTATTCATACAAGTTATGGAGTATTAATTTATTTTATACTAATTACTCTCGTTGGAACAACCCTATTCCTTTATATATATATATATATATATATATATATACATACACTCTTTCTCTTTTTTATACAATAGGAAGAGATATAAGTAAATTTAGGTACAGGATGAATTTTGATACGAGATAGGATGGATAACTATGAACAGACATATATGTATATATATATATATTTATATATATAGTCATCCGCAGACAGATCTGTTTCGCTGTATCACAGCTCATCAGTACGGTTAGAATCCGATTGCTTTTAACTCAGGATTGAAACCCGACCGGTAGAAGGAGGCGGACTTTTTAGCGTGTATATTATCATTATACACGCCCAATAGCTGAGAGTGTTTTAATTCATTGCCGAATGAACGATGCGTAGATGCTAGAGTAGCTACTGTGTTTCAAAGATATGGACACATATATTCTGCTTTCTTTTTTTTCAAAAATGCCTCCCTGTAACAGAGGTGCCTATTTTTCCATTTATCAATGAAGGTATGCGTTAAGTGTCTTATACAAAGGCCCGAAACTATTCTAGACCGTCTCCGATCATTTTATTGCACCCCTAAAGATGTGTTCATCGTTTTCATTGCTTCCAGTCAACAATATGTGTTTTCACCTTTTTTCATAAATTGAATGAGGCTCGATCTAAGCAGGCTTTTCCACAATTACATAATTGACCCAAGATTCGTGTTGATTTATATCACCGACCTTTGGTCATGTTTTCAGATAGTTTACGGGGTATGGAAATCGACGAATGAAACTCTAAGTGTGATAATACTCCGCTTTATTTAAAAAACAATAGCAGCTTCCTCTGTAACTAATGCATTTTTGCAGGTTTCGCTCACGTCTCAAAGTAACCTTCAACGTTCTCGCCCTACAGAATGCGATAAAAGGCGTCTTCATGCTCTTCCATCCAAGAACACCTTGTGCTATATATGACGAATACGACATTTTTTTCAGCAAAGCATCTCTTTGATGACCTTTTTCTCAAGACTCATAGAGTTACATTATGCAAATCCATAGGATCTGTTCCTTTTGAAACTGGCCGATCACGGCTTCCCATAACATTGCATGCTTCCCAACAAACTAAACTATCGCCCGGTTCACACTCCACCCACGTCTATTGAACAGGTGAAGAGGCTCATCCCTTGTTTCCTGTTTTTCTCTTTTCTATTCTTCTCACTCTTATGTAGCCCCCTGCACATCAGTGGCGTTACCGCCTTGCTAATTTTTTCACTGTTTACCTCTGCCTTACTTATAGTCAATAGACCCTGTCAAAATTTATAAGTCCTAAAATGTTCAACATCCACAGAACTCACCTATACTTTATACTTCGGTTATACTGAGCGGACAGTCTTAGTAGGAAATTAGAGTAACATAAATAACAAGATAAGCCATATATTTTACACACACACAACTATTTATATATATGTATGTGAGTTAACAAATATATATATGGGTACACACACAATGTGATGCACCTGATGATTGCGTAGTGCATAAAATTCAGAGTCATGCCACCGACTTACGATAACAATATTTTATGTAAAGTTCATTACGAATTACTAATAAGATATTGCGATTATTTTCCTGATATATATATATATATATATATGTATAAATATTTACATATATATAAATAAATACACACACACATTAAAAACAAATAAGTTTAAATAAATATATCGGTTAATACAAATTTCGTAAATTTATATATATATATATATATAATGGTTTTAACAATCGACATATTTAATTTATTTGCTTGAACACTATTTTTAATCGATACTCGTATTTGAGTAGATATCTGTTTTTAATCAAACAGTATATTTATAATAAAATTGTTTATATATTTTTTTCTACCGGCTTGATTATTTACGATAAATTTTGTTACGAAAATGTGTCATTCGGCAGGATTCGAACCTGCGACCCATATCAACATAGGGGAGGCCACCAATTGATCTGGTTAATAGGGATTGCAGGTTAGAAACGGATTTTAGGCATTGCATGATATTAAATTAGGGATTCTTTTTGTTAATACAAAGAGAGATAAACAATTTCGTAATAAGTACATGTTATTGTCTTTATTGTTCCTCCAGATTTGGGAGTTGGGTGAAGGGCTAACAACCCTGCCCAGTAAAAAACAGTTTGTTACAGAAACAGCAACAAAAAGTTGCTGCCCTATGCACCATTGGGTGTGACGAATAAATAATAACTGTCTTTATTTCTATAAAAAAAAAAAAAAACTCTCAGTGTCCTAGAAACCTGCCGCCATAATTTTACACATACACACATTTCTTCTTCTTTCTTTCTTGTTCCCTTTCCTCTTCTATGTGCTGTGTCTCTTCAGAACGTAGGCGATCATGGCTCTCCACTTCTTCCTATCCCTCGTCGCTATTAACGTTCTCCTGTTATCCCACTCAACCCCCGCTCCTTCATCTATCTGCTCAAGTCCATCAAGTATGTCATGCGTTATTTACACTTGTCTCTCTACCCTTCAATCCGTCCTGTGTGCATCAAGTTCTCCAACCCCTCTTTCCTTATTACATGTCACAAAAAACACTTCAGCTGTCTTTTTCTGATGTTAAGTATCAGTTTCCATTTTGTGTCCATCCTCATCTGCGGTAGACGGGCTGCTAGCCAAGGCAACACAATCTGTCCTGTTATTTGACTCGTAGCTAAACGGAGCTAAAGTAGTTGTCGATACTTCTTTTAATCAAGGCGGAGATGCCACTGATGTGCGGGGGGTTACATAACTGAAAGAGGATTAATTAGAAGAGAGAGAAGAGGAGTACAAACCAATTAGAAAGGAGCAATAGAAAGATGAGAATGCAGGTGCGATGACAGTTGCAAGAGAAAGGAGAGAAAGGGAAGGATATACGGGGTGGGGGAAGGGCTAGAGTCCAGTGGTTAGTAAATGAGTATTGACATTGCATTTAAATTTCTGGAGGTTGTAGCCATCAGGAAAGCAAGAATATGGGAGCAAGTTCCACAGGCGGGAAGTGCAAGAGAAGAAGCTGCAGGAGTATAAGTGTCGTCTGCATTTGGCTAACCTGACTGTGAATGGGTGGGACCCAGTTGCCATTCTGGTTGCACGAGTAAACACCTGTTGAGGAGGCACCAGTGACTTAAGTTCGTCTGAGCAGACGCCATGAAAGTACTTATAGAACAGACAAAGGGAGGCCACATTTCGTCGGTGGGGAAGTGGCTGTAGTCGAGCCGCCAAGTCAGCACCTATCACGTTACTAACTCTCCTTTGGAGCCTGTCGAGAACACTGAGGTGAGCGGCAGGGGCGCCTGACCATAAATGGCAGCAGTACTCCATGCACGGTCGAATGGTAGACTTGTATATATGCAGGATGGATTCAGGCGGAAAAATATCCTGGATCGACCTAGTGACCCAACCTTCTTAGCAGTGGATTCGATGTAGCGGTTCAATTTGAGATCAGAAGAGAGGGTAAGGCCGAGGAGGCGCAGTGTATTGCACTCAGGGAGACTCGTTTGGTCCATGCTTATGGGAGGCAAGTGAGGTTGCCTGTGATGGTTGGCAGACAACAGCTTGGTCTTGGATGCATTGAAATTAACAAGCCTCTTCTTGCCCCAATTCACCATAGAGTGTAGATCCCGTTCAAGGTCAGCAGCGAGATTATGTCTGTCCGCCACGCCAGGTTTCTTACTGGTGCGGGAGTATATTCTCTAATTTGTCTTTTTTACAGGTAGGGGGTTTGACCCAACTTGAACCTGTTGATCCTCCGGGCGAGTTACCAATCAGTTAAGTACCTGACGTTATACACGCTTAGGCGATCATGTCTCTTTCGATCTGTGACTGACTAGGCAGAAGACTCTCCCCCTGTAAGTTGCAATTTCTTTCTGAGGTAAACTGGTTGCCAAATCCTACCTAGGAAATAAAGGTGAGTTTATAAAAGAGAATAAGTATTTCATGTGTGATTCCAGTGCAGGTGTAAAGTAATTAATCAGTATCAGACTTCTGTGTAATGTGATGAGCATCTATCACGGTTCACTTTTTAACATAGCTCATAAAGCGATATAATTTCATTGTGTAATCAAGTAAACGTCTTTGTTTATTTTTTAATTGTTAGTCCGTTTTCCTGAATGATTTAGAAAGATTTGTTTTAAGTCACTGGAATATTAAAAGTTAATTTTACAGATGATATTAAAGAGTTAGACTTAATGACGACTGTCTGAAAGCATATATTTGAAAAACAAATCATGCAGAAACCATTTCGATAAAATACTATTGCTACATAGCGGTCCTTGACAAAATCCAACGGAGAATCTGTAATGTGATCGATCCCGACTTGCCAGCTCAGATACAGTCACTTTCTCACTGGCACCAATGTGGCTTCTCTGTGTCTCTTCTACAAATACTTTCACGGCTTCTGCTCCGATGAACTTAGCTTAGAACGATATGATTATAATAAAAAAAATTCTATAATATTATAATGTGGATATAAAGTGGGGGATCAATTCTACATTACACTCAATATATAAACAAAATCCAACGGAGAATCTGAAATGTAATAGCGCCTGACTTAGCAGCTCAGATACAGTCACTCTCTCACCGGCGCAATGTGGCTTCCCTGTGTCTCTTCTACAAATACTTTGACCGTTTCTGCTCCAATTAAATTAGCTCACTGGTACCCCCTAGATATGAATTTACTCGCGCCACGAGATTAGCAACTAGGTCCCACCCTTTTACTGTGCAACCAATAAAATGTAAACGCAAATTCTTTTCCATCAGCTTCTTTTCTTGCATTTCACGAAAAAACGTCGTGAATATTGTGATAAAGATGAGGACGACAGTTCAAATGACGTAAAGAACAAAATGATGTTTGGTCAAACAGGCATGCAAACCAGTTGTAACCATTTTTGTCAATGTCTCATGAATGTATCTATGTACCAAGTGGTATATTTCATATTCGGAAATCCTATAACCTGTTTTCTTTTTGCAGATTAAGTTAGCGTATATTCACTTCCAAGGGGCAAAGAGTGCACGGAAGTTGCGCTTAAAATCTTTTCCACTGAGAATTGGTGGAGGAGAATGATTGGAGTTTTCCATTTTCAGTGGAACCGATCTGTATTTATCGCATAAGGGAATAGAAGACCTATCGCCTTGTTTCTTTCTTTGACTTTTCCTTTATGTTCCCCAACCTCTCTTCTACTTTATTTGTTTTTTCATTTTCCTCGTCTTTTGAAAATTCTTTCTTCATTTCATTCTAAATTTGAAAAAACTCTTTCGTTTGTTTTATGCTATTTCTTTGAAAATGTTTCCTTCTTTTTACGTCTGGTTTCCTTCTTCGGTTTAATACTTTTTCTTTCGTTCATTTCCAATATTCCTTTCTTTGAATTTTTTTTTTTTTTTATATACAATTTATTTCGTTTTTCTGGTTTCTTTCTTTCATTAAATTCCATTTCCGGATTATGTCTTTCTTTTCTTGATCTATCTTCTTTTTTTTTTTCTTGTTTTTGAACTTCTTTCCTTTTCTGCTTCCTTTTTTAATTTCTTTATTCCAATAATTTCCGTTTCGGGATTCTTCCTTTCTTTCTTAATTTCCGTTTTCGGATTCTCTCTTTCTTGTTTTTGAACTTCTTTTTTTCTTAATTTCTTTATTCCAATAATTTCCGTTTCGGGATTCTTTCTTTCTTTCTTAATTTCCGTTTCCGGATTCTCTCTTTCTTGTTTTTGAACTTCTTTTTTCTTAATTTCTTTATTCCAATAATTTCCGTTTCCGGATTCTTTCTTTCTTTCTTAATTTCCGTTTCCGGATTCTCTCTTTCTTGTTTTTGAACTTCTTTTTTTCTTAATTTCTTTATTCCAATAATTACCGTTTCCGGATTCTTTCTTTCTTTCTTAATTTCCGTTTTCGGATTCTCTCTTTCTTGTTTTTGAACTTCTTTTTTTCTTAATTTCTTTATTCCAATAATTTCCGTTTCCGGATTCTTTCTTTCTTTCATATACGTATCTGTCTATTAAAATTTATTGTTTTACTGTTTTTTCTTGTACCCCTGTTTTCTTTCTTTCGTTTTTTCCCTGTTTTCTTCTCTTTGTTTCTTCCTTTCAGTATTTGTACTAATACTTAATTTAATCTTTCTTTACAAAAATCCATCCATTTCATTCGTTGTTTCTTTCTTTTATTTGATTTCGTTGCACCGGATTAATCCGGATAAGAAAATGGTTTAACTTTAATTCGATATGTACACTTGAAAAACTTGCGACTTCTATTCATCCTTCACTTCCTGCTCCTGCCAGTAGGAATTTTGTTTTTGCAGACCATAGAATAAATATTAAAGATAATAAGAAAATCTTAAAGTCAAAATAAGATTATTATATGTATAGGAATAATTTCACCAGAGATAGCGAGTCGATCAATATTGTCAGTGTGTTGGAATTAAAGCAAGCATTGTTGATATATACATAAATGAAACTGTGTTGATTGCGGTCCCAGAAAGTAACAGGGTAGAAAATGAAGGCATGAAGAAAGGACTAACAATTACATTTGATTAAGACATGGTTGTCAACAAAAGAGTCAGACGAAGTTGCGAGTTACGTGTTCTTGGCGTTAAATATTTTAAATCGTGAGAACTATTGCTGGAAGGTTTTTATTTGTAAAAATTACAGAAATCCGAAGGCGAAAGAGGCATTCTAGAAGTTGAGTAAAGTATTAAGAAACAGGACAATTTCGCTAGAAACAAAGAAGAGAGTACTGGATTGCTGCGTGATGTCCGTCCTTAAATATAGCAGTGAATGCTGGACAATATCATCAAAGATGAAGGAAAAGCTTGAAGCAACTGAAATGTGGTTCAGGATGCTGCAAATATCATGGATCGAGCATGTGAGCAATGATGAGGTTCTGGAAGTGATGGAAACGAAAAGGAAATTAATACAGAGCATCAGGAAGAGACAGCTGAAGTTCCTGGGACATGCAATGAAGAAGGAGGGCTTGGAGAACCTGATATTAACAGGCCAGATAGAGGGAAAAAGAGATAGTGGAAAGTAGAGGAGTGTATGAAGAAAAAGAGCACGAGAGAGAGGGCGCAAGTTAGTGAGTTAGGAGATGACTATTGACTTTACATTTAAATTCTTGGTGATTGTAACTGTCGGGAAAGCAAGTAAATGGAAGGGAATTCCACAGGCGGGAAATGCGAGAAAAGAAGCTGTTGGAGTAGAATTTATTGGTTTCACAGTAAAAGGGTGGGACGTAGTTGCTAGTCTTGTGGCTCGAGTAAGGTCATATACAGGGGTCACCAGTGAGTTAAGTTCATCGGAGCAGAAACCGTGAAAGTATTTGTAGAAAATACTTGACTAAAACAGCAGCAACGACTATAATTGATAGTGCAACCCAAACAGATAATAATGACATAATCCTAATCAACCTGCTGACATTCCACTCAACCCCAAACAAAAGGCAAGGAAGGAAACAATCAATACTGGAAAGTGCATTAACAGAAACTGGACTTGAGAAATCTCAGAGAATGATTTCATAAATTTCTAATGAGAGCAAAACTACATTATTTACATTGTTCGAACTGTTGTTCTCATTTCATTGTCATGTTTACGACGTTTCGGCTGTTGCACGCTCTGGCCTTCTTTAGGTGCTACAAATGTTGAACTGAACCCTTTGTCTTGATCACTTGGTTATATTGTTCTCATTCTATGTGCAATGCCACTACCGGTAACCATGTAGTTATCTCCCTTTAACTCAACTCTAAGTTACTGAATTTGTACTGAATTTACAACTCTTTAGAAGTCACTAGAACTAACCAACGCCTATATTCCATCGGTCCTTAAAGAGTTGTACGCTCCAGCCAAGTTCAGGTGCTAGGAATTTTGAACCAAACCATTTATTTTGATTACTGGGGTAAATTGTTCTGGTTCCTTGTGAAATGCCACTTCCTGGCGTTATCTCGATTTAACTCTATATGTTATTTGTTCATTACTGCTGGACTCACAACTATTTAGTTCAAGTCAGTGGAACTAGCCAACAACCATATCTACTTGGTCATGTGTTCTCGAGGACATCAGCGTATGAAGTTTTATGACCGATAAAACTAATGTCTCAGAAAACAGGGTCATTAATCCATAGCTGAGGGGTGAAGAAGTGTGTTGCTATGTTTCCAAAGGATTTCTGACCGTGAGAATATAACGAACGAAACAGGAATTAGATTGCAAGTTCCGAGCAGGTAACCATTACGTAACCGACACATCCAAGCTTAGCCTACATGGTATTCCCAAGGAGTTAAAAATCTAAGCTCAAGGTTGCTTAAATTCGGTGATCGTACAGGAACCGGTGTTTCAACGCTGTATGGACGTAATCGAATACCTGATATAGATTGAAAAATCGATATCAAAATCGAAATTATTTTTATCAGAAAATTTCGCTGGAGCCGTACGTATGAATAAACGAAATCATTTCCTTTGAAAAATATAAGAACCTGATATTAAAATAAAAATATTTTCATGCACAGAATTCGTGTCGATATCAAAATAGTTAAACTGACAACACACACACACACATATATATATATATAAGTATAGATGTGCTAATTTAAATTCTATCTATCTATATTCATAAAAATTTAAATTCTATCTATATATATTCATAAAAATGATATTTATGTATTTTATATTAAAATGGAAATGTATTCGTGTAAAAAATATTATTATGGAGATAAATGTTGAAAAGTGTTAATTTTGTGCATTTGCAAGGCAAAGTGATGTTTTGGATTAAGAAAAAATGAACAGGGGGAATACACAGCCTGGGAGAAAATCACATCACACAACGACAACAGAGTATTTCGAATCGTGTAAAATCGTAAGAAATTTTATCGTATCAAAGAAGATGGTGGCGTTTCAGAAAGTTGAAATATTGTTCTACAAGAAAATGGAAATAATGATGCAGTTATATCTTCCACAGTCATGTTCGGCTTGCACTACCGGCCATAATTAGTAAGTCACCCCAGGTCTTTAAAAGAAACGACGTATTTCATACTATTTTTTTAAGTATTTATTGTTAAGTGGATGATTCTAAACGAAAATAGAATGATTCTTTTATTATTATTACTTTGCAAAATTTTACAAGGCAAATAGCGACAATTTACGCATCGCACCCTGTAGATTTCATATATATATATATATATATATATATACACACTACCGGCCATAATTATTAGTCTACCCTAGTTTTTTTTTTTTAAAGAAACGACGTATTTCATACTATTTTTTAGTATTTGTTGCCAACTGGATAATTCTAAATGAAAATAGAATGATTCTTTGGTTATTATTATTTTACAAAGTTTTACAAGGCAAATAACGACAATTTACACATCGCACCCTGTAGATTATATATATATATATATATATATATATTACCGGCCATAATTATTAGGCCACCTCAGTTTTTTAAAGAAATTATGCTATTTATACTATTTTTAGTATTTATTTCCAACAGTAAAATGAGTAGCAATACATTTTTATAGCAAAATAACAATCAATGTAACACTAAAAATATTGAAATAATGTTTTGTAGTAAAATTATTAACAATACATATTATGATCTACAAACTATTTAGATCTTAAATACGTTCTCGCTGATTTCTCATGAAAAGTAATATTTAATTTTACAAAAAATTAATAAGAAACAATTCCCTGAAAGTATTGTCCATCGCTAGCCACTACACGTCTTTTGAGGCTAACCACGAGTCGACCCATTTTTTTTTTGCATCTTTTTAACTTCTGTTAAGCTAGGCCATGTGCCATTGAACGGAACAATAGATAATCGGGCAATGTCTGGTAAATACGGTGCGTGGGGTAGAATGTCCTATTTAAGCGTTTCCAAGTAGTTTTTCACCCATTCTGCAACATATCGCCTTACGTTTTCATGCTGCAAAATTATTTGTCATGTCTCTGCTCGTATAGCGGTTGTTTTGTTTTTCTTCAATGTTCGGCTCAATTGTAGTCGGGAAGCACGACACAGACACTCATAGATTGACTTACCGAACGGAGACTTTGTGATATCCAACACCGCTTGCTCGCCAGCTAGACGAACAAGCTGGCATATTGTACCTTTACCGTATCTTGTAATACAATCTTTTTACACTAATCCCGTATTCCTGTTTTCATTTGTGACCCCTTAAAACAGGGTTACAACAATAGTACTTAGTCTGACCAGATGTGACAGCAACATTCAAACAGGGATAAATGGTGGGCGTATAAATGTGTAAGATGAGGGAAACCTGTCTAGACCGGTACAACGAGACGGCTTTCTTAGCAGCTGTTGTGGAGTTGTGGTGGCGTCTCCAAGTGCTTGTGGCCCGGAAGTAAGAGACGGAAACAAGAAGGTAGGTTCAACAGTGTATTAGAATAACAGAACATATATACAACTAGCAGTATAGCCCGTTGCTCGGGTGTAATGAAAGCTTTAAAACTAATCCATGGTCCTGGAGCTCAGACTCTTTGGACGTTGGCACGAAAGACTAAAAAGCAATAGTTGTTTCCAGTTAAAGCGAAACCGTAAATTGAAAGAAAAATGAATGGATGTAAGTCAAATTTTCATTTCCTGGTATCGATATCAAATAAGTTTTTTTCGTCGTAAACTGAATTTTGAAGGCTAAATAAGTCCTTTGAGTAAATGGTATCATAGCTGAGACTAAGAACAACAATTATACCTACTTAGAGACAAACTAAAATAAAAGGGCTGAAAAATACAGACATACAGGCAGATAAACAGAAACACACACAAACATCTTGCGTTATATATATATATATATATATTATCGATTTTCTGCACTATTGTAAGAACTGCAACCTTGAAACTTCTGAATATCGTTTCTTATGTCTTTGTCTATGAGTGTATCAAATTTGATTAAAATCGGACAACTCCTTCTATAACACGATTTTTTCGATTATCGGTTCAACCGTTTTGGAGTCTATAGGTAACGGACACACACACGCACAGATAAAGTTCCATTTATAAATAAGTTTAGATAATAAGTGTCAATAATCAGCAGATAGAACTGTAGTCTGAATGTTATAGTTACGCTGCGTCACGACTTTTTGTAGATTTTCACACGACTGCCTCACAGTTGCGTCCCATGAAGTCATTCTGGTTAGTATTTATAGCAAGAGGAAGAGTCCAAGAGTAGTTAGTTCAAAAGACTGTTCTTGTGTTGTTTACATTCGTAGGGGTGATAACAAGTTGTTAATCTATCTGATGTCCTCTGACCTGAAGTATAATGATTCCACAGCTTCTACCAGGTTTTAAACTCACAAACATCAGTTAAGCTACTGAAGTTAGCCAACTCAAGAACACATGGCTTAGTGCTTAAATGCGTTGATTAGATCCAATGACTTGATCCAAATTGATGTCAGTTAAATAACTGGACACATAACTTAGAGAATTAAGTTAAAGGGAGATAACTGCATGGTATCGGGAAGTGGCATCGCACATGTAATGACAATGATATACACAAGTGATTGTAATAAAGGGTTTGGTTCAAAATTCCTAGTATCTGAAGAAGGCCGAAACATCGTAAACGTGGTAACAAAGATGAGGACAACAGTCACCAATAAATAAAGTAAACCAATTCATATTAATTACGCTAGTTTCCTGTGGAACAATGATTGTCTGTCAGGGTAGTCTTCTAAATACAACGGTGAATCACGTTCGATCCCCGAAGTTGAGCAACGTCGAGTTTGTTCACTACTGAGATGAGTTACATCTTGGGAATATCACATTTTGTACGGAGGATGCCATGGATAACTGGACAGATTTCGAAAGTAGTGAGATGAGTTTTAATTCCAGTCAGGTTCATTAAATCGAGTTAGGAGAGGTATGAATCGGTCTCTTCTCCTCCAGATATGGGTTAATTAGTAGGGCAGGGTTATAAACAAGTAATAAAACTTGATGTTGTTGAAGCGAATTTTAAGGTTTAAAAATATAGTTTGTACGAAATTCAACTGGAATTCGAACTCGGCACCCCGATCTCTCGTTCCGAGTTGATATCCACTGTGCCATAACGAACATCTTAAGAATTTGGTGGTCAAGAAAGCATCCTCTATAAAAATGGAAGAAAGAATTGTTTAATTTGATGGCGCATATGCCATAGACAATATTTAGTCATGGCTCAAAATATTCCTCTTTAAGATAATTTAATATTTGCAAGAGTTTATATATAATTTTTGTGTACTTTTTCAAAAACTGTATACCTATTTTTAGATGACCGTGTAAACAAGGCGGCTGTGATGAGGATAAGCTGCACAAAATTAAATTTCTTCGAGGCGATAGCAAAAATAAATAAATGAATAAAATGAAAAATATATTTTAGTCACATAAATTCAATTACAATGCCTGCAATGTTTTTACTCCAAATCTTGGTAAACTTGTTATATGCATTAGATGAGGCCTCTGTAAAATATTTTCGGGTGTTTTCAGATAAAACATTTTATTACTATGACTTCTTAACATTATAATGCATAATAACTATATTACATTTCCAAATATTCTATGATATTTGGCGACATTTTCCTGTAAATTATATAAAGTGTTATATCAGGTTTACGCATAAGATCTTCGATGTCTTTTGACAATATCTTTTAAAAAGTAAAATTCTCAATTTCATTAAAGTACTTTACCATTCTCAATAAATTGTGAAATCAATCGAATTATGGAACAGAAAAAACGTTCGTAATGTTTGAGAGAATATTCATAAAATTATTTCTTATACATTTATTTTTTGACGGTAATTCTTTGAAAATCTTCCATGCAATCTAATTTTGTGCGACCGCTTTCTGATAGCAGATGCACCTGAATTGTTTTTACGTAGAGAGACATCTTTACGTATCTTTCGGTCTGCAGTTGAGACTTCGTAACAAAGTGTTATGGTGCCCTCCTACGAGGAATGGATTCTTCCTCTTTTGTTATATATGATTACCTGCGTGACTTCTGAAGAACAGTTAATAAACAGCAATCTAATTTTGTGCGACCGCTTTCTGATAGCAGATGCACCTGAATTGAGGAATGGATTCTTCCTCTTTTGTTATATATGATTACCTGCGTGACTTCTGAAGAACAGTTAATAAACAGCAGTTAACGAAAACAGTTGCGAAAGTTACTAGTCAGGTAATGAGCAGCGTAATAATAACTTCAGACTATTTCTATATGACTTATTATTAACACTTGCTTTGAATATCTTGTTTCTTGTTATGCGAATACACTGTTTCGCCACAACAAATTGCCGACGAAGATCCACAACACAAAGGTACCTAAAAAAAGCGAAACGTAAGGACTAAACATAAACTACAAGAAAATATATATAAGTACGCATAACTCATTCCGTAATGAATTAGAGCACTCTGGCTATTGGGCGTGTATAATGATAATGTACACGCTAAAATGTCTGCCGAGCGCCTATAGCACTGAGATAGAATCGCCGACTGATTCCAATTCTGAGTAAAACGCAATCGGAGTCTAACCGTACTGATGAGCTGTGATACAGCGAAACAGATCTGTCTGAGGATCACTATATATATATATATATATATATATATATATATATATATAAATTATACTTTAGAACATGTACAAAACACAAACTACTACAAAATTGTACATTTTGTTTCAAAGTTGAAAGAACAATGTCTCACCAGGTGATTAATAATGATGGTAATAAACGTTATTTTGTTTTTATATTATACAAAACATCCTTTTATTTTTGGAAATCGTTTCATACAAGGTAACAGGATATTAAGAGACAAGGGAAAAATAAAGAGAGCAGAAAAGACGAGAAAGCAAAAAGAAAATTCAAAAAGGAAAAGAAAGAAGACATTGATTTATTTTTATATTGAGCACTGTTTTTTTTTTTTTAATTAATGATTTGATATTTTATTCGTTCCTCAATCATTTGGATATATATATATATATATATATATATATATATATACTACCGGTCAATAATTATTAGGCCATCCCAGTGTTTTAAAAAATGTATTTCATAAAACTTTTTAGTATTTATTGCCAAATGAATAATTGTAAATAGAATGGTTCTTTTGATAATACTGCACAATAACATGTGCATCAAATGAATTTATAAATATTTAATAATTACCTGTATTGCAGTTTCATCAATGAAAGTATGAAGAAAATTTAGAGGGATTAGGACGAGTTCATCTTTGCTTCCTTGCCTTGTAAAATTTTGCAAAGTAATAATAACAAAAGAACCATTCTATTTTCATTTAGAATTATCCTCTTGGCAATAAATACAAAAAATAGTATGAAATACATAATTTATTTTAAAATACTGGGTTGCCTATTAATTATGGGCGGTAGTGTATATGGAATCTGGTAATTTTTTCACATGATTAAATATGCATATTTTGTTTTGGTGGCTTGATTCTGTTCCACATTGAAACACCGGAAAAATGTGACAACGACTTTTTTGTGTTTATAAAATAAAACGACACCTTAATTAAAGTAATTTATTTTGCAGAGGTGTTATCATTGTTTATATATCTGAATGTTCGTAACTTGAAATTCGGAAATAAAAGAACGTTATTTACTAAGCTGGCTGTACAATATTAATGTTACAGCGCTTAGTAATGAATAGATCTCAGTAACAATGGCTTTTGAGATAAGCTACCATTAACTGGGCACCCATACAACTATTGTTATAATTTTCTTCATTCTTTTCTTCTCATCCAAATGCAGAGATCAGAATTTTCATTGACATATCAAGTTTCAGTTCAGTTTATCAGGATGAGGAATTTCCCTTTGATGTTCTTTGAAGTCATTCTGAAACTATTGATAAAATATTTTGGTCGATAGTCTCTTGGGTTGGATGCTGTCAGCATTAATTCTGATCATGAGAGATTCCTTCTGTGTAATTCACACTGAAATAATAATAACAGTAAAGACGTTAATAATATTAATAATAATAATAATAAAAATCAATAATAATAAAAAAAATAATAAAAAATAAATAAGATAACTTGCCTATTAATTGATATGGCTTGTCCAGCCGATTGTAACATAGCAACCAAGAATTCCAAAAACTGTCAAAATATAAAAACCTGGAAATTGAAATAGGAAAAAATGTGGAAATTAAAAACAAGAATCGTACCAGTGATAGTAGGTGCACTTGGAATGATAACGGATGGAACAAAGAAAACACATTGAAAGAATCCCTGGAAACCCCAGCTTAAGAGATATACAAAAATTGTTTTGTTAAATACAGCCCACACACTAAGGAGAATTTTGTCTATGTAACGCTAGGGATGTTAGGGGAGATAGAAAAAACATGAAATGGAGCCATAACAACACGGCACGACCTGCGTTAGGTTTTTCCCGTAGACTTGGTAGGTAGTGCGACCATAGCAGAAATCGAAATATGATGATAAATGACAGAATAATAATAATAATAATAATAACAAAAAATAAATAAGATAACTTGCCGATTAATTGATATGGCTTGTCCAGCGGATTGTAACATAGCAACCAAGGAATTCGAAAAACTTTCAAAATATAAAAACCTGGAAATTGAAACAAAAAAAAAATGTGGAAATTGAAAACAAGAGTTGTGCCAGTGATAGTAGGTGCACTTGGAATGATAAAAAATGAAACAAATCAATACATTGAAAGAATCCCTGGAAACCCCAGCTTAAGAGACATACAAAAAATTGTCTTATTAAGTACAGCCCACACATTAAGGAGAATTTTGTCTATGTAACGCTAGGGATGTTAGGGGAGATATGAAAAAACATGAAATGGAGCCTTAACAATAAGACCTGTCTTAAGTCTTTCTGCAGACTTAGTAGGTAGTGCGACCATAGCAGAAATCGAAATATGATTGTAAATGACGTAATAACATTAATAATAAAGATGTTGATAATGTTAATAATAATATTAGTAATAATCAGTCCAAATGATTATTTTAATTTTTCCGGTTTTTTTAGCGAATTAAATTATTATTATTTTCTATTTCCTGCTTATTTTTCAAACATTTTTTAAAACTCTCCTTTCAATTTATTTTCTTTCTTTAAACAAACTCATATTATAGATTTCAGACTTTCTTCCGTAGTTAGTTTTCGTCTTTCTTTTCTTTCTTTCTCTATTTTTTGGCGTACGGCCTATCACATTGAATACACCGGTTCTCGCTCGATCACCGAAGTTAAGCAACGTTGAGCCTGGTCAGTACTTAGATGGGCGACCGCTTGGGAATACCAGCTGCTGGAAGCGTTTAGTGACGGATGTGCGTTGTGGTGCAGTGGATATCGGCTCGGAAAGAGAAATCAGTGAGCAGAGTTCGTATTCCAGTTGAATACCCTACATTCACTTAAACACTGGTACCCTTGGGAAAGCTATTAATCCGTCCATTCCCTCCAGTTATGGGTTAAATAACAAGGGTACGACTTGGGGACCCTGCTTCTTAAAAAACAAATCCTAATGAATCGTGAAAAGAAAAACGTTATAAAAATAAAATAACCTTACCCAAAATCACTGGTTATGACCTTAAAATGATCCCATAAGGATTCATAGGTCGTTAAGCCTCACAAACAAACTACATTTTTCTTTTCTTCCAAACTTTCTTCTTTTTTCTTTTCTTATATGTTTTTATTATTACAATTTTTTTTATTTATCATTCTTTCATTCCGTCTTTGTTTTTTTCTCATTTTTTTAATACCATTTTCTCTTCTTTCCTTCGTTTACCCTCCCTTTTTTCCATCCTTCTTCTTCCTAATGGAATCGTCCATCATATTTTGAATCTACCACTATTGTGTTCAACTATTTATCAATGCCTACAGAAATATACGTCGTACAGAAAAAACCGACGCAGATGGAAGAAACTATTTCTTTCTTCTAAATATTCTCTTCAGAAATCATCGTCCATTTTATCAACTCAGTAGTTTTTTTTTTATACTATCAAATACGTTAGGTTTTTTTCCTCAACAGAGACCAATGGTTATTGATTTTAAAGTTTAGATTTGGATTTGCGAATCTCTGAAGCATTTAGGGCGTCTTTATGTTGAAATTTCGTGCAATATAATACATGAGTAACCAATAAAAAATAATGTTTAAACCAATAAATCAAAAATAGGTCGGATTTAATCCATTCCCTCCAAAATTGCCATTGTTTATAGTTTTGGGTACGAAACAGAGAAGATAGGTTTATTTCGTAAACCGGAAAGAGATGTTGATTTTCTAAGCGGCTATTACATGTAGAACAAGAACGAAAGCATGGGGTGCCCAGTGACGATAGATCTCATGACTCGGTTGTAATAGATTCTCGCTAGAGAAGCTTGCTAACCATTGCACGACGCCGGGGTGATCAACGGCGACTCTTTTTTGCTTTGTTTATTGTTCGACGTATTTTCTTTGTTCTTCTTAAAAGGTTCATTGATCAATAGAGGGTGCGATGGATATGTTGACGTCTAAATAGCATAAACATTAAAATAACACTGACATCTCGTTTTAACAAATTTCACAGGGTGCAATGGATGGATTAAGCGTCTAAATGATGTCAAAAAGAAAATAACACTGATATCCCATTTTAACATATATACAGTTTGCGATGGTTGAATTGTCGTCTAGATGAGGCCAATATGAAAATAACACTGATATCCCATTTTAACATATATACAGTTTGCGATGGTTGAATTGTTGTCTAGATGAGGCCAATATGAAAATAACACTGATATCCCATTTTAACATATATACAGTTTGCGATGGTTGAATTGTCGTCGAGATGAGGCCAATATGAAAATAACACTGACATCTCATTTTAACAGATATGCAGGGTGCGATGGATGAATTGACGTCCAAAAGGTATCATAGCTGAGACTAAGAACTACAATTATACCTACTTAGAGCAAAACCCGAGGCAAAAACTAAAATAAAAGGGCTGAAAAAAATACAGGCGGATAAACATACACACTCACAAACATCTTTTTAATAGCAAATATCCTGCACAACGTATGCAAAAGGATCTCCACTCTCTGAATGAATGGGATAAGAAATGGCTCTTAAATTTTAATGCTTCCAAAACGAGGCTGCCCTCTTTTAACCACAATAGAGAACATTTCCTACCTTCCATCAGTATGGATAATGATAGCATCAATACATTGCGCCTCCTTGGCCTCACTCTCTCAGCCGATCTCAAGTGGGATGACTACCTCGCATCTATTTCTAAGAAGGTTAGGTCGCTGTGCCGGGCCAGAAATTCATCTACCATTCGTCCATACTGATGCAATATCTGGTCGGTTGCTCCTGCTATTCATCTCAGGGTTCCTGACAAAATCCAAAGGAGGATCTGCAATATAATCGATCCCAACTTAGCTGGTCGCCTTCAGTCACTTTCTCACAGACGTGATGTGGCTTCCCTCTGTCTTTTCTATAAATATTTTCATGGAAACTCCTCTGACAAGCAGGCTCCAGGAGAGAATCTTTAATGTGATTGGTCCTGACCAAGCAGCTCGACTTCAGCCACATTCTCATCGTAGGGATGTGGCTTCCCTCTGTTTGTTCTATAAATATTTCCATGGCTTCTTCTCTGACGAACTTAAGTCACTGGTGCCCTCTCCACAAGAATTTATTTAAGCAACGAAAGTGGCTAAATCGGAGATGCCAGGTTCGGACAGATGACGTTGCCGATCTTTCGGGTTTGTCAAAAATGTCTAGACTCATTGCTCTTGAGGCTCAGTCAAACATGTTTAGACGCATAGCATACGAACCACACAACATTCAGCTGCAATATTCGATGCACAGACGAATGGAAACTTTATAAACATGCAACATAGATTCTGGCGAGAAAACGTTATCTATCACGACAGGCATTTCCAGCTGGAGACCTAGAATGTTTTAAACCATTTCACCTCAAGCAGGGTGAGAATGATAGTGCGTATAGAGTTAAAGAGAGTGAAAATCAAAAAAAAAAAGAAGTCGAGAGGGTATTGAGCAAAGGATAAAAAATAGAGAATCCAGGAAAATGGAAGATGGTAAATGATGTGACATTTTTGGAGTTTGTTGTAGATTGCTAGTGAGGAACCGCACAAAATAATGATCTACAAAACACATATGGAGATAGAAAAGTAGGTTATATTAAACATAATATACAAATTTGAATGGAGGTTAGTAAATCCCAGAATACAAATTAATAAGAAAATATAAATATACAAGTCTTGAAATAAAGTCACTGGAAATAGTATATTATTCTAGCTGAGGGGAGCTCAGAGCTAGTCTGACTTCTGATGCGGTAGTTTCAGTATAAGTTCGGTATCTCTCCACTGCCAACTGCAACGGTATTTAGTCACCTTCCCACTTAAGGCGTAATGTGACAAAAGGTCTTTTTAATATAGACAGGCCAAAAATATCTGTCTATCTTTCCCCAGTCGTGATTCTACCCTTTGGCGGGACCACAACTGGGTTAGTGCTCTCTGCCCGAAAACAGAGAGCGCTATCCACCCGAAGGCAGAGTGCTGACAGTGTCAATAGTAGCAGAGGCAAATGCTAACTGCAACGGTATTTACCGACCTTCCCACTTAAGGGAAGATGTGACATAAGGTCTTTTTAATGTGGGTCTTCCGGCCATATAGCCAGGCCAAAAATATCTGTCTATCTTTCCCCAGTCGTAATTCTACCCTTCAGCGGAACCACGACTGGGTTAGTGTCAATAGTAGCAGAGGCAAATGCCAACTAAAACTACTGTTCTCTCTATGGCAGGAGAATATGTACACTCTGTCGTGTTCATTATCATATACAAAAAGGGAAGAACCCACAACAGTTATCAAGGAGGCAAGTAAATGGAACGGAGTTTCACTAGCTGGAGAGTCGAGAAAAGAAATTGTTACAGTTGAAGTGGTGGTTATATTTAACTATATCAACGTAAAAGGATGGGACCTAGATGCCAACTGCTCAACTACAATTAAAGCGTTTGGCCGCTATACGAGAAGAGACACAACAAAGTGATTTTGCAAAATGACAACGCTAAGGCAAAACTGGTGAAAACCTACTTGAATACGCTTAAATGGAAAGTCGTATCCCATTCACCAGTTATTGACCTGTTCGATTATCTCTTGTTCCGATCGATAGCACATGGCCTGACTGAGCGTAGCTTTCATTCTTATGTTGACACTAAAACATAGTTTAACAAGTGGTTAACATCAGAAGACGTGTCGTTTTTCCGACATGGAAATCAAATGCTTCCAAATAGATGGAAAAAGTAGTGGCAAGTGATAGACAATTTTTCAGTGACATGTTTCTTATTAATTTTGTAAATAAGACATTACTTTTATTAAAAATTATCGAGAACTTATACAAAGACTTAAAATACATCGAATATTCCCGTGTGGATATTTCAGATCAACTTACGGAATTATTGATCCAGTTTCATATCTCTCCTTTAATGTGATAATTCTTTCACACAATTCATATTACATTGATTACTAAATTTTGTAAAAAAGACATTATTTTTATTAAAAATTAACGAGAACTTTTTCAAGGTCCTAATACATCGAATATTCCCGTGTGGATATTTCAGATCAATTTACGGAATTATTGATCCAGTTTCATATCAATCCTTAAACGTGATAATTCTTTGGCACAATTCATATTCCATTGATTTTACCGATTCATGTGCCTCTCACTAAGCATAGGTGCGCTCTCTTTTTTCTATTTATATTGATATATCAACTAGCAGTATACCCCGGCGTTGCTCGGGTGTAATGAAAGGTTTAAAACTAATCCATGGTCATGGAACTCAGGCTCTTTGGACCTTGGCACGAAAGACTAAAAAGCAATAGTTGTTTCCAGTTAAAGCGAAACCGTAGACTGAAATTTGATGGCTAAATCCTTTCTCTGAGTAAATGGTATCATGGCTAAGACTAAGAACTACAATTATACCTACTTAGAGCCAAACCCGAAGCAAAAACTAAAATAGGAGCTGAAAAAATAAACAAAAAGAATGATCTATTATTAAACGTCGTACAAATGGCAACAAAGATGAGGACAATAGTCCAAATAATGTAAATACTGTAAATACTACCTCATCTCAGAAATATAGACAAATAGAATGATCTATCATTCAACGTCGTAGAAATGGCAACAAAGACGAGGTCAATGTTTGGAATATAGCTTTTTGTTTCCATAACCTTTTAGATTGTAGTATTGGTAACCTTAAGTGAGAGGAGTTGAAAATCTATCCGTAAAAAAAAAAAATCTTTTTAATGATTTTTAAGTGGTTTTAAAATTTTGATCAGGAGTGTATGTATCTTCTTATTAATATTAAGAACATTAGGCTACAAGATACAATTGAAATACCATCATGTTCATATCTATCTATCTATCTATCTATCTATCTATCTTCTTACTTATTTATATTAAAAACATTAGGCTACAAGAAACATCTATCTATCTCTCTATCTCTCTTCTTACTTATTTGTATTAAAAACATTAGGCTACAAGATACATCTATTTATCTCAATGTGTTAACATCTATCTATCTATCTATCTATCTATCTATCTATCTATCTATCTATCTATATTCTTTTTAATACTAAGAACATTAGGCTACAAGATACATTTGAAGTACCATCATGTTCATATCTATCTATCTATCTATCTATCTATCTATCTATCTTCTTACTTATTTATATTAAAAACATTAGGCTACAAGATACATCTATCTATCTCTCTATCTCTCTTCTTAGTAATACTAGGAACATTGGGCTACAAGATACAATTGAAATACCATCATGTTTATATCCATCTATCTATCTATCTATCTATCTATCTATCTATCTATCTATCTATCTATCTATCTATCTATCTATCTATCTTACTTCGTAATACTAAGAACATTAGGCTACAAGATACAACTGAAACGCCGTCATTTTTAAGTGGGCGTCTCCGTGCACTCATTGCGTGTGAATCGTTTAAGTCTACAAAGAGTAAAACATTTTGAATTCTTATTGCTGCCTACCTTTCTGCGCGTGTGCAATCTTATCATCTGAGCAGAAACGAACTCTCTTTCTCCCACGCCCTCTTTCTACCCTTCTCATTTCGGTGATACCAAGGTGGGGCTCTTGGCTCGATAGTGAATCCTTTTTTTCACGCGAGATTTTCTAATTTCGTCACATGAATTCGCAAAGGATTTACGAAAATTCCGTTCGTATAACGAAAGGGAGCCACCATCTGGTTGTGGCGTGACACGTTGTTATCTTCCCAGATAGCACGCACCTATCTCGTGCTAATTGTTACCTTGGCGGTCATGTTTCGATCGACATGGTTTTGTGACAAAAGATCAAGTATTTCTTCCCCTCAGCGCCAAATGACGAGCAAAACCTAACAGTTTTCCCTCTTCGTCTGAGAAGAAGGCCTTGTTATTCTGTTCTTAAAAAAGGATTCTGTCGCGATTTACACAGTATCAGATGTGGCACGCAAAAACTTGAATAGATATTTGTTATCGGATAAGGAGATTGAGCGATTTCTGTGTCGAAATGGTTTCTTCTAAAATCAAAGTTAACCTGCGTTGTACCAATCAATACTTAGCAGAAAATTTATAAAACGAGGTAAAAAAGGCTAGCCGCTATCTATCTATCTGAACATATAAAGAAGCGAGCATAAAGATCAGAACGATGATAACAAGAACTTTAAATGTGAAATAACTTTTTATTTTAAAGGTACATAGAACATTTTATCAAGAAAAAATAAGGAAATAAATGTAAATTATATAATTACAAAATATAAAGCTCAATAAATTTATTTTGATAAAGTTATAATAATAATAATAATCATATAACATTCGAAAAAAATACATGATCAAAAACATCAGAACTATTAACAAAATCATACTATTATAATGGATACATCACATACAAATGAAAATAGCGTTCATAATTCATTAGTACTTGATGTGAAAAACCTTTACTTTCAATAACTGGTTGACATCTTTTGCTACATGAGCGAATTAATGTCTTGCGTTCATTAACAGATATTTTCTCCCATTCTCCTTTCAAATTAGGCCATAATTCTTCGACGTTTGTTGGATTCTTTTCCTCTTTCATTTAGTAACTTCCAAACATTCTCACCAGGATTCATGTCTGGGCTTTGAGCAGGCCTCTCCATAACATTAACATACTCTTCGGAATGAAATGATTTAACAGGCTTTGCTGTGTGACATGGCGCGCTATTTTGCATAAATACAAGTGGTTGATTAACTGCAATTCTTAAAATAGGTACAACTTGTTTCTTCAATTCTCTTTGTATACAGTTGCGTTAATTTTACCGTGTTGCTTAACGTACCAGTAAGTGAAATCATGCCAAATACCATCACACTCTTCCAAATTTAACGCTGCTTTTAAGGCTCTGAGGCAAATATCGTTCCTTCGAACTGCTTCCCTCCGAATAGGTCAGACATTGACTTATCGCTGAAATGAACACAATCCCACTGTTTTTCTGTCCATATGACGTGTTCAGTGGCAAAATTAGTTAATTTGATTCTTTTTAGAAATGTAAGGTTTCGTAGAGGCTACTCGACTGTTCAGATTTATTTAATTAAGTCTCCGGGAAATAGTGTGCCGTGATATTTTAATGCCAAGGTTAGCATTAACTCTTTTAGAGATAGCGGTTGCTGTCGCGAATCGTTCCTGTCTCCCCTTGCAGTCGTTTTCCTAGGCCTGCCAGGAGGTTTCTTGGCTTCATATGACCCAGTTTCCTCAAGTTTTATTAAAATACTATGAATAACGCATTTAGATTTCCCCCACACTCTTTGAAATATCTCCAACCGAGAGTTTATCTTCATTACGTAACTTGACTGTCAGTTTTCTAAGTATCAATAATAGATGTAATTTAGTAAAATACACGATTTTATATTCTTGCCCGAAAGATTTTCAATCATGCGAAATAATTATGACATTTTATCGATTTATTTAATCGTTCTGATGTTTTTGATCATCTTTTTCGGATGTAATATAATTATTCTTATCATTTTATCAAAATAAGTTTATTGAGCTTCACATTTTGAAATGATACTGACCTTTATATTCTTTTTTTTCCTTGATAAAATGTTCTTTGAAGCTTTAAAATAAAAAGTTATTTTATATTTGCATATTTCGTTCTGATCTTTATGCTCGCTACAGCATATATAAATAGCCATCAGCAGATAGGTCAGTTTCGCTGTATCCCAGTTCATCAGTACGTTTAGATACCCGATTTAAACCCGACCGAATTGGCGTCAGTCGGCGATTCTACCTCTGAGCTATGGGCGTTCGGTAGAAAGAGGCAGACTTTTAGCGTATGATGTACCATACGCCAATAGCCAGAGTGTTCTAATTCATTACTGAATGAGCGATTCGTAGATGCTAGAGTAGCTACTGTTTTTTCAAAGTCTACCATTCTTCCAGAGTGCTCAATCAAGGTGTGAGAGTGTAATATCTGAGTATTATGTATCGAAAACTATTCATATCTATCTATCTATCTATCTATCTATCTATCTATCTATCTCAGTCTGTTCATTATCTATCTATCTATGTCAGTCTGTTCATTATCTATCTATCTAGCTATCTATCTATGTATGTATTTCATCTTTTCTTTATCTATCTATCTATCTATCTATCTATTTCATCTTTTCTTTATCTATCTATCTATTTCATCTTTTCTTTATCTATCTATCTCATCTTTTCTTTATCTATCTATCTATCTATCTAGCTAGCTAGCTAGCTATTTAATCTTTTCTTTATCTATCTATCTATCTAGCTAGCTATTTAATCTTTTCTTTATCTATCTATCTATCTATCTATCTATCTATCTATCTATCTCAGTCTGTTCATTATCTATCTATTTCATCTTTTCTTTATCTATCTATCTCAGTCTGTTCTTTATCTATCTATCTATCTAGCTAGCTAGCTATTTAATCTTTTCTTTATCTATCTATCTATCTATCTATCTATTTCATCTTTTCTTTATCTATCTATCTATTTCATCTTTTCTTTATCTATCTATCTCATCTTTTCTTTATCTATCTATCTATCTATCTAGCTAGCTAGCTAGCTATTTAATCTTTTCTTTATCTATCTATCTATCTATCTATCTATCTATCTATCTATCTATCTATCTAGCTAGCTATTTAATCTTTTCTTTATCTATCTATCTATCTATCTATCTATCTATCTATCTCAGTCTGTTCATTATCTATCTATTTCATCTTTTCTTTATCTATCTATCTCAGTCTGTTCTTTATCTATCTATCTAGCTAGCTAGCTAGCTATTTAATCTTTTCTTTATCTATCTATCTATCTATCTATCTATCTATCTATCAGTATATTCTTTTAAAGAGTCAAGTTAACTTCATTGTCGGTATTCTGCGTTCCAATTCTTTTGAAGGTTTTAATAGTGATTCTTAAGTCCACAAATAACATTTTCTAGTAAAGGCAATAGATCGGAAATACTTTTTGAAATTGACATGCTCCTTCTAGCCCGAAATAATCGTGGCTCTCCGCATCTTTCTTTATTCCTCTCCCCTTTTATTTTTGAATTGCAGCGAAATTTTTCCAACCGTTTGGAATTTATAGTTTTTATTCTGTAATAGCAAATCATAGCTGCATAACCTATTCTACCCTGCGATTTTTTCCAGAGCTGAACAGAAGAACTGAATTTTTCAAAAGTGAAGACATTGGCTCGTCTATTTTACTTTATAACCAATAACCATTATCATGCCATCGCACAACCAATGAAACTAATGTTAAAAGATTCGAAATTACCATTATATATTATCCAATATCATGCCTACAAATACACAATACTGGTGGCCTTGTGCCCAAATTATGCAAATAACATATATATTTTGGCAACTGCTCTGACGAGATTTTTTCCCTGGTGTCCTGACAAATATAATACATATCTCCCCCTTCTAGCTATGAGTCAAATAACAGGACAGATTGGGTTCCATACCCTTGGTCGGCAACCAGTCTACCGCAGAAAGCAATGACAACCTACTGCGAGATAATCTTCTGCCCAGTCAGTCATGTCTCTTAAGAGATATGATCACCCAAGCGTGTATCACGTATGACACTTAACTGATTGACTAGGTTGGCATCAAGATCTCATCGTTTTACCGTTGAAAAAGTTGAAGGTGATCATCATGTCTACTCGAACAGTTTTTTGAACTTTATATCAGTGGAACTCCTTTACGTTTGCTTGTTTCCCTGAAAGATACAATCTCCAAAATTTTAAATGCAACGTCAATTGCCATCTTCTGTCTTCTTTAATCCAATTTATATTTTAGTCTTTCATCGACACCCACTGTACTCAGTATTTTCTCTCAATGTAATCCCCTGCACACTAATGGCGATTCCGCCTTACTTGGAGTGAAATGATTAAAATTATTAATTGTCACGTTAAAATAATCATATTTAATATATCCTCTGTTTCAAATAACCAGCATAGTCCTGTGCTAAGTCGAATGTTCCCTCATTAGCGTCATTGTTTCACAGAAGTAGTTTCCTTTGGAACAAAAACAAAATATGGAGGATAAAATTAAATCATTACATTCCGCCAGACGGGACAGCTTGATGAGCAGGGACTAATGTAGGAGCTCTTTTTCATGATATAAAGTGATGCAAGGAATATGCATACACCTTGGTTCCCACTGACAGTAATGTGATTGGCTAATGTCAGCCATAAATCCCGACTAAGACGAGGACTACGTCCAGAGATCTATTGACCTACGTCCCTACAACTAGAGTTCTACCACTAAGTCTAGAAATCTACGTCCATAGGTCTACGTCTATTGACTACACCTACGTCTCAGGATATTGCATACGACGAGTACCGTCCATTAAATTTACTTACTAAATTGACCTACCCGGTTGCACTTGCCTAAACCGCTTAACTGCCTCGAATTATATATATATATATATATATACTATCCAAAATCACTTGCCTAAACCGCTTAACTGCCTCGAATTATATATATATATATATATATACTATCCAAAATCACTGCAAAATCTGAAGTTGAACAACGTGCTAAAATTGTCAAAAAACTTAATTCACTATACAATGGCACGATCACTCTTCCCAAAAAATTCGATAAATTCATAAATCTTTCCAACCACGAACTAACTAAGCACCAAAAACAATTACTCAACCTTGGACCTAACTGCCATATATACCGTAAGTATAACCAGCTTACTAAAAAAATTGAAATAGAAACGCTCTATCAAAGCATCACTAAATTACAAGATGAAAAACTTATAACCGTTAAACCCGAACTGAAAGATCTACTTAAGGCTGAGGCAATCAAAGATCGCTATGATAAAAGCAGAAGCTCCTCAAAAATTCTATCGAAACAACTAAAAAGTGCCGCGCACGAACTACGCAACCACCTTCACATAATTGTAAAAAAAAGCTGACAAGGCTAACATCTTTGTTGTACTTAACAAATCAGATTACAACACAAAACTCAACCACATACTCCATGACCACACAAAATTTAAAAAAATTAACAAAAACCCGACACACCAACTAAAATCTAAACTTAATAAACTCATTAGTGCCAACAACGCTGATCAGAATTCCTTAAAACTCCCTAAAATCATTGGTGACTATAAACCTGGTTACATATACGGAACCATAAAAACTCATAAACCTAACTATCCTCTCCGCCCTATCATATCCCAAATTCCTACTCCTGTATACCAGTTAACTAAATATATTAATCAGCTTATCACACCCTACCTTCCAAGTAAATACAGCATAAAGTCAACCCTAGAGGCAATCCAAATCCTCAAGAGTGAAAAACCTAATAATGAAATCATAGCTTCACTTGATGTGGAAAACCTTTTTACTAATATACCCGTCAGTGAAACTATTGATATAATTATAAGAAATGTTTACAGTAATCCTTCATTACCCCCACTCAAAATTAATCCCAACATCCTAAGAAAAATTCTACTAGCTTGTACTACTGAAGCGCCTTTTGTTGATCCAAACAACACTATATATATACAACGTGACGGAGTCTCCATGGGTTCAGTGCTTGGTCCGATTTTTAGTAATTTCTACATGTCTAACCTTGAAAATACTACCTTTGCAAAATTTACAAAACCATCAATATATCTACGATATGTTGATGATATCCTACTGTCAATTAAAAATACTGATGAAATCTTACAACTTCAAAAACAGTTTCAAAATAACTCAGTTTTAAAATTTACTTATGAACTTAGCAAAGATAACAAAATTCCTTTTCTTGATATATTAATTAACACTGACAACAATAAATTTACTATCTCACCGTATCAAAAACCCACTAATAAAAATCCCTCCACACTCAATTATATCAGTGAATGCCCCCACTATTACAAAATAGCCATTATGAAAAATCTATTATATCGTGCAAAAGTCAATTCATCTACAAATCAGATTTTCCACAGTGAACTAAAAAACATAAAACAGACACTCATCAATAATAATTTTCCCAACTACATAGTTGATGAACAAATACATTATTTTCTTAAAAAGCTTAACATGGAAAAAACAACACATGATACTAACCCAACCAATCCTAAACATATCACTCTCTTATACCGTAGCCAGATGCACTCCAACTACCAACTAGATGAAAACATCCTAAAAAAACTCATAAATACTAATATTTCTCCGACAGACTCTAAGAAAAGAATTAAGTTCATTATATATTACACTAAATCCACTACATCTAATTCATTTGTCCGCAACGACTCTTCCCCCACCGTTAGTTATTTGCAAAAAACCAATGTAGTATATAAATTCATATGTCCATTTAGAGAATGTATCTCTAACAACCTCAATAATATCTACATCGGCCACACCACAAATTCGCTCTCACGGCGTCTGACGTTGCACTTAAATAAAAATTCAAATATATTCCGTCATTTAGAACAACACGGTTATCAACGCACACTTCTGAGAAAAACGCTTGTTGATAACACGTACATACTCAAACAAGAAAATAATAAGCAGAAACTAAAAATCCTCGAAGCACTCTACATTAAACAATTTAAACCTGGTTTGAATACAATCAATTTCGATATTTCCAATAACGTACTCAAATGTCTGTAATCAGACCAGGGACCATAACACCACTATTTTGTCACTGTCTTCGGCCATCCGCCACGGTAGGGATGGACTTATATTTTCAATTCAATTATCTTTATTGTTAATAGCTTAAATGTTCTATGCTTACTGTGTGTTAATATTTACTCTTTGATAATGGCTTATGTGAGCCGAAAGCTTAGACCCGATAAAAAATTCAACAAATACTGTGATTTTTTGTTGTCTTTCAACGACATCACCATCAAGTATATCAGACGGTATGAACGGATCCTACACAAAATTAATAGACAAAACTTGTCTATACTATTCAATGAAACCTGCATTAATATATATATATATATATATATATATATATATCCCTTTCCGGGACATATGAAGTTTATCGATGATTTAGATAGTACTGATACCTAAACAATTAATTGATTAAAAAAAAGTTGATAAAATAAAAATCGAGCTAACACACATCCTGAACCTCATGATCTACCAAACTCTTGTAAACTCTGCTCTTTCTGTTCAACTTTTTACCTCTACCAAAAGTGACATCCGAACAGTTGAAGGCTTCCATCAAATGAAATTTGATATGACCAGATCGCAAACAACGATATTCTCCTCCGTACAAAGACGAATAGCCTAAAAACCATCATCACTTGCCACCGACTTTGATGGGCCCGACACCTTACCTAAATGCCAAACACCCGCCTACCCAAACATATATTCTTTTCGCATCTGGCAAGAGAACGCTTGGTGTTCCATGTCGTTGATTCAAGGATCAGCTCAAAAACACTTTGCTGTGGACAATAATCGATCGGATCAATTGAAAGACTAAAGCTGCAGAAAGAATTAGTTGGAGAAGAGCAGCCCACGAAAAAAAAAAAGCAACAGAGTTCGAAAACAGCAGAAATCAAATAAAAGAGACAAAGAAAGCCCAAAGAAAACAAGAGATTTCTTCTCCCTGAACACACTTACGCTGCAAGAAAATATCCGTTGATGAATGCAAGACATTATCGTTTAGTGACGAATGTGTGTGATTACGGCCATATCACGATGAATACACCGGTTCTCGCTCGATCACCGAAGTTAAGCAACGTTGAGCCTGGTCAGTACTTAGATGGGTGACCGCTTGGGAATACCAGCTGCTGTAAGCGTTTAGTTGTGGTGCAGTGGATATCGGCTCGGAAAGAGAAATTGGTGAGCCGAGTTCGAATTCCAGTTGAATACCATGCTTTCACTTAAGCACTGGTACCCTTGGGGAAGGTATTAATCCGTCCCTTACCTTCAGTTATGGGTTAAGTAACAGCGTAGAACTTGGGGACCCTGCCTTGATACTCGAAAAGAAAAAGTATTACTAGACACAAAATAAATTGTTGAAAGAAAAGAAGGTATTACCAGCAATAAATAATACATGAAAATTAGTTGTCAATAAATGACCCGTTGATGTCGATATGCCATAAAACAAACCAACCAACATATAACTAATTGTACACAATAAAATATCGATGCACATTCTAATACTCGGCAATGAGTTATGACAAAAACAAGTTAATGAAATTCAAATTTAATTTGATATCCGATCGAAACGGATTTTTCGATAGTTAAATTTTTAAAAATGCTTAATTAAAAAAAATATTTTCAATTCCGCAAGTTCCCAGTTCACGACAGTTCTAATTTCAGATGTTTCATCGTTATAGAACAAAAATTGGGGCCGAAAATACGCTTTTCTTTCTTCCAAAGATATTTGTTTCTGTTACTGAGTACTACAAGAGAGACAATATCTTACGCTTCGTCATCTTACCTACCAAAAGCCAATGACATCACTCACAATAAATATGTAGTGGGAAAATAGAAAAAGGATTGACCATGTCCTTAAAGAAAAAGTCGAAACCAGATTTTGCATGGTGTTAAATTGATTTTGATCAATGGAAGCGGTTTGCAAACTTGAAGACTTAGCGATCCATTGCTAAATTCAAAAGGAGTATATAAATGACCTCCATCAGTGTCAACCAATCAGTTGGGATCAACAAAAAACAAAACTAAAATGTAACTTCAACTTCAAATCGACCCGGACCATCTCTTTCTCCTTCTTTCTCGTGTGTTGATTCTTCTCTATATATCTAGCGGTCGGGGAAGCAAGTAAATGGAAGGGAATTCCACAGGCGGGAAGTGCGAGAAAAGAAGCTGATGGATTAGCATTTGCGTTTATATTTTATTGGTTTCACAGTAAAGGGGTGGGACCTAGTTGCTAATCTTGTGGCTTGAGTAAATTCATATATAGGGGCCACCAGTGAGAATATTATGTTCATTTGGATATGGTTTGGATGTTTTGTCTATTAAAACCTTTGGAAACCAGGCATTAATTTAATGGATTCTCGTAACACGTATTACAAAGAAGGAACTATGTTTAAAGTAAAACTTGGAAAAATAAGAATATCTGTTCATTTGGATAAGGGTTACCAGCATCTGCTATTAAAAGCATTGCAATTAATGGAAAACAGACAATATATTTTGAGCAATTCTCATAAAACGAATGCCAACGAAGGAAAAGTTGATGACCTCATTTTGAAAATTAAAGAATTGCTTTTCCATTTGGATTTGCGAACTTGCGCAGTTAAAACCTTCGCAATTAAAGAAAAACAGACAATACTTTTAAAGCGATATTTGTAACACAAATGACAAGGAATGAAACTATGTTGAAGACGAATTTATAAACATTAAGAACGTTCTGTTTATTGAGATGAGGTTTGTTTAATCCTGTTATTACAAATCTTGCAGTTAATAAAAAAAAGAAAGAAATGCCCTTAACCGATATGCGTAACATGGATGACAAAATAGGAAACTATATTGAAGACTAAATTTAGAAAAATGAGATTGTTCTGTTCATTTGAATATGGTTTGGGTGATATGTTATAGTAAACAGACAATCCAACTAAACTGACTATCGTAACACGAAATTTGGATAAATGCCAATGTCTGTTAAATTAGATAAGCTTCAACAATATGTTTCACAGGTTTCTGCGATTAATCTATGTTTCAGATTAAATTTGGAAAATTGATCATTTTTATTCATTCGAATACGAATGCATAGGCATTTGCTATTAAATTCTGTTTCGGATTAAATAATGAAAAGTGGTAATGTCTTGTTCATTTAAATGTTTTGCGCGGGTTTCTGCTATTAAACTTTGTTTTAGATTAAATGATGAATATGGATAATCTTTTATTCACTCGCATACGTTGCGCAGGCTTTTTGCTATTGCTTTCTGCGGTAGACTGGTTGCCGACCAAGGCTATAGAACCCAATCAGTCCTGTTATTTGACTCACAGTTAGAGGAAGAAGAGATGTATTATATTATTAAGTAGTAATTAGTGGGGGATCAGTTTACTAGATTTATAACAATCTGTCCTATTATTTAACCCATAACTGGAGGGAAGAGACGAATTAATACCTTTCCCAAGGGTATTTGCGCATAAGTGAATGCAAGGAATTCAACTGGAATTCGAACTCGGTTCCTCGATTTCTCGTTCCGAGCTGATATCCATTGTACCACAATAATTAAATTTCAACCGACTCTTAATAACACGAACTAAGAGAAAATTGGAAAATTGAAAATGTTCTTTTCATTTCGATATGTTTTGTGTGCTTCTGCTATTAAAACCTTTTTAAAATATCATAGACAATCGCTCCTACCTCCCATTAGCATGGAACAGGCTTGCCTCCCAGAGAGTGAAACACAACGCCTCCTTGGCCTTACACTCTCAGCGGACCTCAAGTGGAATGACTATATCGAATCCATTGCTAAATCCGCTGCTATGAGAGTCGGTTCTCTGTGCAGGGTCCGGAAGTTTTTCCCGTCTGAATCTATCCTGCACATATATAAATCTACCGTCCGCCCATGTATTGGATACTGCTGCTACATCTGGTCGGGTGCCCCTGCTATTCTCCTCGGGGTTCTTGACAAAATCCAACGGAGAATCTGCAATGTGATTAATACCGACTTGGCAGCCCGGCTGCAGTCGCTGTCTCAGCGGCGTGACGTTGCTTCTCTGTGCTTCTTCTATAAATACTTTCACGACTTCTGCTCCGATGAACTTAGATCACTGGTGCCCCCTAGGTACGAATTTTGCACGAGATACTAGACTAGCAACTACGTCCCACCCTTTTACAGTGAAACATAAAATTTAACCGCAATTTCTACTCCAACAGCTTCTTTTCTCACACTTCCCTTCCACGACAGCTACAATCTCCAGGAGTTTAAATTTAAGGTCAATAGACACCTCCTAACACACTAACTCGCATCCATTCTCTCAAACACTCTTCCCATCTACCCAACCCTCATCCTCGCCATACTTACCCGTCTATCACCCTCCTTCTGACATTTGCTATATCAAACCACTCTTTCTCATTACTTTCCCCCCTGCGTAATAGTGGCAGTGGAATGCTTTGCTTGGGGTGAAATGATTAAAAAAAAAGAAAAAAGAAAACTGAGAATGCGTTTTATCAGAGTTTTGCATTACAATTTAAGCGATGTTGAAGCCATAACTTGTAAAATTAAGAATATTCTTCTAATTTGGATATGGTTTGCTTTTTCTCTGCTATGAAAATATTTGCAATAAATGAAAAACAGTCAATAATTTTAATCGATACTCGTAACAGGACATGGAAAGAAAATATTTTCAAGTCAATATTTAGAAAATTGAAAATGTTTGTTAATTTGAATATAGTTTGCTTGCTTCTGCTGTGAAAACATTTGCAGTAAAAGAAAAACAGACAGTACTTTTAACCGGCTCCCGTATCACGTGACGAGTAAGGAAACTATTTTGACCACAACAGAAAAAAAGAAAGAAACAACGTTGAAGACAAACTTTGATAATTTACATATTCGGATCATTTTGGATAATTTTTTGTGAGTTTTGCAGAAACACACAAAATATTATCCAAATTAAACCTTTGCAATTAAAGAAAAAGTGGTAATATATTTTAAACGACTCTCCTGACATGAATGACAAGGAAAGAAACAACGTTGAAGATTAAATATGTAAAATTTTGAATGTTTTGTTCATTTCGTTATTGTTTGGTTTCTTCTGCTATTAAAATCTTTGCAATTAAAGGAAAAACTGACGATACTTTTTAACCGAGTCTCGTAACATGAATGACAGAAAAGGAAATTATTTTGAAGTCTAAATTTTAAAGATTTAAAATGTTCTGTTGATTTGGATATGGTTTGTGATTCCACTATTAAAACCTTGGAAATTAAAGAGAAAAAAAACAAACTTTTTAACCATCTCGCGTAAGACAAATGAAGGAGACTATTTTCAAACCTAGATTTATAATTCTGAGAATTTATGCGTTGTGTTCCCTTAAATCTTATAATTATTGAATATAACTCAAATCGCGTTGTTACCGAATCATATGGATATTTCTTTGAATATGTCCCTCCTTCTTTATCGATTAATGAATTCTCTCGACTTCACCATTTACAATATTTTCAAAACAAGTAATTTTTTTAGAGTAGCCTGCCTTTCATTGAACCTACAAGACAAATCCCTTAAATAAGTAAATACCTTTCAAGAAGAAAACTTGGAATGTCCAATACGAGACACCATGTCAGATAAACAAATAAATAAATAAAATTAAAATTAATCTTTTTTCTAGTCCTTTAAAAGTTATTCAAATTTCCTAATTTTTATTTAATGGAGGAAGGCAATTATCAACTAAATAGTAATTAGCCATTGATATAATTATTTTATGAGAGAAAAGTACTTCCATCATTAATTTTAATTCTATTTTAGTATAAGGAAGCAATGAATTGAAGATAATTAGCCCAATTAAAATAAATAGACTATTGGGAAAACCATCCTTCCAGAGATAAGAATGTGAGTGGGAGAGAAAGGTAGCATACAGTGATACTTGTTATATATATATATATATATATATATATATATATATATATATATATATATATGCGAAAAAATGTATAAGTGAGCCACAACCTACCGCGATTTCACCTACGGATCGTCAGGGAATGAAGCTCTTATCATTATATATATATATATATATATATATATATGATATTGTGAGGAAAACGCAACACATATTTAGACGGTTATAAATCAGGATTTGTTTCTACAGTGTAAGTTTACTTACGTTGTCTTTTTCGGACTGTTTAAAAAATAAATTCACTCGGAATATTAAAAAAAAGTTTTTAACAATGAAAGTGAAACTTGTATTATTTAAACTGGAAATATATTCTCAATGTATTTCTGCTTTAAAAAATAACACAAGCTTCAATTCCTCTGTTAAATGTATATATTTTTAAAAAACAACATCAATAATACCACCACCACTACTACTACTAATTATTATTATAATAAAATATGATGGGCTATCTGTATCGGTACATTGTTTGTTTTTTTATCAAGATATCAAATATCCAATGCTATTAGCTTATCCGTGGAAGAGTTTAGAATATTATTCACAATGAACTTGACATGACAAAGGTTTCTGCTCGATAAGTGCCATATCTTCTGAAATCTGATCAAAAGCGAACAAGCGGATCCTTTCCCGGCAGAATCTAAAATTGCTTGAGGCAGATCCAGCTAATTTCAACGTCAGAATGAGTGTACGCGTCTCTGGCTATGAAGCGGGCGATTATCCTCCGCGTTCTGGTGATTTGGCACAGTCTGTTCCCTAACATGAAAGAAACACACTACTTGGAACCAATACCGCAGTAATTATGGTGTCATATTTTTGTTGATTCCATTTTTGACCAACAGGATTTAAATTTCTTCATTCCAATTGTTGCAACGTCAATACAAGATATGTTTGAACTGCAATATGGCGGCCATGCTGTAAAATAAACCTCATTTGGTCACATTACATCTTAGTCAGCCGACCCTCGTAAATAATGTGATACTGTAAGAATAGTAATAATATCTATTCTCATCACACCAGTCTTCTCACCCTTCTCTTACCCATTCTGTGACACCCACTATAACTCGTTCCTTTTGAGGAGGAAATTTTAAAAGACTTATGAAACTTTATAGAAATTACTTAATAAAAATAAAAACAATTCTTGTAAAAATTCATTACTAACGGATTTTTTTTTCTATTCAGACTATATCATTTTAATTTATGTTTATAAAAGCAATTAAAAGTTTTTCCAAATATAAAATGACACAGTTTTATTGCATTTTTGTTTTCCTAATTAGGAGCAGATTTTCTAAAAATGAGCAGGATTTGAAGAAAAACAGACAGTTGATTAGTATTCCTCAATGACTCCTGAACTTAATTAAAATTATCTATATGTTGAGACCTAGTCGCATTTTCCGATATTTCTGGAAATTAATTGGTTGGGTGTAACATATTTAAAAAAATGTTTTTACCAATATTTTCTAAAAATAATTATTTTAAAACTGATTTCAGTCACTTATGAATATGTCCTGAAATTTTCATCAAAATGAGATGATTATTTGATTTTTGCAAGAATGTCTTTCACAGTCAAAAAATGCCTTCGCGTAATATTACGTTTTGAACTGACGAGAGAAAAAAAAAAGATTTTCTACCACTAAATGAGCCTGTTAGAACCTGTCAGAACAATTAAAAAAATTGTAAAAATAATTAAAAAATACTACGCTCTATCCTCTTAATAATTGCATAAACATTTTGCCGAGAAAACTGTTTTTATTTAGCTTTAGGCCTTTTCCGTCAGACTATGCTGCTATTTCCAGCAAAAAATATGAGGCACCTACATTAAACTAGTGTTATATATCGCCGTACGACGACAAAACAACAAACACGCATATATAAAAATATAAGGTTATATTTTTATTAATGACGACGAACCGTGTGGAATAGAGAACAGGAGAGTGAGAGCGCACATAGAATGGGTCGACGGGAGTGTAGTCTTGACTGAGGTGTCTCTCTGCTTCCACTGGCGAATCCGTGTGTCGAGGTCTTTATATAGTCTTCTAGAACCGGGACTTTCCTTCCGGTCCTGCCTCGCCCACGCAACTCCCAGAGACACCTGTTCTGTTTGCCTCCGTAGTCATTTCCGCCGCTGTCAGAAATAAGGTCAAACGACATCCGCTCCGGCCTCGACAGGATGTATTTCACAAACACCCGCCCTGCCGCTCGCCGACGGGAAACACCATCGCTTGCATCACTTCCTCGGGTGGGGCCAGATTGTTATATTACACTAGATAGATTTTATATAGTAATTATTCTATTACTATATAGATTATCACGAGAAAAATTGTTTACAGGTTTTCTAAATCCGTTTCACAAAATACAAAATAGCTTTTTCTGATGTTCGCTCAAAAATAGCCAAGACCAAAGAAAAAGAAATAACATTCTGTTTTCAATTTCTAAGGATACATTAGCGTATTGAAGGGGAATTTTTATCAGATAAAGTGACCGTGAATCTTTATTTTAAGCAACATTTCTTTCAGTCAATTGTGCACATACCTTGGGTGTTTATTTTAATAAACAATAGTTTCCTTATGTAAATGTCATTTTTCTTTTGTCAAAACCGTGTAGTGATGCGATTAGCACATAACAATCTTTTTCAAGACTATTTCGATATGACGTTAAAAAAATTTTTGTCAGAAGGAGGGGATTGTATGAAGTTTGCATGAGATATAAATTACTAGTCACCAAGATGCTAGAGGTTCTCTTCTGGGTGCTCCAGACGATTAAATTATTAAATTCTTGCGATTTAGTTTCTTATAATTGGTGTTAGTTTCACTGTGATTAGTATTTTATATATATATATATATATATATATATATATATAAATTGTATTTTCTATTTAGGCAAATTATTGTTATAAATGTATTTACATATACTAAATTCTCCTAATGAACTAAGTGCACACGAAAAAGTAATCGGTTTACTTTCAATAAAATACTTTTTAAAATTTATATGTTTAAGATGAAGTTTTTAATTATCGAGAACTTCTTTTGTTATATATTTTAAGTAGCAATAATTCTTCAGAATATGAAGCCTTTCAATCTTATACTTGAAAATCTTAATTGACTTCAAAAGCAGATAGACATTTAAGTATGTCCCTATTCAAAAAGTATATATATATATATATATATATATATATAATTTCAAGTATGCTTTAATCGTACATAGTTTGCTATAAATAGATTTAACAGACGAATCAATTTACTGAATAAATGAGCGGCAAACTCGCACAGCAATTGTATTGAGACTGTTTTTACAGGAAGACACATTATCGGATTATATCTATCTAAACTTAATTTTAAGTGGAACTTTGTGTGTGTCCGTTACCTATAGACTCCGAAACGGCTAAACCGATATTCTTGAGAATTTACACAGTTGTACTATAAGCGTCTGCGAATGTTCTTAACTCGGTTTTGTGTCGAGGTACCACCGATAAATATCGAAAATCGATAATCGAAAAAATCGGGTTATAGAAGGAGTAGTCCGATTTTAATCAAATTTGATACACTCATAGACAAAGACATAAGAAACGATATTCAGAAGTTTCAAGGTTGCAGTTCTTACAATAGTGCAGAAAATCGATAATATATATATATATATATATATATATATAAAAGGCAAGACGTTTGTGTGTGTGTCTGTTTATCTGTCTGTATGTCCTTTATACAAATCCACAATGTTTATCCGATTCTCACCAAACTTCACACAAATATTCTTTAGGCTGTGTCTGAGCTCCAGGACCATGGATTAGTTTTAAAGCTTTCATTACACCCGAGCAACGCCGGGCTATACTGGTAGTTTATATATGTGTTGATGTCCTTTTTTTTTTTATTCATTTAACCTCAAGAAAGGCAGTTTTACTGCCACTGTTGCGCAGGGGGGTTACATAGGGGAAAGTGATGAGAAAGAGGGTTTAGTTATGGGGGATGTCAGGAGGAGGGTAATAGACGGATGAGAATACCGGTGTAATGCAGGTGGATTGGATGGAGAAAAGAGCTTGAGAGAAAGGATGAAAGTTAGTGTGATAGTAGATGACCTTAAATTTAAATTCCTATAGATTGTACCTGTCGGGGAAGCAAGTATATGAAAGGGAATTCCACAGGCGGAAATTGCGAGAAAAGAAGCTGTTAGAATAGAAATTACGTTTACATTTTATCGGTTTCACTGTAAAAGGGTGGAATTTAGTTGCTAGTCTAGTAGCTCGTGTAAATTCATACACAGAGTGCACCAGTGAGCTAAGTTCATTGTAACAGAAGCCGTGAAAGTATTTATAGAAGAAACACAGAGAAGCCAAATTGAGCCCGTGAGAAAGTGATTGTATCTGAGCTGCCAAGTCGGTATCGATCTCATTACAGATTCTCCGTTGGATTTTGTCAATTTTGTGAATAGCAGGGACACCCGACTTGGCAGACCGCCTGCAGTCACTCTCTCACCGGCGTGACGTGGCTTCTCTGTGCCTCTTCTATAAATACTTTCACGGCTTCTGCTCCGATGAACTGGAATTCGAACTCGCCTCACCGATTTCTCTTTTCGAGCCGATATCCACTGTACCACAACGCAGATCCGTCGCTGAACGCTTACAGCGCCAGGTATTCCCAAGTGGTCACCCATCTAAGTACTGACCAGGCTCATGTTGCTTAACTTCGGTGATCGAGCGAGAACCGGTGTATTCAACGTGATAGGCCGTAAGCGACATATCATGTTGCGAGTGCAAGTTACACAGGGTTATGGTATCACTGGACTCTTGCTTGATCTGATCCAGTCTTTCCTATCAAGTCGCATAATCACAAACACTGGTGTCTCCTATGGCTCTATCCTAGGCCTGACGCTCTTTCAGATGTTCATAAATATCATTCCTGACGAGATCAAATCCAAGGAGGGCATCTACGCCATTTACTCCCGCCTCTGTAAGAAAACTGTCAAGGCGCCCAAAGATATCCTCGTCGCTCTTCTCGAGAAGGAACTAAACTCTGTAGTAGACTGGGGTAAGAAATGGCTTTTAATGCTCCTAAAATGAAGCTGCTATCTGTCAACCACCACAGGCTTTAGTCCTTATTTTTTGTTATTCATTCCGACATGGTTTTGAAGCAATGCAACAAAACCCTTTTTCTCTCTCACCATTGCAGATGGTTTATCTATTACTCCAGAAAGCTTTGATAAATCAACTTTCATGTGCGTATTCCATTTTATTATGCTTTGCAAAATATCTGTTCCAGTGCTAGTGTCTTTCATAAGAAACAATTGCGTAAATTCTTCTACAAAATCAAATATTTGTTTATCACCCCTCATAAAACTGCAAGTTGACAAGTACCTTTCACATTTGTTGTTTCATTGATAGCAATAGAATAATACTCCAGATTGTTCAAAACAACCTCTAAATCACTTCTGACATTTGCAGCTAGCTCTTCAATTGGCCTTCTTACTGTTCTTGCTGATCGCAGAAAATAATTCCCTTTTTTTCTGGACAAATAACCTCTGCTACCTTTAACAATCATTCTTTGAAAAACTCTCCATCACTAAAAGGCTTCATCCTTTTTGCAATTAGTTTTGACACCTCGTAGCTAGCATGAGGGTTTCTGTCCCTTTCTTCAACTTTTCATTCTTGTAAAAAAAAGATGATTGCTTTATTAAATTATTTCTCAACCGTGCAACTTCGTCTTCTTGGCACTCCAAATCCACTTTTCTTCTCTGAGTTTTCTATTCCTTCCCTGTTTTATTTTTATTTTTCAAAAAAGAAAAATAGGTAAATGTTCGTTTTAGGTGCCGACGGCTTTCACCCCTTCAAATTTATCCAAAATAGCATTATCTCTGTGCAACTGTATATGCTGAACTCAAATCAACAGTTAGTTATTGAAGAAACTTACCTTCTTTGCTTTGAAAAGCCATAAAAAAACAAACTATATCTCGCACTTTTTCTCACCCGTAACTCTCAGAAAGTCATGTAATTAACTGCAGAATGACGTTCTACGTAGGCAGCAATTTTCTGTCGAATTTTGGTCGATTTTCTTCCTTTACTGAAACTTACGGCGATGTAATTACTGTTATGAAAGTAATAAGCGTAGAAATACAATAGTGCATTACTTTCATTACCGGAAGTACATCGCCGTAAGTATCAGTAAATGAAGAAAAGCGACCAAAAATCTGCCAAAATTCGTTCACATACGCAGTACGTCATTCTGCAGTTAATTACATGACTTCGTGAGAGTTACGAGAGAGAAAAAGTGCAAGATATAGTTCTTTTTTTTTATGGACATTTAGATAAAAAAAAGGTAAATTTCTTCAATAACTAACAGTTGATTTGAGTTCAGCATATACATTTGCGCAGAGATGATGCTATTTTGGATAAATTTAAACGGGAAAAGCGTCGGGACTTACAACGAAAATTTTAAAAATAACAAACTTTCTTTGAGTAAAGTAGAATTTTGTTGTGTGTCGGTCGGTCGCTAATGTGTCTAAAACCGTTTTAGTCAAACTCAGTATGAGTGATGGAGTTGCTTTGCTGCTCTGCAGTCTCCATTGGTCACACCTTAGCAACAATAAGTGTAAGTTGTTAAACCTTTGAACATTAAAATAGATTGCAGTAAAATTGATTTTTATATACAATTTTGAAATGATTTTCGACTTTTGCCTTGAAAAACGTATTTTGATTTTTTTCTTGTTTTTATTTACAAAAAAAGGAACTCTACCAGGAATCGAAAAATTTCGGAGTTGCAGAAAGTATTTCACCTCTTTCTCAATCCGATAAAAAAACAGATTTCTAAAGCATGAAAAAAAAATCTGACGGGAATTTTTTAAAAAAATATTACATCTTAAAAAAAGTTTTATAATCAGTATTGAAAAAAAAATGCATTAAAATCGGTTGAAAACACTATTTTATATTCCTTTAAAAGTGCCCGCTCACGAAAGCAATTTCACAGAAAAAGTGAAAGTGAGGCCGTACGCTAATCTTGGCGATCCCTACAAATAAAAAATAAAAGTAAAACACATTCTCCAGGTAAAAAGAAATAATTTTTTAAATTTCGACGCAATATATTCAGACTATCAACTGTCACTTTGGTTTGGTTTACCTATATTTATATCGTGTCTAGAGTAAGTTAGCGGACCGGACAAGATTCACTCGAGAGACGAATGTGGCACGCGGGCTGGGGGTTGCTGACCGATGACTTAAAATATATACTCTTTAACAAAGAATTTCACAGCCTACAATGTTGAAGATAATTTATACTGGACCAGTGTTTCCCAACCTTTTTTGGACATGCCCCACCTAATCACCTGTAGAATCCTAATGTCCCCCCTCCCATATGTTGATATATCATTCTTATGTAAAAAGTGAACTCCGTTTTAGGTGATGCTTAAAACACCAGTACTTGGATTTAAGCTTTTATTTTAAACTTAAAAGTTGTTTAAGGCTCAAACTGCCTTAAAGCTTTAAGGTAACTTAAATAAACTGAAAACAACATCGTTCTCCAGAACTGTTTTAACAAATGGTGATATTGATGGTTTAATTAAATCCTCCCCTATAGTATGATTTTTTCCTGATTTAGAAATGAGTAAAGATATTTCATAAATAGCCTCAAGAGTGCGACTGACAGTAACAGTTTGCGCAGTGAACAGAGACTTTACTGTTGACCTTTTCAAACTTATCCTTTAAACATTTGAAGTAATTCAAATCTGAATTTAAATACGCACTATGTTTTGCTTTCAAATGCGCCTCAAGACGACCTCGTTTCATTGATTCGTCGGTCAAGCATTGTTGACATAAGAGACAGAAAGGTGACCGTTCATCATGAAAAGCAGGTATGAACCCAAATTTTAGATATTACTCCGAATCCTGATGAACTTATTATACAGTAAGAGATTTTAGCGTTAACTGTTAACACAATAAAATTGGGAATAAACTTGACATATAGAGGGCGATAATGCAAGAATTATGGCAACTAAGATTATAGCAAAGACCTGCTATAATATAATACAGCCATTTGGAAATCTAGAATATAGAAAAATACTTTTAATTAAAGTAATAATTGTAATTTTATTTCAGAAAAGTATTTTTTAATGCCATTAACACAGAATATAAGAAGGAAACTTTGCAAAATGATGTTCTAAAATTATTTTAGAATGGAAGTTATTCACCAGGTGACAGTGCAATCGATGGTAATTTAAAAATCCAAGACAAAAGATGAATGAAATATTTGTAACATTGCTAAATTTTTATTTATTGGAATGTTGGGGCTAATAGATCACAAGAACAAAGACTTTTATTAGCAAAACACCTAACAATCAAATTGCCCCCTAAAAAAATCAAATAGCCCTCCTGTGGAGCTTACGCCCCACGTTGGGAATAACCGTACTAGACTAAGAGAAATGAAGTGAAAATTCTAAGGCTATTATCTTTTCCGTAACAATTATTGAAAAGCTTGGATATGAATGCGTAATAGGTGAAGAATGTTAAGTAACTGAAAATTCTACAGCCCCCAAAACTTCCAGGTGTTGTTGCATGTCATAATGAAACTGTTGGAGAATCGAATCGACATCATTTTTTCATAGCCATTTTCTCCATAAATATCATCTCGTGAAAATAGTTCACTGGAGAAAGGATCCCTGAAGATGAAAGACAAAACAAAAATTATATAGAATTAAGTAGATTTATACTATTCAAACTACACATATATAAGATATTTTATTATAAATTTGGTTGGTTTATGTTTCAATTAAAAGCAAATTGATTATTAGAAATTAATAGGATTTTTCGATAAATATATATTTGTTGTATTCACGAAGCTAACTGCATTAATTAATGCAATTATTAATTGAATTATATTTTTCTAAAATATAATTTATATATTTAAGTATATGATTTATCTAAATCTAAACTTTTCACTATAACCAAACATTAAAACAAAAATTAAAACCTTACCTTTTTGGCATTAAATAACCCATAGAGGTGTTGATATGCCGTTAAACTAAACTCAGACTCATTATATATCTTAGAATTTTTAAATATATTTTCATTAAATATATGTATATCTAAATAGAAGGAGCTGTTAACAAATTTCTTTCCGTTCGTATCTCCTACTGAATATGAGCAAATATCGGCTTTTTTATTTTATTTTGAGGGGTGAGTAAGGGCAACGTAGTTGTCACAAGAACATTTCATCAAACTTAATAAGGTGTCTGGTTGGACATTTTTTTTTAGTAGAATTAGCTGATACAATCATATTTCCTTCTAAATCGATTTCACTTGCAGAAGCATCGGATAATTTCCTAGACATTTTTCCTTCGTTCCTTCTGATGGGATAAAAGAAGAAAAGACTTAACACGATGGTTTCTTTTTCTATCTACTGTTTTTTTTTACTTTATCTATTCTTCTCTTTGAGAAGAAGGTGAGCTTATGCTATAAACCAGACAGTGATTATATGTCCCATTAAGTACAGCAATCTGTCAACTATTAATATATTTTATCACTTTCGACAGAGGGCCAAGATAAAGGACGATTACCACCCCACCGTAACATCGAGCGACCTTTATTTAACACGATCAAAGTCCTCGTCATTGTATTTTCCGTTTCGTTGCACTCATATTGTCAACATGTTTCAACCAAAGAAATGTCTACATGTGGGCTAAATTGTTTCAAGAAGGACGGAGTAGTGCTGAGGATGAAGACAAGCCTGTGAGGAAGTGTGGTCGAATAAGTCAATTACCTCATTCCGTCTGACAGTGAATGACATTGCAAGGACTTTGCGCATATCTGTTGGGACAGACGCAGGCGTCATCAGTCACATGGAGTCGTCTTGCATCAAGACAACGCAAGGCCTCACACAGCAGCCCAAACGGTGCAGACCATTAGCGAGCTGGGCTGGGAACTGCTCTCTCATCCCCCTTACAGCCCAGACCTTGCCTCTTCAGACTTTCACCTGTTTGGTCCCTTGAAAGCGTTCACAAGCGTCCTTATACCGAAAAATTCACCTTATTTATTGAATGACCCTCGTAGAATTCCTTACACCGAAATATTCACCTTATTTATTGAATGACCCTCGTAGATGTCCTTATACCGAAAAATTCACCTTATTTATTGAATGACCCTCGTAGATGTCCTTATACCGAAATATTCACCTTATTTATTGAATGGCCCTCGTAGATGTCCTTATACCGAAAAATTCAACTTATTTATTGAATGACCCTCATAGACGTCGTTATACCGAAATATTCACCTTATTTATTGAATGACCCTCGTATATATGTTAGAACACTAATGAAAATGTCTGCACCTTTACTCGACCTGTAGCATCACCAAATTTCAGAAACCATTTCTGGAAATGAAGGTAATCTTTAGAAATGTATTATAATTATAGTCAGCAATCGTTTTACCCCAAACAAGGCAGTACTGACACTGGTTCGCCGAAGACTATAATGGAGGAGAACGAAATTAAAGAGGAACATCTTGCAGAGGGAATCGATAAGAATATGATGGGGGTCAAGGATATAAGAGTGATCCACAGGCGGGAAGTGCGAGAAAAAAAGCTCATAGTGTAGAAGTAGCGGCAGCTGACTGTTTTCACCTAGTAGTTCGAGTAAATAAAGGGGGCATCAGAGAACCAAGCTCTTCGAAGCAGAAGCCTTTTGAGAATATTTGTAGGAGAGACTGAGGAGAGCCACAAACCGTCTTGTAGAAATTGATTGGACCTTTCTGTCAACGCAATTTCTTACTTCCCCCCTCTCTCCCTTTATTCCGCTTCTTCTTCACTCTCCCACTTTCTCTTTCACCTTTTTTCTTCCTCTCTAACCTCTTTCTCGTCTATTATTTCTACACGACTACCGTTATCAATCTATGCCTTTCTTTTCGTCTTTTCTTTCTTGTTAACTGCTTTTTATTGTTGTGTAGGGTGTCTATTACAGTTTCATTTCACCCACCTGTGAGAGAAACGTAACTAACATTTTACCTATAATATCGGCTATTAATATATATATATATATATAATGGCAGTATGGTCCTGGTGTTCAGAATCTTTGAACGTTGGCACGAAAGACTAAATGCAATAGTTGTTTCCAGTTAAAGCAAAACCGTAAATGGATGTAAGTCAAACTTTGATTTCCTGGTATCGAAATCAAATAAGTGTTTTTCCTCATAAATGGTATCATGGCTGAGACTAAGAACTACAATTATAACTACTAAGAGCCAAACCCGAAGTAAAAACTAAAATAAAAGGGCTTAAAAAAATACAGACATACAGGCAGATAAACAGACACACACACAAACATTTTGCCTTATATATATATATATATATATATTATCGATTTTCTGCACTACTGTAAGAATTGCAACCTTGAAACTTCTGAATATCATTTCTTATATCTTTGTCTATGAGTGTATCAAATTTGATTAAAATCGGACCACTCCTTCTATAAAGTGGTTTTTTCGATTATCGATATTTATCGGGGGTACCTCGACACAAAACCTAGCTAAGAACACTCGCAGACGCTTTTTGTACAACTGATTGTACAAATTATGAAGAAAATCGGTTCAGCCGTTTCGGAGTCTATACGTAACGGACACACACACAGACAAAGTTCCATTTATAAATAATTTTTTTCAACCATTACACCACCTCGAGTTGCCCCGGTATTTGTTACTATGTCGAGAACAGTAATTTCTTTTGTCAACAGGCGGTAGTCCGTTAGAAAGATCATATAATTTTGTATTTTTTGCCCATATTGTTCGTCACTTTTATAGTAGATTCATTATCGATCAATAGTAAGGAATTATTATAAGAACATCATCATATGAGATGATTTTCTGTCTTGGGACTGAAAGTCGGGGGAAATACTTAACTGACAACATTAAAATCTTTACGATAAAAATGAGAATGTTTCATTCGCCTAGTAATGGCCTTGGAAATGTTGATGGCAGTAAGAACAGGAAAATGGAAGGGAAAAAGTCATATTTTCTTCGATATAGCACAAGAGCTTTAAAGTAAAGAATTTTCGTTGAGTACCATTTCAAAGAGGTTATTAAGAGTGTCATAATTGCATTGGAGCGAGGAGATGACTCGTAAGAAAAAAAATCAATGTCATCAATCGATGGCAGGATATCTGGTAAGCTGCTAATATTAGAAGAGAAAAAAAATATGAAAATGACAAATGTCTTCTCGAGGAAAAGAAAATTAGAAAGGATTTTGCATGGTATTGAAGATGGAATTTAAATGTATGAGTTATTAATTGTGCATATCATTATATATAGTGCCCATAGCCTAGAGGTAGAATCGCCGACTGACACCGATTCGGTCGGGTTTCAATCCTGGGTTAAAAGCAATCTGTGTATAGCCGTACTGATGAGCTGCGAAACAGATAATGGATTAGAGCACTCTGGCTATATATATATAGGAAATTATTGACATAGTATAGATATTTGGCTTTGTAATTAGATAATACTAGTTACATGGAGACCTCCACATGGATCATTTTTAATATTAATAATATATACTAGCAGTATAGCCCTGCGTTGCTCGGGTGTGATGAAAGCTTTAAAACTAATCCATGGTCCTGGAGCTCAGACTTTTGGACGTTGGCACGAAAGATTAAAAAGCAATAGTTGTTTCCAGTTAAAGCGAAACCGTAGACTGAAAGAAAATGAATGGATGTAAGTCAAATTTTTAATTTCCTGTTATCGAAATCAAATAGGTTTTTTCGTCGTAAACTGAATTTTGAAGGCTAAATAAGTCCTCTGAGTAAATGGTATCATGGCTGAGACTAAGAACTAAAATTATACCGACTTTTCGAAGCAAAAACTAAAATAAAAGGGCTGAAAAAATACAGACATACGCACACAAACATCTTACTTGTATATATATATTTTCTGTGCTATTGTATGAACTGCAAAAATGAACCCATACTAGAAACAATATCAAGCCCAACATCATTTAACCCCTCATGTTGAAGATGAGACCCCATTCGTTCCCATAAACAGTTCAATGCACGAACAAAGAAATAACTAAAACAAGATAAGGAAACCTTCTTAGTAACTTAAGCAGTCGACCTCGTTCTCTTTAAGATAAAAACAAAGGAAGACAAATATTAAATTGACATGAAAATGCAGGACATTTTGCATCAGTGGAATATTAAACGAATCATGAATACATATTAACTATTATCAAGAATTCTTCAAGCCATTATATTTTATGACATTTTAATTTGATTTCCCAAATGCATATATATATATATATATATATATATATATATATATATATATGAGTACGCATGTGAGTACAGATTCAGTTTTTCTTTTTTTGGCTTCCTATGCTGGTGAGAAAATATTTTTCTATCTAGAGGAAGATGTATTGTAGATGAAAATTAATGAGCAATACACAAAGCACCTTTTTTTTTCTATTTTTAAACAAGTTATTACGCTACCCAGGTTTCTACCATGTGTGTTGCCTTCAGGCGATTTTTAATAACTGATTTTACTAACTTTTTTTTAACACTCACGTGGCAGAGAATTTTTGAACGCACAATTAATATGGAAAAGACCCAGACATAACGTGGAATATAGTAAAAACAACCAAGCCTTACAACGGTAGCAAAATATGTAGACTGTGCCAGGAAGAAAATGTTATAGATTATGCTATTCCCATTGAATGAAAGAACGGAAATTATGACTCAGTGTAATCATACTAAAAAATACCTATTAGGTTCATACAATCATGGATGAAAACGTTATAATTTTTTGTAATTTTAAAATTTGCGCGTTCAAAAAAAAAAAAAAAAATCACCGTTACGTTCTTAAAAAAAAGGGTAAACGGTAAAATCATTTATTGCAAATCGTCTGAAGACACCACTCATGGTAGAAACCTAGGTCTCGTAATAACTCGTTTACAAATATTACATGTGATCAAAAATGAGTTTGATATTTCAACAGAAAAGAAAGACACGTATTTATCAAAAATAAGAAAACAGTGACAACATGAAAAACAGAACTCCCCCCCCCCCCACAGGAATAATTGCCATGCTTCTGATGGAATATGTAATCTATTGTCAATTCCAAGCTTTTTGAACATGCAAGGAACATCACGGAATCATGTATATTAGGAAAACCTGTCCAATGAATATTTGTTTGTAGGGTGATTTCTCTTGGAAACTGAAGACAACATCCAACTACCTGAAACGTTCTTTTAACCAGGAAGGATAACCTTTGGGATTTGCATCGGATTCTTAAAGTTGATGAATAATGAGTTTCGTATGTCAGCAGAAAAATACGTGCTATTCGAAATACGGAAGGAGTACCAATACCAAAAGCAGGTCTCAATTTACGAGAATCATTTCTATGCTTTTTTTATTTATAATCGTGTCGCCCCAAGCATGGCATTTTACTGCCACTGTTGTACAGGGGATAACATCGGAGGAATGTTATGTGAAAGAGTGACACGTTAGAGTGGATGTCAGGAAGTGTAACTGTGGCCATTAAGTGAGGGGTCAATTTATATATTGATGGTAATGTAGAATTGATCCCCCACTTTATACCCACATCATAATAGAATAGGAATTTTACTGCTACTGTTGAGCAGCGGGTTACATAGAAGGAAAGTTATGAGAAAGAGTGACAGGTTACAGGGGGTGTCAGGAAGAGTGGAAGAGAATACTGATGAGAGTGGAGTGGACGAAGAAGGAGCATGAGAGAGAGAGAGGATGCAAGTTAGTGAGATAGATGTCAATTGACCTTGCATTTAAATAACTAGAAATTGTAGATATCGGGGAAGCAAGTATCCGGAAGGGAATTCCACAGACAGAAAGTGCGAGAAAAGAAGCTGTTGGAGTAGAATTTGAGTTTATATTTTATCGGTTTCACAGAAAAAAGGTGGGACCTAGTTGCTAGTCATGGGGCTCGAGTAAATTCATATATAGGGGGCACCAGTGAGCTAAGTTCAACAGCCGTGAAAGTATTTGTAGAAGAGACACATGGAAGCCACATTGCGCCGGTGAGAAAGTGACTGTATCTGAGCTGCCAAGTCGGGATCGGTCACATTACAGATTCTTTGTAAGATTTTGTAAAGGACACCCAGGTTGATAACTGGAGCACCCGACCAGATATGGCAGCAAAATTCAATGCAATGGCGGATGGTAGATTTCTATATGTGCAGGATTGACAGACGGGAAAGACTTCCTGGCCCTGCACAGAGAACCGACCTTCTTAGCAACGGATTATGAAATGTGTAGTATCGTCGAGTGGTAAGACAATACACAGATTTTGAAATAATACCTTTATTCGGTAGATACAATATAAATAGTCCGTACTAGATCGCAACAATATGGGTGGTTGAGTTAGCAAGTAATCACGGTTCCGACTTACTGTTTATATATAAGTAAACCCAGTCACGTGATTGGACCACGTCACAACAAAATGTATCGTCCATTCTGAGCTACATGAACATAAAATACCATCACAGAATGTGTTTATTAGGAAAATCTGTAAAACATAACATGTGTTCGTCTTGATATTTCGCTTGGAACATGGCCACTGTATTCCACTCTCTGAAGCTATTTTTAACCAAGGATAGGAAATGTGTCGTTCATTTCCCAACTACTGGAACATGAAAGAACCAACATTAAAGATCAGCTTGATGGGGTAAACGAATCCTGCAGTAGTTAGAAGAGGGATTGTTATTCTGAAATATGACAATTCTACCAGACTAATATATTTAGAATGTCAGGTTCTTCCACGTCCTCGAATTTGCATTCACTTTTGTAGAAGAACTTGCCGTTTTATCCGGCGTACGCTAAATCACAGCCACAGTGTAAAAACAGCCTAGCAAGATTCTATTTTCCTATTATAAGAAAAAAGAATCACTGTTCAGGTTATTTTCATTGAAAGCGAACTGAAAAAAAAAAGACACAAACACAAACATAAACATCTTGCCTTTTATATATATATATATATTATCGATTTTCTGCACTATTGTAAGAACTGCAACCTTGAAACTTCTGAATATCGATTCTTATATCTTTGTCGATGAGTGTATCAAATTTGATTAAAATGGACCACTCCTTCTATAAACCGAGTTTTTCGATTATCGATAATTATCGGGGGTACCTCGACACAAAACCTAGCTAAGAATAATCGCAGATGCCTATAGTACAACTGTGTTAATTTTCAAGAAAACCGGTTCAGCCGTTTCGGAGTCTATAGGTAACGGACGCACAGACATACAGAGACAAAGTTCGATTTATAAATAAGTTTAGATGTAGTTCTGTAGAAGTGCATACGACGCAGTTAATGAAAAAGATCGATGAAAGCGAATACGTTCGACTCCTATAAACCATTATTTATATAAAACGTTTGCTAGAGATCCATGCTTAAATATTCGTTGTGGAAAATTGATACTTTTAAATATTTACACTAAAAATGACAACATTTTTTTGTGGAAAAGAAAACACGCGATGATTTTAGTCGAAGCTAGAATGCAGAATAATAACAAAAAAAAGTGTATTGAGTCAAAAACGCTGGTTTCCAACGTTACAAAATATAAAAAGCAACAGAATATAAACTGTGACCCGCAGAGTATAATTTAATTAAATTATTCGGTCAGAAGCAAAAAAAAAAAAAAAATGCAGAAACAGAGTTCAAAGAGAGATTATAATTTGAATTAAATTATTTAATTATAATTTATAAAACAATGAATTAATTAGACTTTAGAAAGCCTAAAAAATATGTTTTGGTGTCAAAAGCAATGGCAAATAAACAGGCATTGCGTCAGCGTGTCAAAGTGGGAAAAAATTAAACAATGGAATAAACAAAAATATGATTACGTCAAAATGCAAAGACAACAATCGGTGATTAGTCCTGCTGGGGAATAAGGCAATTGGATGAAGCTCGACAGGGTCTGGAGTTAAATATAAAACCGGGTTTTCCCGCGTCGACAGAGAGCGGACGGAGCAGACAAGACTGTTAAAAGAACGCAAGTAAGACAACGCCAGCAGTTAATTCCTCGTATGTGTTTGTTTTTTTCTGACTATCGTTCTAAACACAACCGTCACTGAAGAATATAAACAGAATAAGTTAATATGGTTTTTATAGACATATGGTCCGTCGTTATATTTCAATCCGTTCATCAAGTTATACAACGTACATCGCTGGTATACAAAACGTGTTCGGAGAACAAGGAAAAGAAGCTCGTGAGAATATTTGTAGATAAGACAGAGAAGTTACATCCCGAAAGCGACTTGAGTCGGGCTACCACGTCAGGGTCGATGACATTACATTCGTTGAATTTTGTTGAAAACTCTAGGTGAATAGCAGGGGGGACCAACAAGACATGGCAGCAGTATTTAATGCACGGAGAAATGGCTGTGGGTGAAACGATTAAGAAGAAAACTCCAATAGGAAAATCTGATAGATCTTCATGTTGTCGCTTATTCTATTCATGAAATGGTGAAGAAAAAGAGAGTCAGAGAAGATAGAATGGCTGGTTGTTTGGCAAGACCAGATGGAACTCACAACAGGGGTTCATAAGTCACTTGAAGACTTCACGGGTGAAGATACATAGTCCCAATCCTTGTGCAACTCTATAGTTGCGGCGTCTGAGGTAGCTGGGTAATATCTGAACTTTGAACCGAGTGTCTGCGCTCGTGTTCCCCACATTAAAAACTGACCTTGTGTCACAACTCACTCTTGTAGTTTAGTGAGTAAACATTCTTACCAACTGGCGTGGCGGATGTGCTTTGTGGTACAGTGGATAACGGCTCAGAACGAGAAAACGGGGAAACGAGTTCGAATTCCAGATGCATTCGCTTCCGAGCAAATGCCCTTGGAAAAGATATTAATCCGTCTCTTTCCTCCAGTTACGGGTTAAATAATAAGACAGATTGGGTTCTATAACCTTGGTCGGCAGCCAGTCTACCGCAGGATAATGTTCTGCCCAGTCAGTCATGTCTCTTTCGAGACATGATCACCAAAAGCGTGTATCACGTGTGGCACTTAACTGACTGAATATAATAGTTGAAAACATAATTAAAACTTCCACCGGGCATAAAGTGGGGGATCTGTTTTATGTAGTAATAAAATGATCCCCCACTAATTATACTTAATATAATAATGTAATATAATATATCACTTCTCCCTCCAGTTATGAGTTCAATGGCAGGACAGATTGGTCTCTATAGCCTTGGTTGGCAACCAGTCTACTGCAGAAAGCAATGGCAACCTACTGCGGGATAATCTTCTGCCCAGTCAGGCATGTCTCTTTCGAAACATGGTGGTCCAAGCGTGTATCACCAATGGCTATTAACTGACTGACTGATTCTCTCTAGAGTTCTGAAATTAAACATTCCCTGGGATATTGTCTCTTAAGGACACTATCAAAATTGAGATGCCCCAAGGTTCAATGAAACAAACCGTCAGTGTCCAAAACCTAATCAGACTGGCTAGTTGGCTAGTATAACTGGCTGAGTGCTAATGTTGAAGACTCACAGAATGAAATATGCGTGCGTGTATCCTTAAACAATGAATCATTGTATTTTTTCCTAAGCTGGCTTTTCTCGTGATTAAAGAAGAAAGAAAATGAGTGACTTAAAAAAAAAAAAGAGGCGTTAACATATTACTATGGGAAAATATATTAACAGCATTTGCTTTATTCTTTAATCACGAGAAACGACAGCTTAGGTAAAAAGTACCATGATTCATTATTTAAGCAGACACACACACGCGCGCATTTATTTATTTTGCTTTTAGATCAGATGAAGCCTCGAATGGCGAAATGCATAATTAAATCTATTTTCAATCAAATCTATTTTCATGGAACGTTTTCCTTTTGTTAAACTTAAAAACTTTGTACGGAATTCTATCTCCTATTTTAAAATACACACAAACACCCCTTTATATATATATATATATATATATATATATATATATATATATATATATCCAAGTGAATAAAACACGAAGAAAATATTAACAACGTTCAAAATATTAAAGTGTAGAAATAGAGCTATGAATATTTTTTTATAAATTATAGTTTAGAACTTTTACAAGCTACAAACTAAAAAATAAAATAGCGTTTTATGATATATATAAAAGTGTTATATATATATATATATATATATATATATATATATATATACGACATGCCATAATTATTAGACTACCCCAGTATTTTTTTTAAAGAAAATGATGTATTTCATAATATTTTTAGTCTTTATTATCAAAAGTAGTTTAAATAATATTTTTATTATCAAAAGTAGTTTAATAATATTTTTAGTCTTTATTATCATTGAAGTTTAAACATCACTGTAAAAACTAAGAAGCTCTTTTGAGAACAAGTTTGTTGTTATAAATGAAAATAGAATGGTTCTTTTGTTAAAACTGCACAATAACATGTGCATCAAATGAACTGTTCTGGTGTCCAGTTTTTGTGCTCTCTTCCCCATGCTAGTCTTCTTCTTATTGGCTGGCCGAAGCAAGGGCTTCCTGGTTGCCTTGTAAAATTTTGCAGAGTAATAATAACAAAATAACCGGTGCCGACTCCCAAGAGGATGTATATATATTCATCAAGTCCGTTCATGATCAAAACTTCCAACAAGATCGTACAATATACACAGTTTACTGAATGAGTTTCAAATCTAAAATGTTGCTTAAATGCAAAAAGAAAGAAAATTATTGACCATTTAATCAATATTTCTAACGATATTTTTCTTTTTAATTCATTGTGTTTCTCTAAAAAAATAAAGTCATTGTCACGATTTAAGCAAAATATAAATTAATTCACATTTTGGCTTCTACAAATTAGTTTTATTCTTTTCTTTTTTTTTTCACACGCAACCATAAACTTTTTTTTAAATATTAAAGTTTGTTTTTATAGAATTCAAAACTTTTATGCCGGCCGATGTTAGGATCTTAATTTCTTACAAGTTTTTCGTAATTTGTGTTTGACATTTTACATGACCACAAATTAGATTCAGTTTAGTGCCATACGTGATACACGCTTGGGCGATCATGTCTCGAAACAGACATGAGTGACTGGGCAGAAGATTATCCCGCAGTAGGTTGCCATTGATTTCTGCGGTAGACTGGTTGCCGACCAAGGCTATAGAACCCAATCTGTCCTGCTATTTGACTCATAGGTAAAGGGAAAAGAAATCTATTATATTATTATGTAGTAATTAGTGGGGGACCGGTTTCCTCTTGTTATTAAGTAATAAACTGATCCCCCACTTTATGACCAATTTAAGCCTTAATCATTATTCCAACTATTATATTCAGTCAGTCAGTTAAGTGCCATACGTGATACACGCTTGGACGATCATGTCTCGAAAGAGACATGACTGACTGGGCAGAAGATTTTACTGCAGTAAATTACCATTACTTTCTGCGGTAGACTGGTTGCCGACCAAGGCTATAGAACCCAATCTGTCCTGTTATTTAACTCATAACTGGAAGGAATAGGGTATTTGTGCGTAAGTGAAGGCAATGAATTCAGCTGGAATTCGAACTCGGCTCCCCGATTTCTCGTTCCGAGTTTTCTGCTTTCATTATTAATTCTGAAAATATTCTTAATACAAAAATTATTCACATCACGCTTGTTTTCTGATCTACCATCCACCCGTGTATCTGGTCGGGTGCCCCTGCTATTCACCTCAGGGATCTTGACAAATTCCAACGGAAAATCTGTAATGTGATCGATACCGACTTGGCAGCTCGACTGCAGTCGCTCTCTAACCGGCGTGATGTGGCTTTCTCTTCTGCAAATACTTTCACGGCTTCTGCTGCAATGAAATTAGCTCACTGGTGCCCTCTGTATATGAATTTACTCGAGCTACTAGACTAGCAATTAGGTCCCACCCTTTTACAGTGAAACCGATAAAATGTAACCGCAATTTCTACTCTAATAGCTTCTTTTCTCGCACATCCCAGCTGTGGAATTCCCTTCTGTATACTTGCTTCCCCGACAGCTACAATCTCCAAGAAAGTAAACGAAAGGTCAATAGTCATATCCTAATTCGCCTCCTTTTTGTCAAGCTCTTTCTTCCATTCATTCTACCCCCATCACACCAGTATTCTTATCCTTCTATTACCCTCTTACTGACAACCCCCATAATCTAACCCTCTTTCTCGTCACTTTCCTTCCGTTATAACTCGTGCTCTAATATAAAAAATTCAGGTTAACCTACAGTTAAAAATTATTTACCTCTTTTAAGTAGTCTCATTAGATACCTTACTCAGATAAAATAACCCTCTCCAAAATTTAATTAATATCCATGTTTCATCCACAAAATAAAAAAAATAATATTATATTAATAAAATTAAAAAATCCCATACAATACTAAAATGTTACTCTATTTCATGTACTCATAGATAGTAGTAAAAAAAATGTCTACCCATTTAAAAAATCTAAGGTCCCACTATGTACTTTACCCAGACAAAACTAAAACGTGACCTATATATATATATGATCAATTCACAGATGTTAATCTAAATCATCAGAGCAAGTACTTTGAATAATGTTTGCTCTATGTCTGCTATCCTATGACAATGTAATCGCCAGGGACATAGATAGTAGTAAAAAAAATGACTACCCATTTAAAAAATCTATGGTCCCACTATGTACTTTACCCAGACAAAACTAAAACGTGACCTATATATATATAGGTTAATCTAAATCAGCAGAGCAAGATGTCTGCTATCCTATGACAATGTAATCGCCAGGGACATCAATGATGCAGCTGTTTTAGGTAGGACGGAGAAAAAAAATCGATTAATGTTAGTGACAGACACAACCTTTGCAGGATACATACAATAGTTGATTCCTTCTAATATAAATGATTCATAAAAGATTAATCTTGTAGCATGAAAATCAAATGTGGAAACTGATATTAAAAAATCTAGAATAAAATAACAATAGATACACTGGCGATTTTTGATGGGATATAAAAAAAAAATATTCGATAAATAATCTTCTTGAGAAGAAAAGGATTTCGTCAAAACAGATTAATGTTTTTATTGATTCGCTTTTCTTACGGCTCAAAAACCCTATGCTTTTAGAGGTCGAATGAAATAGAGAGGTGCCCTGTGTCCGGGTCGGCTTCTTTAATTTTCTTTCGTTATATTGCCACGAGGTCGTCAGCTAACCGCTCCCATGTCGACTGCATTTTCATGTGGAGTGACGTGGTTTAAATAATGAAACTTCTCATGATGCCAGCTCCAACGAAGCTTTTGCACTTAGGTGTGAGAACACGTCATATATAAATTTGCTGTTTTTCATCCAATCAGGATTCAGAATTTGATTTTTACATAGATTTGTGAATTTTTCTTCGTTGGGTTTTTCCAAAGTCGTTTGAATCCGATATTGAATAGTTGATGTGAACATAATTACATGGAAAGAACGATAGATGGATTGTAATGACAATTTCAGATAGATATGAACAGTTGAATAGAAGATATGAACAGATAGATAGATAGATCGATAGATAGATATGAACAGACTGAAATAGATAGATAGATAAGTGATACTTTGTTAAATTTAATGTAATGTCTGCAGAGATCATTTGAAAGAGTTGATAAATTTATATGAATAAACATTTTCGAGTCAAATTTCTTTGACATTTTGTACTGAAAAATATAATTGCTATCACTAATTATAGTACAACTGACGATATTAAGGCTTTTTTAATTAACATTGTAAAAGAAAGAAACAAAAAATACCAAACAACCAATACTTTTCCTGAGTAGACGGTGCAGTCAAAAAGGAAGCTTTTACAAAATTAAACACAAAAGCTTTCATCCAGATCGATGAGAAAGCAATTGAAAGGGTGAATTTCAAACTACTCATAGTAATAATGCCATGGAGCTTCGCATTTACGAAGTGCCAGTTATTGTGGTCTGAAATACGTGACAACTGAAAAATCGTCTGAGAAAAAGAATTACTTGCACGTCCAAAGGATAAAGAATAACAGAAATTATATAACATCCCCACCCAGACAAGAAAAAAATCAACGAAATTGAATGAAGAAAGAAAACAAAACAAAAGAAAAAAAACTGAAAGAAGAAAACAAACATTAAAATGAGAAAAAGATGGAGACAGATCAGGAAAGACAGACAGAGAAAGATGAAGAAAGCGAAACAAAGAACAAATACATATGACAAATTGCGAAAAATGGCAAAAGAAAATCCCAGAGAGAGAGAGAGAGAGAGAGAGAGAGTGTAAGTTTGAGATAGCGAAAAAGCCAGCTAAAAACTGAAAAAAAAAATGCAATTCTAAATATTTTTTTTATAATGATTTTACCCTAAGCAAAGAAGAAATCCTAGTGATTCGCAGGGAGTAACACCGAAAGAAAAACAAATGTGCAGGGAACATCAAAGAAAAGATATGAAGTTGATGTGAATCAAGGAGATAAAAGATGGCAACTGACGTTGCATTAAAACCTTTAGAGATTGTAGCTATTTGGATTTTGAAGAAAAGATAAGAGATGGATGGGAATCAAGTAGATAGAAGATGGCAATTGACGTTGCATTTAAAGTTTTGGAGATTGTAGCTGTTGGGATGTGGAAGAAAAGATAAAAGATGAATGGGACTCAAGTAATTAGAAGATGGCAATTGACGTTGCATTTAAACTTTTGTAGATTGTAGCTATAAAGAATACAAGCAAATGGAAATGAGTTTCGCAATCGGGAAGTGCGAGAAAAGAAACGGTTAGTGTAGAAGAGGTGGTTACATTTAACTAGTTTGACGATAAAAGAGTGAGATCTTAATGCCAATCTATTTATACGAATATGATAGAAATACCAGGAGAAAAAGTCAGTCAGTTAAGTGCCATACGCTTTGGGCGATCCTATCTCGAAACAAACATGACTGACTGGGTAGAGGATTATTTCGCAGTAGCTTGCCATTGCTTTCTGCGGTAGACTGGTTGCCAACCAAGGCTATAGAACCCAGTCTGTCCTATTATTGACTCATAGCTAGAGGGGGAAAAGATGTATTATATTATTAAGTAGTAATTATTTGGGAGATCAGTTTATTACTTCATAACAATATGAAACTAATCCCCCACTTTATGCCCAGTAATAGTCTTAATCAAGATTTCACCTATTATATTCAGTCAATCAGTTAAGAGCCATACGCTATAGACGCTTTGAGCGATCATGTCTGGAAAGAGATATGGCTGACTGGGCAGAAGAATATCCCGCAATAGGTTGCCAGCCAAGGCTATAGAACCCACTCTGTCCTATTATTTAATACCAATGAATAACCGATCCCCCACTTTATGTCTAATAGAAGCCTTGATCGTGATTCAAGCTATTATATTCAGTCAGTCAGTTATGTGCCATTCGTGATACACGCTTGGGCGATCATGTCTCGAAAGAGACATTACTCACTGCAGTAGGTAGGCATTGGTTTTTGCGGTAGACTGGTTGCCACGGCTATAGAATCCAATCTGTCCTATTACTGACTCATAGCTAGAGAGGGAAAGGTATTATATTATTAAGCAGGAATTATTAGGGGGACCAGTTTATTAACAAAAGAAAACCGACCCCCACTTTATGCCCAGTAGTAGTCTTAATCAAAATTCCATCGATGCTTTCATCCCTGCCAGGATATTTCAGCTTAAATCGCATTCGCCGCACTGGTTCTCGCCCGCCAGTGCCCACCGGAATCATTTCTTCCGGCACTATCTTAGCTACGCGTCGGACCAAAACAGGCGCCTTTTCGCCTAAGCTCGTAATAAGCTCGTAATAAGTGTAATAAGTGTAAAAAGATACTTAACAAAACTAAGATGCTGTTTTCTACTGACAGGAAGTGGAGTGATTATATTGAATGTTACTAAGACTGCCGCTGAGAAGATTGGTTTATGTGTAATATAACAATCTGGCCCCACCCGAGGAAGTGATGCAAGCGATGGTGTTTCCCGTCGGTGGAGGGGTCGGCGAGCGGCAGGGCGGGTGTTTGTGAAATACATCCTGTCGAGGCCGGAGCGGATGTCGTTTGACCTTATTTCCGAGAGCGGCGGAAATGAATACGGAGGCAAACAGAACAGGTGTCTCTGGGAATTACGTGGGCGAGGCAAAACCGGAAGGAAAGTCCCGCTTCTAGAAGACTATATAAAGACCTCGACACACGGATTCGCCAGCAGAGGGACACCACAGGCAAGACTACACTCCCGTCAACCCATTCTATGTGCGCTCTCACTCTCCTGTTCTCTATTCCACACGGTTCGTCGTCATTAATAAAAATATAACCTTATATTTTTATATATGCGTGTTTGTTGTTTTGTCGTCGTACGGCGATATATAACATATGTTTGGATCCTCATTTATCGGGTTCTGGGTATGACGGTAAACTGCATCCGGCAGCAAAGCCTCTGATTGGGAAGTTGTGAGGAACATGGAACCACCACTTAATTGCTCTTGTTCCCAGGTCTACCCTGACTCGGAGTGTTAGTACCTGTTAGGGACCCAGCTATGGGCAAATAGTTATCCCCCAAACTGGGGTCAAAACACTAAGAAAGTATAAAAACAAACTTTTATAGAAATATATACGATTTTTAAAAAATACATTAAAAAAAAATATATATATATTTTTGAAAGAAAAAATTATTACCATAACACATTATTGAAGGAAAAATAATACCAACAATACTTTTCTTGAAGGTAAAAAATTATTGTCAAAATACATTTTTGAAGAGAAAAATTCTTACCAGCAATACAATTTTGAATACAAAACTAGAAAATATCTTTAGTTTTCTAAAAAATGAAACATTTCACCAAAATCTAAGTCAAACTACTCACTATAACCAAACATTAAAAAAAAAATGAAGACCTCACCTTTTTGTCATTAAATAGCCCACAGAGGTGTTGATATGCCGTTAAACAAAACTCAAACTTCTCATTTATCTTCCATTGATATGACATAGCTTGATAAGGGCTCGAGCTACATATCTCGAGATTCTCGATGAAATCCAAAGAGTTTGCAATGTTATCAGTCATGACCTGGCATCTCAGCTTCGGGTGCATTGATGTGGCTTATTTTTGTTTTACAAGATAAATAGAGATTTGGAGAGAAAGACTAAACAAGAAAGAATGATAAAAGTTAAAATTTGTAAAAAGATATACATAGAAATTTTAAGAAAATGAGACAGTCAGACAGATAGATATGAAGAGGCTGAGATAGATAGATAGGTAGATAGAAGATAGATATTGACACTTAGAAATAGATAGATAGATAGATAGATGAAAACAAAATGAGATAGAAAGTGTGCTATATAGATGAATCTTTTTATATGTGCCAAATTTATTCGAGACTGTGTAACCATTAATTATCACAGCGTCATATCCTTTTAATCTTCGAGTCGTCATTATCCCCGCCCGTCCCTATTATGCCATACACACTTGTTAAATCGGTCAGTTGACATCTTCCTCTACCCTTCTTGCCTTGAATATCTCTTGAGAGGGTGGAATTGAGATAGGTAGAAGGCCCCGAAAAAATAGTGAGAAATACAAAGACTATGGCGACGAACGGAAGGGGAAACAGGAAGTCACTGTGTCTTGACAGGATGTTTTTTTCCGCCTGAATTCATCCTGCACATATACTATTCCCATCCCTCTCTTGCTCTCTTCTTTGACACCCTCTGTAACTGGTTCTTCTTTCTCTTTACTCTCTTCCTATCTAATCTTTTACTCTTATGTAGCCCCTTGCGCATCAGTGGCGTTCCCACCTTGCATGGGGTGAAACGATAAAGATAAAATTAGCGATATTAGTTTAGATTTCGGTTAAATTAAATCTTTTAGCTGCTATGTCTAGTTTTTCATTTCCTCTGAGACTAATGTGGCTGGGAATCCAGCATAAAATAATGTTTTTGTTTTGGGTGATGAAGTTGATTCTTTGTAGGAGATTCATTAAAAGAATGAAGAATGAATGAAAAAGACAGAAGAATAAGCAACCATGAAGGAACGAAAGAGAGATGAAGAAAGTCAGAAGTGGAGTAAAATAAAAGAATAAAAACGAAAGAATGAATCTTTGTGACTGAAACAAAATAGACTTCAATAAAAATGGACATTAGAAAAATATGAAAAAGATAATTGACGAAACAAGCCAAAAAGAAAAACAAAAATCCTGAGGGCTTCATTCAATAAAGACGTTTCTTTATGATGTTTTTTCTTTTTCTTTAACACACTCTCTTAAAGAACCGTGACGAAAAGCGGATTTGTTTCTACGAACCTGTTAAGGACGAGCTGAAAAGGAAGAGAAAGCGTGCAGAATGAGAAATCGACGCCATTTTGGCAGCTAGAAGCCTCGATTTGAGACTCGTATCGGCATTTATTGAATATTCTGATTATTATGTAAAATTAAATAATTACCAATCACACAGACATAAAAAAATGAACATATTCTCTTCTACTTTTATATGCCATAACTATTCAGTAAATTGAGTTTGAGGCTCTCTACAGCTTCTTATATGTTATTGCACATTCCCCAGAAAGGTCTCTGAATGAGAGATTGGAAGATTCGAGTAGCCACCTTGTTGCTGCCAGCTTCAGTCTGACCCTGAGCGGTAACACCTGTTAGTGTCCCAGCTATGGGCAAATAGTCATTTCCGAAACAAAATCAAAACACTATAAAAGTATAAAGAGCCGGTTGATTAATGAAACAATAGCAGAAATAGCAGACACGCAATTAGTTCAATATTGTCGTTCAATTTAAAATCAGTTGTAACATTTGTCTACATTTCTAAGATGAGATAGTATTTACATTATTCGGACTATTGTCCTCATCTTTGTTGCCATTTGTACGATGTTTAATAATAGATCATTCTATTTGTCTATATTTCTGTGATGAGGTAGTATTTACAGTATTTACATTATTCGGACTATTGTCCTCATCGTTGTTGCCATTTGTACGACGTTTAATAATAGATCATTCTATTTGTCTATATTTCTGAGATGAGGTAGTATTTACAGTATTTACATTATTCGAACTATTGTCCTCATCTTTGTTGCCATCTTTACGACGTTTAATAATAGATCATTTTATTTGTCTATATTTCTGAGATGAGGTAGTATTTACAGTATTTACATTATTCGGACTATTGTCCTCATCGTTGTTGCCATTTGTACGACGTTTAATAATAGATCATTCTGTTTGTCTATATTTCTGAGATGAGGTAGTATTTACATTATTCGGACTATTGTCCTCATCTTTGTTGCCATCTTTACGACGTTTAATAATAGATCATTTTATTTGTCTATATTTCTGAGATGAGGTAGTATTTACAGTATTTACATTATTCGGACTATTGTCCTCATCGTTGTTGTCATTTGTACGACGTTTAATAATAGATCATTCTATTTGTCTATATTTCTGAGATGAGGTAGTATTTACAGTATTTACATTATTCGGACTATTGTCCTCATCTTTGTTGCCATTTGTATGACGTCTATATTTCTGAGATGAGGTAGTATTTACAGTATTTACCTTATTCGGACTATTGTCCTCATCCTTGTTGCCGTTTGTACTAAGAGCCACAAGGGATAGGGAGTCATGGAGAACCATGATCGCCTACGTCCTGAAGGGACAGGGCACATAGAAAAAGAAGAGACTAACCTTGACCCTCCTATCACCTCCTCTGAGTTTTTCGTTCCTGGTTATCTTCCCCCTCTCCAGGAAGGATTACAATGTTCATATGCATGGGTTTGGTGTTTATGTCAGCGAACATCTACCTCCAGCCAGGGTAACATCTCTCGAATCCCTGGATCACGCTTTCATGTGCTTCCGTCTCTCACTTCTAAGATCGATTAGCTATCTCTTCTTCCTCTACCGCTCCCCTCACCTCTAACTGTTCGTTCACTCTTTTCTTTTCTTAAATTTCAATTGGAATAAATAGGCTAAACTATCGCTCGGTTCACACTCCACCCACGTCTATTGAACAGGTGAGGAGGCTCATCCCATATTCCCTGTTTAGGATGTGGTTTCCGTCTTTCTCCTTTCCACTCTTACGTAGCCCCCTGCACATCAGTGGTGTTACCGCCTTGCTCGGGGTGATATGATTATAAAAAAAATTCTATATTTCTGAGATGAGATAGTATTTACAATATTTACATCAGCATGGTTAGCATCAGCCATGCTCATGAAAGGTAAAACTATTTTTAATCGTTTAGACGAACATATTTCCCTTCCATCAGCACGATTAACGGTAAGTGACTAATTGCGACCTATCGATCAAACGTTTCTCGCAAAATTAAAGTGGAAACGATTATCTGGAATCAATTGATTCGTCTGCTGCCTTGAATCGGGTTGTTATATCTCATCTAGAGATGCTGTTATGTATCTATCAGTTGTGCCATATGCGATACACGCTTTGGGTGATCATGTCTGGAAAGAGACACGACTGACTGGGCAGAAGATCATACCGCAGTAGGTTTTACTTTCTGCGGTAGACTGGTTGACTGCCAAGGCTATAGAACCCAATATGTTCTGTTATTTGACTGATAGCAGGAGGTGAAAAAGATGTATGATGTTATTAAGTAGTAAAAAGTGGGGGATCATATTCTTACTGCATAACAATAAAAAACCGATCCCCCACTTTATGCCCAGTAGAAGCCTTAATCATGATTCCAACCATTATTTTCCGTCAGTCAGTTAAGTGCCATACGTAATACACGCTTTGAGCGATCATGTCTCAAAAGAGACATGACTGACTGGGCAAAAGATTATCCCACAGTAGGTTGCCATTATTTTCTGCGGTAGACTGGTTGCCGGTCAAGGCTATAGAACCCAGTCTGTTCTATTATTTAACCCATAACTGGAGGGAAGTGACGGATTAATACCTTTCCCAATTTACGGGTAACTGTATGCAATGATTTCAACTGGGATTAGAACTTGGTCTTCCCGATTTCTCGTTCCGAGCCGATATCCACTATAGGTTCTTGAAAAATGCCCAGGAGGAATGTCATCGGTCTTGAACTGGCATCAACATTTTTGCAGGTTTATCCGTAAACCGTAGTAACGTTTGAATATATTCAGGAACAATCTGAGATTGTTGTAAAATTACATTTACGAAAAGTAGCAATAAAGGTAATACAAAATAAATTTGATATTGTAAAAAAGAGTTGGTTTGTTTTGTAATTACGTCTTTTTAAATTTCATTTTGCTAATTAGCGAAATTATTATTGCGTTTTTTCAGCAACAATTATTTGTATAATAATTGTTACGAAAAAAAAACACAACACTAATTCAGCTAATATATATTTACTTATTTCGTTGAATATTATTTTTAATCGATATTCTGTTTGTAATTAAACAGTATATTTATATATATATTTCTACCGTCTTGATTATTTGTGAGCAATTTATGTTACGAAAATGTGTGTCATTTGGCATCTTTAATCTTCGACATTTTCCGTAAAATTGTCTGTTTACATTACGATACATTTCAGAGTAGAGATGATTATTTCCGAAAAATTGAAAATTTTGTATATAAAGCTTGATTTACTCACTTTAGAATTTAATCATTTGTGATCGAGTGAACTCAGACGAACTAAATCAATTGGTGGCTTCCCTTATATTGCTAGAGGTCATAAGTTCGAATCCGGATATTTTCGTAATAAAATACTCAGGCCGGTATATATATATTATGCAGGTTGTTAAACCCCTTAGAATTTTAGTGACCCGTTAAGTTGTCTTCTGTAGGAAATAAGGGTAAAAGAGCATTGACATGACACGGCGAGACAACGCCAAACTTTAGTGGAAAAAGGAAAGGCTTTATAATAGAAAGAGAGGGAAGATACAAAATTGTGTTTAAGAAAATGGTTGCAAAAAAACTGTTCTTTGCGAAAACTTAACTGGAAGCAGTATAGTTCATTCTGTAAGTAGTTCTTTTCTGTTGCGACGTCACAATACATTCATCCTAAAGTTGAATAGGGATTCCGTATTCTGATACTGTGCTGCAACTTTTGGGAAAGCCTCGAACCTATGTTTTGTCTTGTTGGCCGTTCCATTTTCGGACACCATTCAATCAAATGCAGAATATCTATTCAAATCCGAGGTTCGATTAAAAATAAGTTTGAAGCAAATAAATTGCGTTTTTTAATTCAATTTCGTTAACCCCCCAGAACTTTACGTAACATTTCAGAGTAGAGAAGATTATGTACGAAAAGTGAAAAAATTGTGTATATTAGGCTTAGGTTTACTTAGTTTAGATAGTGGAATCTTTCGTTGTCGAGTGGTCAATTAGTGGCGTTCCCTATAATAATAGGGGTGACAGGTTTGAATCCTGCCAAAAGACACAAGTTTTCGTAGCAAAAAAAGTGTCATAAATAATCAGCTTGAAATATACACCTATGGCTTAGGGGTTAGCGACTCCAACTGACACCGAATTAGTCGAGATTTGATCCTGTACAGAAGCAAGCCGATTTCTAATCACACTGATGAACTGTGATACAGCGAAACAGGATTGTATGTGGATGACATATATATATATATATATATATATATATATATATACTGTTTTATGAAAAACAGATTGTCTACACAAATACGAGTATCGATAAAAGATAATGTTCAAGAAATAAGTTAAATATGTCGATTTTTAATTCCATATATATATATATTGAAAAAGCAGTAGCTACTCTGGCATCTACGCATAGTTCATTCACTAATGAATTAGAACACTCTAGCTACTTGCGTATGTATATATGATATATCACACGCTAAAAATTTGCCTCCCTTTACCGTGATAACGCAAAATGACAACAGAACCATGTATTCAAATGCAATGTAATGTGTTATGGCCACATTTAAAAGTGATTTTATTAAGTGTATGTTGTTTGGATTTAATGTAGATGGCCTCCAATATCTGAAGGTTCTTTTTACTGTGTGTATGTTGGAGAATTTTTGTCTTTATTTTCAACTGAAATTAAATCCAAAATACGACGTTTAGAACGGCTCATGATTAAACATAATAGACATTCATTGTCTCTCATATTTAACAGTATACGTTTAGAATATATATATGTGTGTGTGTGTGTAAAACTAACCCAAACGCCCATTGGCGACAGCGAGATTTAATTAAACATAAAAGAACGAAAGTGATAAGTCATGAAAAAAAGGAATTTTTGAATAGGTTATCTTTTCACATTGGCTCCCGGATAAATGCCGTCAATGTGTCAGTCAACATTTTTGCTATATATATCAATCAGTTTGAATTTTTACAATTTATACATTTTCTATTTAGTTCTAAACTGGAAAAAAAATTTCAACAGACAGAATTTAACTTCCTCTTAGTCTGCCAATATTTCCAATTGCCCGGATTTATTAGTTGACAATGTGATGACGTCATCTGTGTCAGCCGTTTTTTTTTCGGCTATTCCAATGGAAATATAGGCACAGAACGTGAACGAAAGTAGGAAATCGAGTTCGGACTTTCTGAGTATAACCAGTCTTTTCTCCCAAAATTAATAAACAAACAGATTTTTACTGTGTTCATTCGGATGTTTTCTTCGTTTTTCTTTCTTCGTGAATTGTTTAGTTTGATTTCTGACGAAGACATTTTTCCTTGCCCGGATTAACACTATGATTGCACGGATCGGCCTGGACCCGTGCCCGGTAGTCAGATACGGCCATATATATATATATATTTCGAAGCTTCGAAGTTGGCATGAACATGCGCAAATAAAGTGACAAATCATTTTTTGCAGCATGACTATCAACGCGCCTTTCCAATCTCAATATCGAGCACTTTCCCAAATAACATTAATTAGTAAAACATTAATTAGTAAAACTACTAAACAAACAAGAGACTTGGCACCATACATTATTACAATTCAAGACACACACACTTTCTCTCTATATATATCTCAATTTCTCTCTTTCTTTCTCTCTCTCTATATATATGTATATGTGCATACATGGTGAATTTCTTAATCGTAGTCACTTCTTGTGTCTTGTCAAGTGATTGTGCTGAGGAAGATGGCTCATGTGAGCGGAAAGCTTAGAAACAACGTAATAAAAAATTATCCAAATGTTGGAGAATTTTTGTCGTTATTTTCATCTGAAATTAAAGCCAAATTACGATCTTTAGAATGGCTCATGATTAAACATAATAGACATTCATTTTCTCTTACGTTTAACAGTATATATATATATATATATATTAACTTATTTATAAATGGAACTTTGTCTCTGTGTGTGTGTGTCCGTTACCTATAAGCTCCGAAACGACTAAACAGATTTTCTTGAAAATTTACACATTTGTACTATAAGCGTCTGCGAGTGTTCTTAGCTAGGTTATCAATAGCCTGTTTGTTTCAAACATCCGGCAGCAGAGAACAGGAAATTCTAAAGGCCGAATTTTGACCTAAGGTCACATTTCGTCTAAAATCTATTGACAAAAATTTTGACTTACTTCTCCCGAAAACAAGCAATTTCCTCTCTTTGTACTTTTAAATCTGTATTTTCCACTTTTTTATCAATTCGGCTACTTTTCCCGACAAAAATAATTGTCTTCACTAATTTTAGAGACATTTCTTCTCATCTTGAAAGTCAGTTAAAATGAATACTAGCCATTTGAAAATAGGGTTACAAAGAAAAAGTTTCAGGTATGGCTCTTCTTTCAGTGTGGAACTTTTTGAATGACCCTCGTGTGTGTGTGTGCGCGCACGCATGAATAAAAATAAAATGTTCATTTTATTTTTATTCATGCGTGCGCGCACACACACGATAAAATCACTCAGATGACGAAATGTGTCGGTTGAGATAAGTTTTCTTTGTTATAATTTTCAATTTTTAAAAACATCGAAATACCACTTGTCGGTTAAATGTGATATATATATATATATATATATATATATATATACTGACGAGCCGTAGTGTGAAACCGCGGTAGGTTTTGGCTATCTTGAGATTCTTTGTGTGTCTTTGCTCTACTTTTGCATTTCGTTTGTACTTTGTATCGAGCACTTTTTCTTTTCTTTTTTGTGGTTGGTTCCGTTTGGGCTTTTTTCTTTACTGCGGAGTATCGTATGTCTTGTCTTTATTCTGCGGATTTCTTTTTTTCCCCCCTCTTATCCAACGCCTTAGTGCGCCGGATTGTAACGGAAGTAGGTTCTGTTTGTTATTGGTTTTTCTTAAAGTTTATCTTAGTATAAATTTAAGATTTAGATACTTGCAGAGTCTATTTAGTTATTATTTTGAATATATATATATATATATATATATATATATATGTATGTTGTGTAAATTTTCCATTTGTAAACGAGTTATTACGCGACCCAGGTTTCTTCCATGAGTGGTGTCTTCAGGCCATTTTCAATAAACAATCAATGTATATACTACAGTTTTAAGCAACTAGATGTATTTTAATAAAGTAGCTCAAAATTAGTTGTATTCTACTTTATAAAACAGAATATTATTGTACGTGTAAAAAAATGTCAGAGATGATTTACCCTATGACAGAAAAAAAAATGATTAAATTTTGCTTCCCTCAAAATAACCTCCTTTAGCCTTGATGATTGCATCACGAATTTTCGGCATTCGTAGTAAAAGATTCTTAATATATAAAGTTCATAACCGATTCCATTTTTTAGACGGAAAAGTTTCACTACATGGTAATTCTGGCAGCGGCTTCTTCCAACATTTAAACTCTAGCACACACACACATATATATATCTATATATATATATGCATATTGGTAAGATTTACATCCACTATGTCACTAGATTTTTTTTGTGGTTCCTGACACTGAAAATATACCAAATGAAAATTCAGCGTCATCTTATATTTCTATTGTGTATTCAGATATTTCACATTCATAATTTTCGTCGTCATGTCCTTCACCCACCACGGAAAAAATGCAATAAACAAAAAACCGCGAACTGTGAAAATACATTTCAGCAGCGAAGCTGAGACAACATTCTGCATTGTCACATCAGAAATGACTGATATTTTTCGTTTTTTTTTTTCAAGTCGTGATGGAGAACAAATGAATGTGGCAGTAATAACAGCATGAATTTGTTTTTAATGAGAGGAATAAGTTTCAAATATAATTAATTAAGATTAGGATACAAACGGAAATATTACGAGTCACTGGAAATGTTTTATCATCTAATAAATTAAAGGTTTTGTGGTTTGGGGAAATACAGTGAATGCCGACTAAAATTAAGCTGAAAAATAAAACACAGATAGATAGATAGATAATGAACAGACTCATAATTAGATATATAGATAGATATGAATACACTTGAGAGAGAGAAAAGAGATAGATAGATAGATATGAACATTATAAAATATTAACAATCTGTGATAGATCGTTATAAATAAACTTGAAAGAAAAAAGGCAAAAAGATAGATAGATAGATAGATATGAATACATCTGAAAGAGAGAGAAAAGAGATAGATAGATGTGAATAGGATTAGATAGCCAACCAGCTAGCTATATAGATAGATGTAAATAGGCTAAGATAGATAGATAGATATTTTCAATTGGAAGTCAGTTGATTTCGCAAATAAGTAATCAATTGATTAATCAACTGACTCCCGAACGAAAATATTTTAAAGCTCTACATTATATATAATTTGAGGACTTTTTAATACAACTGTGCACTGATCTAATTTAATTCTAGCCAATAAAAGCTTAATAATTGTATACATGTATAGATAGATAGATAGATAGATAGATGGATAGATCGACAAAGAAATTATCTTAGATCGATAGAGAGGAAAAGTCGATTATCGATATAAGAACAGGATATATATATAATTTACCCGTTTCATCTTGACCATGCTCCTTGGGCAGTGTTAAGGAGCATCCATACAGAAGAGAAATGGACAATTCTTGATCAGGTGACCAAAAGAAGGATTCCTGATTGGTCAGTTAGAAATGCTAAGCGTACCCAGTGTGAATGCGAGGCTCAATGTAAGCAAGTGTCGGTAGATTTTCAGAGAGAGTTTGTTCCACCGTTCGAGAATGAGCGAGTTAAAACTAGAGACGCGTTGTTACTTGAGTGTCTGCCTTAGACCAACATGTCATGATCATTTCTATACTTGTTGAAGATATCAAATTCGAACTCAAAAACCGGTTAAAATTTTTAATTCTAAATTTCAAATCTAGGAGATGACAAGCAATTTTCAAATGTCATGCATTAATGTTTTTCATTTCGCGTGAGCCGTTTGCTCCTGCGATTATGAATTTACGATTGTTTTTTTAGATGATACAATGTGTTTTTGATGTTATTAAATTAGCCTTTTGTTAAAATGGAATGTCTCACACTCTCTATCCCCTAAGAGGATTGATTATATTATTAACCATATTTAATGAGCACAGTAGATACTTGTGACTTGCTTAGTCAATTACTAGCCTGCCACCAGATTTCCTGTCTTGTCCGTAGTGTATTCTCTTTACAATAAACCTCTCTTCTTTTATCTACGCACTTGTTGCTGTTCTTTCAGTCGAATACCACCTTGTCGGTTTTTAACCTCTTTAAAGGATACAACAGTACCGACAAGAGAGTCAGTTCCAACTCACAACGAGAAAGACCCCAGGATATTTTTGTAAAACGTACAACAGTAGTAATTATGGATTTTGTTGTATTCCGGAGGCGGGGGGATAAGCAGAGAAAAGAATAGTGTAAGAAATACACTGAGTATATATAAATAGAGATTTATTATAGGTTAGTACAATAAACCAAATACATGTACACGAATGCACTTATGAACGCACTGTCTTTGTATAGGACGTATGCGTCCGTCGTGAAAAGAAAGCTCCCGTCACTCCCATGTAATGACGTAGAGTCTAGGATAGTCAGTCGCTCATTCGCTTTCCTCCTCTCACATTCCTACTATTGTTTGATTCCCGTCGCGGTCTTTTATGACTCGGGCCATACCCATTGTGGGGTAGGACAGGATATTCCACCACAACATCAATTCGGCATCATCTCAGCTTTTGAAGCATTTTTTGCGCAGGAAGTTGTTGAGATGCTTGAAAAAGTGATAATCGGTGGGCGAGAGGTCCGGTGAATATGGCGGATGAGGCAGAGTTTCGTAGCCCAATTCGTTCAGCTTCTGCAGGGTCAGTTGAGCAACATGCGAGCGAGCGTTGTCATGGAGGAGAATTGGTCCCTTCATATTGACCAATCTCGGGCGCATACGTTGGAGCTTCTGGTGCATTTCGTCAATTTATCGTCAGTACTTCTCCGCCGTAATCGTTTCGCCCGGATTCAGGAAGCTGTGATGAATGAGACCGGCCACAGACCACCAAACAGTCACCATAACCTTTCTTTTGGTGCAATTTCGGCTTCGGGATGTGTTGTGGAGCTTCTCCGGCATCAAACCACTGTGCCGAACGTCGCCGAGGATCCACTTCTCATCACACGTCACAATCCGCTCGAGAAATGGGTCGTTTTTGCTGCGCAGAAGGAGCGTAGGACGATTTTTTTTATTATCGTTCAATTCATGCGGCATCCATTTATCCAACTTGTTTGACTTCCCTATTTGCTTTAAATGGCGAACGACTGTTGAGTGGTCGACCTCGAGTTCAACAGCAACTTCTCGTGTGGTTTTGCGAGGATCGACTTCAATTAAGGCTTTCAAATGTTCGTTATCAACCGCCTTCATCTTCGAGGCTCTTGTCACCATTGAGAAATTCCTTGAACCACTGTTGTGCCACACGTTCGTTAGTGGTTCCTGGGCCAAACGCATCATTGATATCAAGAGCTGTCACATGAAGAGATTGAGAACGGTAACGGAAAACACGATTCGATAGAGCGAAAAACGCGCTTCAAAATGATATATAACATGGCTATATATATATATATATATATATATATATATATATATATATATATATATATATATATATATATATATATATATATCAATGAATTAATTCAGAAATCATATATAAAAGTAATATATGTGAGAAACGACATTATTTTTGCACCAACCTAATACAATAAACGTTAGTACAATAAAGGATGTGCGTTGTGGTACAGTGGATATCGGCTCGGAACGAGAAACCGGGGAGCCGAGTTCGAATTCCGGCTGAATCCATTATATTCACTTACGCGCAAATACCCTTGGGAAAGGTATTAATCCGTCTCTTCCTTCCAGTTATGGGTTAAATAGCAGGACAGATTGGGTTCTATAGCCTTGGTCGGCAACCAGTCTACCGCAGAAAGCAATGGCAACCTACTGCGGGATAATCTTCTGCCCAGTCAGTCATGTCTCTTTCGAGACATGATCGCCCAAGCGTGTATCACGTATGGCATTTAACTGACTGACAATAAACGGAATACATGTATACGTATAACACTTATGAATGTACTGTCTTTGTATAGGACGTATGCGTCCGTCGTGAGAAGCAAAGCAAAAAAAAAAAAATACAGAATTGTTGCACAAAGCCGAAAAGAGGAGGGGGAGAGGTTGGTACTCACTGAACTATCTTATATCTAGCTAAACACTATCACAACCCATTCACTCATTACAATCACCACAAGAACCTATCCATCAACTCCCACTCAAAGCATTGCACGTTAGTTTGTAGTCACAAAAGCAGTAGCAACAACAGTTGACCGAGAAAGCGCAGTATATTGCTTCTAAGGAGACTCGCTTGGTCCATGCTTGTGGGGTGCCTGTGAGATTGTTTGTGATGTTTGACAGGAGTTTCGTTTTAGAAGCACTGAAATTTACAAGCCACTTCTTACCCCAGAGTGTAGAACCTTCTCAAGATCAGCAGCGAGGTTTGTCTGTCTCACCGGGTTTTTTTACTGATGCGGGAGTAAATGGTAGCGTCATCTGCGTAGATGCTTACTTAGAATTTGATCACGTCTGGGAGATCATTTCTGAAGATCAGAATGAGCGTCAGGCCTAGAGTAGAGCTCTGGGGGACACTAGCGACCGTGCGGTAGGATGTGGAGGTATGCTTATTCAAGACGGCCTTCATTATGCCGTTAGATAGGAAGAATTGGATCAGATCAAGCAAGCGTCAGGTGATACCATAACCCCGTAGCTTGCGCAGAAGGCCAGCGTGCCATTCCCTATCAAATGTCTTCGAGATATCTAGGGCAACAGCCGAACTTATCAAGGGCCTGGTATATGTACACCGTGATAGTCGTTAGCATATCGGCCGTAGTCTCGGCAAAGTATCTATCTATCTATCTATCTATCTATCTATCTCAGTATATTTTAATCTATTCCTTTAAGTATCTATCTCAGTTTATTAAGATATCTATCTATCTATCTATCTATCTATCTATCTATCTATCTATCTATCTATCTATCTAAGTATATTTTAATCTATTCCTTTAAGTATCTATCTCAGTTTATTAAGATCTATCTATCTATCTATCTCAGTATATTTTAATCTATTCCTTTAAGTATCTATCTCAGTTTATTAAGATCTATCTATCTATCTATCTATCTCAGTATATTTTAATCTATTCCTTTAAGTATCTATCTCAGTTTATTAAGATCTATCTATCTATCTATCTATCTATCTCAGTATATTTTAATCTATTCCTTTAAGTATCTATCTATCCAATTATTAAGCATTTACGTGGGTGGAGTGTGAATCGGGCGATAGTTTAGTCTATCTACTCCAATTGAAAAAAATAAAAAAAAGGAAAGAGTGAAAAGATTGGAAAAGAGAAAGCCGGAAACCACATCCTAAACAGGGAACAAGGGGTGAGCCTCTTCACCTGTTCAATAGATGTGGGTGGAGTGTGAACCGGGCGATAGTTTAGTCTATCTACGCCAATTGAAAAAAAAAAAACAAATAGAAAAGAAAAGAGTGAATAGATTGGAAAAGAGAAAGCCGGAAACCACATCCTAAACAGGGAACAAGGGATGAGCCCCTTCACCTGTTCAATAGACGTGGATGGAGTGTGAACCGGGCGATAGTTAGATCTATCTACTCCAATTAAGAAGAAGAAAACATGGTGGTTAAAATTAAATTAGATCAGTGCACAGTTGTATTAAAAAGTCCTTAAATTATATATAATGTTAATAAAATAAACTAAAAAACAACGTGGATACGCGACATTAAAAAATATAAAATAGTGACAATTTATTTATCGCTCACTGTATTTAGTATTTACCTTTTCTATAAATATTTTAATGGTAATTGTTTCTATGAGCTAATTGCTATGGTGCTTAGAAGTTTTCAATTTCAGGGCACTACTGGCGTTGTGATCTATTCACAGTTGAGCTGAATAGAGGTAGCCGTAAATACTAAGCTAACAGTTTATTTTTTCCCAATAGTCACTTCTGGAACTCCCTTTCGGCTCTCTACTTTCCAGTTAAGTTTATTCCTCAGAAATTTAAATGCAATGTCTAACGCCATCTTCATTTAATAGATTTTTTTAATCAAGTTCATCCCAAGCAGGGTATTAAAGCCGCTAAGACGCAAGTGTAAGGAAGAATTAGAAAACAGAAACATTATTAAGGAGAGAGAAAAGCTCTTTATAACTCTTTTGATTTTTCTAATTCTTCCTTAGACTTGCATCTTAGCGGCTTTAATACCCTGCTTGGGATGAACTTGATTAAAAAAAAATCTATTAAATGAAGAAAAAAAAAAAGAAAAAGAAATAGCAACTTTGTATTTTGATTCTAATCCTCCATTGGTCGGTCAGAAAATAAAATTCATTTATTTCTGTAATTGCTATGACCTTAATATGAAATAATTTCGCAAGAAAAGGTCGCTCAATGAGAATGGAATTCAGATATAATTACCAACTAAACTAGTTTGTTTACTAGTATCCTATATTATTTCTTCAGCTGCAGTGAATGAAATTTTTTTTTTTTATCTGCCCACGATATTCTATCGACTTTATTACCTATTTTCGCCATTTTTGATTCGAGAGCCATTATCTTTGAATATTTGTCAAGTTTTTAATTTCCTTTAGGACAGCGATAATGAAATCGAAAGTAAAAAATCACTGATATTTGAAAATTTTTTCTAACAATACCTTTTGGCAAAATTGTTTGTGAAATCAAATAACTTTATCTTTCCCTTCTGTTTTTGTTTTCAATTTACTTTCCTAGAATTGGAAATTTTTGACGTACTATATATATATATATATATATATATATAAATTAAAAAAGGATTAAGTCAATGATGTTGGATGATCATTTCGATATGAAAATCCCCACGGGGGATAACACATCACCTCAGCAACAGAAAAATCCTTTCAGAAACTGGAGAAAAATCAGTCGAATTTTCCTTTTTAAATAGATTTGCAAAGAAATTTAAAAAGAAAAAGAAAAAAAGAAAAAGATAAAACAAAATAAAATCAAATAAACAAGAAAAGAAAGAGAATTGTAACTTAAAATTAACGGACGGCCGTATTGAATTGATGTAAGGTTAAGCAACACGGAAAAAAGGTGGGAGATAAGAGAGATAAAGGAAGGAAGGGGGCGAAAAAGAAAAGAAAAGAAAGAAAAAATGTTTATATATTACAGACGCTGGACATTTTCAAAAACCTAACTTCCCAAAAACGTTGAAGTATTAGAAAAAGGCCTTTACTTAAAAAGGCATAGGATTTAAAATAAATTTTTTTTTTTTAAATTAGGTCATTTGATTTAAACTAAATAAAGACACCGCAAGGTAAATATATATATATATATATATATATAGTATAGTATATATATAAAAGAGGCCCTCACAAACATACTAATACAAAGACACAAAATATCACCAAACCCATAAGATAAGAAAGAGGCGCCAGAATGCCTTAAGACAACAATTTACCCTTTTATCTGTTTGTTTATTTATTTAACTGGTCAGCCCATTACGACACATGCTGACAGAGAAAAGAGACGATTCAAACAGCATTAAACTCACATTATTCTAATTTATTTTCTTACTGTTCTTATGTTTGTAGATATTTTTTTACTGTTCTTATTTTTCACATACTTTCTATTAACTTTAAACAGAATGATCAGATACTCAGAGAAAGCCAAACGTAAAACAACGAATTTGTTCGCCTGAAGAGAGACAATTTTAGACTCGAAACACGTGTAGCGCAAACCATGACAAATTAATACTCCATAACTTGTATGAATACCAAACAATAAATATATATTTTAAAGAAAACGTTCACGGCTTTTCACACTTTTTATTTTATACTAATTACTCTCGTTGGAACAACCCTATTCCTTTATTCGATATATATATATACTTAATCATATCACCCCAAGCAAGGCGATAACGCCACTGATGCGCAGGGGGCTACGTAAGAGTGAAAAGATTGGAAAAGAGAAAGCCGGAAACCACATGTTAACCAGGAAACAAGAGATGAGCCTCTTCACCTGTTTAATAGACGTGGGTGGAGTGTGAACCAGGCGATAGTTTAGTCTATCTACTCCAATTAAATATATATATATATATATAATCTGACATTTTATCACTTCAAAAGTTATTATAGTTGATACTCGGTATTCTTTTATAAGAAGTGTCCACCATAATAACGTTGGAAGTAACAAAATATTTGAGTGAAAAAAAGTCCATCAATTCTTTAGACCATACTTTGTTTCTATTTCGACTACGAAGCTGAAGAGATATGAATCTTTCAAGAAAACGTAAACTGGTTAAAATGAATGTGCTTCAAAACGGAAATCAGAAAATTACTTGCTGCCTCATTCTCCGTGGTTGAGTAGTTAAAACTGCTGGTTTAAACGGTGTTTTCCCCTGCAAAGTGGCGACGCAATTTAGATCTCTGGCGCTGAACGCATTTCTTTTTAGCAAGATTTATCGGGTGCGCAGGGTAACAGAAGTAATAACGGTTTAATAATTCAAAATGGCGATTTTATCTCATATACGTAATGTAAATAATTTATATTTACGTAGAGCTAGTAACGTTAATCATGACTCAACCGACTGAATCCCCTAGAGCTATGACGAACCACTTCACTTTTAATGTCCAAGAATCTCAGACTTCAGCGAAGAATGAGAAAGCCAATATACGCTATAGTGTAATCATTGATTCCAGGTAGATGCACTTTTTCTTTCTTTCCAGATAGTTCATAATCCAGTGACAGCTGCCCTTAATTTACACTGGTCTTTAATCAAATTTTAGAACTTTCCCAGCATTTACGCAGTTATATTAAATATCAAACGAAGTTCTAAACAATATATGCCTTTGTGTTAAGGTATTTAAAAAGTTGCGGATAGCATAACATGAGATGGCATTTTAGAAAAAAAACCAGACTTTTGATACTTATAGTTTTATTATCTCTCTCTCTCTCTCTCTCTCTATATATATATATATATATATATTACATATTTCTGTGCTTTATTTATTGAATTCTTACTCTATCTAACAATAAGAATATAATGCGATCGATATATAAATATTTGAAGCTATAGGGAGCTGGTTAATTTTTCTTTTGTTCGGCCTTGTGTCAGACATAACCGAACTCTCTACAATTTACAAGTTTTAGATGCAGAATTATCATCAGAAGGTTGCTCCCAATCATCAAAATCATTTTAACACCTACTTGCGAAATCTGGTTTCGACTTTTTCTTTAAGCAGATGGTCAATTGTTTTTCTCTTTGGGAAAAACCAGGATTTCACACATCGTTGTGAGTTTTTGTAAAAGTTGATTTAATTTATTTATTATCCGCTACATATTTACACTTTTTTTATAATCATTTTACCCCAAGCAATGCAGAAATGCCACTGGTGCGCAGGGTTTTAGAATGAAAGAATTAAAAAAAACGCACAGAGGATGTCAAAGAAAAAAATAAGAGATGGATGGGAATTGATGTTGCATTTAAATTTTTGGTGATTGGTGCTTTTAGGGAAGCAAGCAAATAGAAGTGAGTTCCACAAACGGGAGGTGCGAAAAACCGTTAGAGCATATTAAACCTGAGAGCAGATTTATGCTATGACCAATCAGCGTATGGTAAGAGATCTGATCAATGACCAATCTGAACCTGATGTCAGAGAATACTATGACTTATCATATCCTGTCAGCAGATCCATCCTGCGACAGATCAGCGCCTGGTAGCACATCTATACTATGACCAATCGGAGCCTGAGAGCAGATCAATTAGAGCCTGGTGGCATATGTATCCTATGACCCATTAGCGCCTATCAGTAGATTCATCTTATGTTCAATTAGTGTCTGGCAGCAGACCTACCCTTTGACTAAAAAGAGCGTGCGAATATATTTATACAATGACAAAGATCTAATACCTCAAAGAGGGGGAAACTTGTTTTTATGATTCAATACCCGCGAAACCATCAGGGAGCTAAGTTCGTCGGTGAAGAATCGTTGAAATAATTTGTAGAAGAGACTGAGGGAAGAAAATAAATAAAAAATAATTAAAAGTAAACTTTTATAGAAATGTATACATTTAAAAACAAAAAAAATTTTCATCAAAATCGGAATAAATCAATCTTCTCACTATAACCGAACATTATAAAAAAATATCTTAAAACCTCACCTTTTTGGCATTAAATAATTCACATAGGTTGATATGCCATTAAACAAAACTCCAACTCAAACTATCGTGGTATATCTTTGCAAAACCCTTATCAGGCCGAAAATGATTTATACCTGCCATACCTGGATGGGCTACCTAATCGTCATTTAATAACCTTCACAAGGGTTATTTCTTTTATCAACTTTTTGCCCATTTCAGATTCTGTTTTTACATATCTATCTAAACTTATTTATAAATGGAAATTTGTCTGTGTATGTCCATTACCTATAGACTCCGAAACAGCTTAACCGATTTTCTTGAAAATTTACACAGTTGTACGATAAGCGTCTGCGAGTGTTCTTAGCTAGGTTTTGTGTCGAGGTACCCTCGATAAATATCGATAATCGAAAAAATCGGGTTATAGAAGGAGTGGTCCAATTTTAATCAAATTTGATACACTCATAGACAAAGACATAAGAGACGATATTCAGAAGTTTCAAGGTTGCACTTCTTACAATAGTGCAGAAAATCGATAATGTATATATATATATTGTTTGTGTGTGTGTCTGTCTGTTTATCTGACTATGTCTTTATTTTTTTCAGAAAGAAACTTATTTCATATTGATACCAGGAAATCAAAATTTGACTTGCATCCATTCATTTTTCTTTCAGTCTACGGTTTCGCTTTAACTGGAAACAACTATTGCTTTTTAGTCTTTCGTGCCAACGTCCAAAGTGTCTGAGCTTCAGGACCATGGGTTAATTTTAAAACTTTCATTACACCCGAGCAACGCCGGGTTATACTGCTAGTATATATATAATATGGACCTGTAGAGGAAGGTTTTTCTTTAGATTTAGTGAAGTAGTTTTATGAATATAAGATAAACCTATGTTGGGACAAAGAATTTAAATTCACACGTATCGCACAAAAGATAAAATCCGCCATATCTTTAATTCGATAGCCTAATTAGAAAAGAGCATCAGTTATTACGTAGACAATACTTAGGAGGAATACTGATAAATATATTTATAAATATTAATAAATATACCAGTCAGTTTATTTGTATATACGATATACGGTTGGGCGATCATGTCTCGAAATAAAAATGACTAACTGGGCAGAAAACTTTCCCGCAGAAGGTTGCTAGCCAAAGCTATAGAACCCAATTTGTCCTGTTATTTGACTCATAGCTAGAGGGGAAAGAGATGCATTATATTAATAAGTAGTAATTAGTGGGGGATCATTTTATTACTTCATAATAATAGAAAACTGATCTCCAACTTTATACCCAATAGAAGCCTTAATTATCATTCCAACTATTATATTCAGTCAGTCAGTTAAGTGTCATACGTGATACACGCTTGGGCGATCATGTCTCGAAAGATACATGACTGACTGGGCAGAAGATTATCCCACAGTAGGTTGCCAATCAAGGCTATAGAACACAATTTGTCCTGTTATTTAATCCATAACTGGAGGGAAGAAACAGATTACTAAGTTAAAACTTAGTAATTTTTTTTCCTTATATTTTTTTTTTTTGCATCAATTATATATATGTATATATAATTGGGACGTTAGCATCCTTGTAGGTCCAAAAAATATAAACCTACAAAGGGCGGAAGAACTCTCAAAGGTGATGTCTCAATAAACCATCGTGGAGAAGGCAACGGGCTACCACTCCACTATCTACTCCCGCTCAATCATGGATAGTTACAACAAATACCGCCTACGTCCTGAAGGGACAGGGCACATAGAAGAAGAAGGGTATTTGAGCGCAAGTGAATACACTGTATCACAACGCACATGAACTTGTAGATTTATAATAAAGACATTAAAAATTAAAAGTATTCTTGTCTGCTTGAAAATTGTTTAAGCTGAAAATTCTTTTTTTTCTGAAAAGTATGTAGAATGAATCAATAAATTTATATTGTTCTGTTTTTTATTGAGGTCAATACAACACCTATTACTATTTCAACGTTTTAATTGTTCTGCTTATTACTGATACTGTTTACTTGGTAGATAGATAGAATTTTATTTATATATACCGCGCGGACGTAGTAATAAACCTAACAACATGAGCGAATATTTAACAGAAAAATGCTCATCATTTTTTGAATGTGTGTTACTTGACGGATACAGCATATCAAATAACTTAATAATTGTACTTGGTTTTAAGACGGAAGTTTGCATATTAATAAATGATATATGTTCGAAGCGCAGTTTAATATCTGTATGTCTACATCAATAAGTTAATTAAATTTTCTTTTTAAGTTGGTGCTCACTCCGTCGTATCTTAATTATCAATAGCATTTTTTTTTTATTTTGATTGAAATTAATTTGTACAATATGTTGTAAGATTGTTCTCACTGTAATTTGAATCAGTCTAATTTGTTCATTTTAGTAAATTTTAATTTATAGAGATTTTTAATTTTTTTGTTCTTGGCAAACGTTAGAAAGAAAGTCAATGAAGTGTCTGGTGTATGTCTCCACGCATCTTGCAATTAAGGAGAATCTCGGAGATGCTGTGAAACTTTGTTAGGCAGCTGCTAGTAGGGGTGGAATGAAGATACAAGTTCTAATTATTTGGCAATTAAGATTCGATTGTGAGAAACGGAGAAAAGAATTTGACCCCAAAGTAATTAGGGTGATTTTTAACTGTACTGAAGGGAATTGAAAATCATTTCCTTTTCATAAAATCAAAAAATACACAGCCACTTGCCTGCACACACACAAATCCACAAACATATATATATATATATATATATATATATATATATATACTTATGTGAATTAATAAATATACATATCAAAGTACACACATGTCTATCATTATTCACATGATAATGAAACAATGCTCAATGTCGTAAGATCATAGCTATATATATATATATATATATATATATATATATATATATATATATATATATACTTAAGAAGTGCTCAAAACAAATTAGAGCGAATAATATTTATTTAGTTCGAATTAGTTAAATTCCTTGCATTCATTTACGCACAAATACCCTTGGGTACGGTATTAATTCATCTCTTCCCTCCAGTTATGGGTTAAATAATAGGACAGATTGGGTTCTATAGCCTTGGCCGGCAACCAGTCTACCTCAGAAAATAATGGCAATCTACTGCGGGATAATTTTCTTCCCAGTCATTCATGTCTTTTACAAGACATGATCGCCCAAAGCGTGATTTAATCTCAGGTGAAAATAAAGACAAAAATTGTCCAACATTTGGATATTTTTTATTATGCTGGTTCAAAGCTTTCGGCTCACATTTTTTTTAATAATCGTGTCGCCCTAAGCAAGGCATTTTACTGCCACTGTTGTGCAGGGGGTTACATAGGATGAAAGTAATGAGAAAGAATGACAAGTTACAGGGGGTGTCAGGAAGAGGGTAAGTGTGATAGAGAAACACAACTATTCTATAGTGAATAGACTCTCCCAAGCACAGTCGATGTCTCACCGGTAATCTCTTCCCTCTCCTACTCTCTTCGAGTGTAATGAAAGCTTTAAAACTAGTCCATGGTCCTGGAGCTCAGACTCTTTAGAGAAGATCTACTTTGAGACACATTTTTTTTATAAGCGTTTCACCCCGAGCAAGGCATGTCACTGTCACTACTGCGCAGGGTCTACATAGAGTGGAGAAAAGATGATTAAATATAGGAAATCTCAGAGGGTGGGTGATAGGCGGGTAAGGATACCGAGAATGAGGGTTGGGTAGATGAGAGTGTTCTGAGAATAATTGGGAGTTAGAGTGATAGGAGGTGTCTATTGACCCTACATTTAAACACCTGGAGATTGTAGCTGTTGGGAAAGCAGACTTGTGGAAGGGAGTTCCACAGGCGGGAAGCGCGAGAAAAGAAGCTGTTGGAGTAGAATTTACGGTTACATCTTATCTGTTTAACTGTAAAATGGTGGGACTTAGTTGCTAATCTAGTATCTCGTGTAAATTCCTGCTTAGGCGACACCAGTGCTCTAAGTTCATCGAAGCAGAAGCCATGAAAGTACTTGTAGAAGAGGCACAGGGAAGCCACATCACTCCGATTTCTCAAGGTAATCCGCAGTGGCCAACTGAAATAAGATTAATTATTAAAGATAAGTAAAAGAGACATATTGTTTGTCTCCAATGAAAAAATAAAAATAGATGTTTATCATTGAAAACTTTTGCCCGATAAGATAAAACTACAGTCATAATTCTTTTGAAGCCAAAACCTTCATCCGACGTGTTCATTTTTTCCAAGAATTCTTTGTTCAATAATTGAATTTCGAAGCAGGGTACAGGTGAAGATGACCGACATTTTGTAACGCTGGCGCCATTGTTTGGACGTCAGCTGAAATGTAATTTTTTTAAAACTACCGTTTTTAGGACACGTGTGCTTCTCCAAGATTTCGCTGTTTTGAGATCTATCTATCTATCTCATTCTGTTCATTCTCTATTTACTTTTGACCATATCTATCTAGGTGTTATGCGAGCCGTCATATGGACAATGCGACATATATATATATGTGTGTGTGTGTGATGTATGACCATGTTGACAGATATAAAATGACCATCGCTATGGCTGATTTCAAACACGTTTGCAAAAACCATTGATTAATTCCTTCTGAATCCGTTGTCCTGCCACACACTCTCTCTATTTGTATTGAATATTTCGGTGCGAATAAATATCAGTACATCTCGCTTTTCCCAAATTTGCCGCGTGGTGAATGGCATTATGGTGCTCTGTTTTTCAGAAAAGATGTCGAATTGAACATACTTTACTGTACAGTCGACAAAATCAAAACTATAGTGCGAATATACAAGATTTGTAATAAAAATGGCGACAATTTACTTGTTGCAAACACACACATCAGATATATATATATATATATATATATATTCAAATATTTGGATTAAAAAGGATTGACTTGTCACCTTTCGATGCATCTATCTGTACATCATGGACGAGCAAAATGTAATTATCTACGAAAAACAAATGTTAGTAGATAACACCAAAATACTATACTGCAAGGCATAATGCTGTCTATGAATTCTCATGTCCCTAGGGAAAATGCATTTCTTTGTTTTTAATGATTTCACTCCAAGTAAGACAGTTTTACTACCACTGTTGCGCAGGGGCTTACAACAGGGGAAAGTGACGAGAAAAGGGGGTAGGTTATAGTGGGTATCAGGAGGAGGGTAATACGCGGATGAGAATACCGTGTAATGAAGGTGAACTGGAAGGATAAAAGAGCTTGAGAGAATGGAGGCGAGTTAGTGAGATAGGAGATGTCTATTGACCTTACATTTAAATTCCAGGAAATTGTCGGGGAAGCAAGTATATGGAAAAGAAGCTGTTAGAGTAGAAATTGCGTTTATATTTTAACGGTTTCACTGTAAAATGATGTGACCTAATTGATAGTTTTGTGACTTTCGTAAATTCATATATATGAGTCACCAGTGAGCTAAGTTCAGCGGATCAGAAGCCGTGAAAGTATTTGTAGAAGAGACACAGGGAAGCCACATTGCGCCGGTGAGAAAGTGACTGTATCTGAGCTGCCAAGTCGGGATCGATCACATTACAGATTCTCTGTTGGATTTTGTCAAGGACACCTAGGTAGATAGCAGGAGCACCCGACCAGTTTTAGCGGTAGTATTCAGTGCACGGACGGATGGTAGATTTATATCTGTTCAGGATTGTTTCAGACGGGAAAAACTTCCTGGCTCTACACAGAGAACCAAGTTTATTAGCAGCGGATTTAGCTGTGGATTTTAGATAATCATTCCACTTGAGATCTGTTGTGAGAGTTAACTCGAGGAGGCACAGTGTTTTGCTTTCAGGGTGACTAGCCTGATCCATGCTAATGTGGGGTGGCGTAGAAGCGATTGTTTCTGGTGGTTAATAGATAGCAGCTTCATTTTGGAAGCAAATTGCACGATCCATTTATTACCCCAATCCGACACCGATTGAAGGTGCTTTGCAAGCTCTGCAGCGAGGTTTTCTTTGTCAGCCTCGGCAGATTTTTGATCGATGCGAGAGTAAAGCGTAGATTAAAAAAATATGTTTCTGAAAAATTAGTCTTCTGTCAGCCAGGTGTTTGCGTTTGTGTAAAAATCTAGAAGTAAAATTCATGAAATAGACGAGTTTCTTAACTTTTTCATGTACGTTTTTAAATTAATTTTAAATAAGTATTTCGTCTTTTGGGAAGGATGCGTTTTTTTTAAAATAAATTTTATCTTATGATTATAGCAGCTTTCATTCATATCTTTTTTATTTTTGAAACTGGCTGAGGCCTAGCAGTAGAGGAGATAGAAAGTGAAAAAGTTTAAATAAAAGCAAGCAAGGCGCATGTATAAAATTAAAAATTTCGGTATAAGGACATCTACGAGGGTCATTCAATAAATAAGGGGAAATTATTCGGTATAAGGACTTCTAATACAAATAAAAGCTTACTTTTTTAATTTGTCAACGTAGTCTCCCAGCAGTGTCACAAACATGCATTAATATATATATATATATATATATATATAGTAAGAAATAGTAATATTGCATCAAATCAAAAGAATATTATCAGGTATTTTTTTTATACTTCTGAGATGAAGAACTACTTACATTATTTGGTCTGTTATTCTCATCCTTGTTGCCATGTCTACGTCGTTTCGATTGTTGTACGTTCAAAACTTCTTCAGATGCTAGGCTAGTGTATATAGACGTTGGTTAGTTCCAGTGACTTTAGCCCCAAGATTTGTGTGCTGAGTTTCTGTCTACGGCAGTGATGAAGAAATATCTTAGACAGTTGATCCGGAAGTAGCATCACATGTGGAATGAGAATTATTAACCACGAAATAAAGAATTCGGTTCCAAATTCCTAGCAACTGAAGAAGGCCTGAGCGTAAAACGACCGAAACTTCGTAAACGTGGCAATAAAACTGAGGACAATAGTTCTTATATTGTAAATAATGAGAATATTTTCTATTTATGTGCAAATGCTAGTTTTCATAACGCCGTCCCTAAAATCCATTTGTATATTTGGTTATTCGTCGATATTTATGTTCCAATTTTAAAATTTTTTTTTCGTAATTATGGAATTTTCTCATTTATTCTTTGGCTGAGGAATGCAATGGAATCACCGAGGACTTACGTGAGAAAGTAAAAGGTGGATGATTATACATGTTTTCATATAGCAGGACGAGTTGGAAGAAGGGCTCCATGGTAGGAAAATGATGAAGAAAGAATCAAGCATGAAGAGGAAGAGAAAGTTTCAAATATGAGACAAAAGAAAACAATTTCAGTATCGACAACAATAAAAATAATAATCAGAATAACAAGAAGGGTATGAAGCATGCAAGAAGAAGTCTGGAAAAAGAAGAGAAAAACGAAGGATAAAAGGAAAGAAGAAGGATGACAGGAAGTAGAAAAAGAAAAGGAAGAGAGCAAAGAGAAGAAGGAGAGGATGAAGAATGACAGGAAAGAGAAGCGGAAGGAAGAAGGAGACGAAGGCAAAGTGAAAATGAGACAGTAAGGAGAAGAGAAAGAGAAGAAGAAATGCAAGAAAAAGAGGAAAAAAAGAAAAGAAGAAGCAGATGAGGAATGAAGACAGAAGTGTAAGAAGAGAAGAAGGAAAAGAGGAAAAATAAGAAGGAGGAAGAGGAAAGAATAGATGAACGAGATGAGGAAGGAAAAGAGGAAAAATAAGAAGGAGGAAGATGGGAAAGAGAAGAAAGCGATGAGGAAGGAGAAGTGGAAAAAAAGAGAAGAAAGAAAAGAAGAAAGGAGAGACGAAGGAGAAGAGGTAGAAGGAGAGTGAGGCGGAGGAAGTATAAGATAAGGAACGAATATAATCAGTCATGGACGATATTAGGAAACGGAAAAAAATTTAAAAAAAGGGGGAAAAAAGAACAAGAAAAAGAATACTATCTAACGGCCTTTGTGAAGAAGATGAAGCCATTGCATTGATGGTACATAATATTACAGTACAGTTTGAGACAAAACAGAGAAAAATGATATTTCTGTCTTTCAAAGTAATAACAAAAGCAGAATAAAATTGTGAATATTTTGAAAGAAATTTTACAATCAACGTCTCCTGAGATCAATATCTTCTGAGACAAAATAACTTCAACAACATATTTGCCCTGAGAGACGCCATGTGATACAGTGTTTAGCAAGATTTAGTCAGTTTCAACAATTTTTCATTTGTTTTAATTTAGTCTTCAATCATTTCATTTAAATCATTGCAACTAAACTTTTGAAGATCGCAGAAGCCAATAAAAGACAAGAAGCCAATAAAAAATGTCACAAACTAAAAATATGATAGAAGAAACTGTTAGCATAGAACTTACGGTACTGGTACTGAATTCAAACAGATATGTGGGGGATGAAATGAGAAATCAGAGAGCCGAGTTCAAATTGAAGTCAAACTCGTTACATTAATTTACGCAAAAATACCCAAACTAAGAATGCGTTTTCTTCCCCATCTATAGGTTAAACAATATGATTTTTATCTGGATATATTTTCTTATCTAAACTTATTTATAAATGGAACTTTGTCTCTGTGTGTGTGCCCGTTACTTATAGACTCCGAAACGGCTGAACAGATTTTCTTGAAAATTTACACAGATGTACTATAAGCGTCTGCGAGTGTTCTTAGCTAGGTTTTGTGTCGAGGTACGCCCGTTAAATATCGAAAAAATTGGGTTATAGAAGGTGTGATCCGGTTTTAATCAAATTTGATACACTCTTAGACAAAGACATAAGAAACGATATTCAGAAGTTTCAAGGTTGCAGTTCGTACGATAGTGCAGAAAATCGATAATATATATATATATATATGTATATAAAAGGCAAGATGTTTTGTGTTGTGTCTGTTTATCTGTCTGTATGTCCTTTATACAAATCCATAAATTTTTATCCGATTCTCACCAAATTTCACACAAATATTCTTTAGGCTGAGTCTGAGCTCCAGGACCATGGATTAGTTTTAAAGCTTTCATTACACCCGAGCAACGCCGGGCTATACTGCTAGTATATTTATAGAGAATGTGACTAAAGCTGAGGTGTCAGGTCATTACCGATAACGTGTCAGATGTTTTGAAATTTTATCAAAAATTTCTAAATATGGAATAGACGCACATGACTGGATGTAGTAACAATACTCGATGCATGTACCAACGGTAAGTATATATATATATATATATACTTACCGTTGGTATATATATATATATATATATATATATGCAAGACTGTGTAGAACGACACATTGAACAAGCAATTGATTACTTAAAATATGGCCCTAGAATGAATGATCAACGCCTTCTTAAGATTGTGCTGTATGGTGATCTCTTCACTATACCCTGTGGCAATGCGGCATCGAAAAAGATTTATAAAGAGTCGCAAAAGACTATAATTTTGACGTCTCGGATCATCGGTGACCTGACATAGGTGAGCTACTGCCTATCGTGCCGTCTTTTTCCGCCGAAAATAAACTGTATTGATTGACAAGTGGATAAAGAGAAAGAGAGAGATAGAGAGAAAATAAAAAATATGTCAACTGTCTCTACAGGGGTAACATTGAACAAAACTTTCTCTTGAGGCTGTTGGGGAGTAAGCTACCTGACTCACATTGAATAGATCGGCAACCAACAATACAGCAGCACTTTTCATAGATTTTCATGCACGAAATCAAACCAAGAAAATGAGAGATAAAAATAAAAATAAATATGTATTTCATAGCAGAATACTAAAAAGAAATCCACAAATTTCCAATTTTATGCATGTTTGCAGGAAAACCTATTTGAGAAAGAAGAAAGAAAGTTCGAGATGCGTTTGATATCATATAGATTTATTTATATATTTCAGGTTTTACACACACATATATATATATATATATATATATATATATATATTATTTAAATAAGTCATTCATCGAGGTTTTATTAGCCCTCAACAGAATGCAGAAATCGCTTGACGGCTGTTTTTGCCCTTCATTAATGATCTCCCTGATACCATAAGATCCCATGTAGGTACGTACGCCGATGACACCACAGTTTATTCTCGTCTCGATCAAAAATCTGGTGTGGGCGACAAAGCTAACCTTGCAGCCGAGCTTGGAAAGGACCTCCAATCAGTAGTGGACTGGTGTAAGAAATGGCTCGTAAATTTTAATGCTTCCAAAACGAAGCTACTATCAATTAATCATCATAGACAATCGCACCTACCTCCCATTAACATGGACCAGGCTTGCCTCCCAGAGAGTAAAACACTACGCCTCCTTGGTCTCACACTTTCACCGGACCTCAAATGGAATGACTATATCGAATCCATTGCTAAATCCGCTCCTATGAAAGTCGGTTCTCTGTGCAGGGCTCGGAGCTTTTTTCTATCCTGCACATTTATAAATCTACCATCCGCCCGCGCATTGAATACTGTTGCCATATCTGGTCGGGTGCCCCTGCTATTCTCCTTGGGCTTCTAGACAAGGTACAGCGGAGGGTCTGTAATGTGATCGATACCGACTTAGCAGATCGCCTGCAGTCTCTCTCTCACCGGCGCGACGTGGCTTCCATGTGTCTCTTCTATAAATACTTTCACAGCTTCTACTCCGATGAACTTAGATCACTGGTGCCTACTAGGTTCGAATTTGCACGAGATACTAGATTAGCAACTAGATCATCCCTTGTTCCCTGTTTAGGATGTGGTTTCTTTTCAAATCTTTTCACTCTTCTTTTTTATTTTTTTCAATCGGAGTAGATAGACTAAACTATGGCCCGGTTTGACCCTCCACCCACGTCGATTAAAAAAAAAAAAAGCAAAAAGTTCAGCCTGATGTAAAAGATTGCTGTCTGACCATTTAAATAACCTATGTTTCTACTTTGTATTTTACACAAACAAAATAATTCTATTTTAATTTAAAAAAATACAATCTTTCATTTATAACTTATGCTTTAGTATAAATTAAGAATTAAGAATTTTTTACTAAATAAAAGACCCACACAGTAATATATTAGTTTTCTTAACTACAATATACTTTAATATACCATAATTATTTAATCATAATTATATCATAAACATTTCAGCCCTTTTACTCATTAAGTAATTTAAAAAAATTCAACTTGCTGTCAAAAATTATATTCCTATTTAAGTATTATGTGGTCCCACTAGGTACCTTACTCAGACAAGATAATTTTCTTTAAATTTTAATTAATTTATGTTTCATTTATAACTTATACTGTAACATAAATAAAAAATGAATATTATTTTAATAAAATAAATGATCCACACAATACTAAATTGTTGTTCTTAATACAATTCAACTAAGTCTACCATAATTATTTAATTCTAATTCTGACTTGTACTCATAGATAGTAGTAAAAAAATCTATTGTTCAATAAAAAACCTAAAATCCAACCTCCTGATTATATGGTACAGTGGATATCGGCTCGGAACGAGAAACCGGGGAGCCGAGCTCGAATTCCAGTTGAATCCATTGTATTCACTTACGCGCAAATACCCTTGGGAAAGGTATTAATCTGTCTCTTCCCTCCAGTTATGGGTTAAATAATAGGACAGATTGGGTTCTGTAACCTTGGTCGGCAACCAGTCTACAGTAGAAAGCAATGACAACCTACTGCGGGATAATCCTCTTTCGAGACATGATCGCCCAAGCCTTCTTACAATAGAAAAGAGATAAAAGTTTAAAAAATCTGTAATGTTAAACCATATAAATAAGCCTAATCTACTTAACAATAAAAAAAGCGATTAAATGACCACATGTTGTCACAGAAAAAAATACTTACTTAAATTGTTGGGCAGATTCTGATACGGACTCCTCTATATGTTCGTCTCATTCTTTCTCTCTGTCTTCCTCACTCCCTTACTTTCACCAGCAAATATTACTAATAATAATTATGAATTAGGCCCCTGTGATTTCACCTTCCTGCATTTTAGTATTTTTCAACTAGAATTCGAACTCGTCTCTACAACTTCTTGTTTCAAGCCGATATTCACTGCACTTCAACGTACGTGACTGACTTAACCAGAAAATTCAATCGAAAGTTTTAAACGCACGAAAAATGGAAATTAAAATTCTATGGGTATTTAGATAATTCTATATTGATTGGGTATCGATTATTTCTGGGAATATGGTTCCGTTTTTTTTAATATTTTATCCACTGGGAGTCTAGGCCCATTCGAAAAAAAAAAAAAATTATGAGAACCCTTCGATGTAATAAAAAAAACAAACACTTTCTTTAATTACGTTTCGTTTCTGATGATAGCTACAAAGCCACGTACATATAGATTTTCAACAACAAACACTGAGGCAAAGACGCACAAAATTACTAACATATGTATATATATATAAACGCGTACAGCACTTTTACATAGAGCTGATATACCGAATATCATCGATGAAATTGACATAAACAGTAGACCACACAAGAAAGCAATAAGGCTGAAACACGCACATAAAAAAATATCAGGGATATTATCACCAACACATTTATAGACGCACATGTCAAAATAATTTAACATCACAATCCTAATACCAGTATATATAGAGCGCATAGTTTCTACACACGAACACACGGAGAAAGAGAGGGCAATATATATATATATATATATATATATACTGCTGTTTGTCCTCGATATCTTTGTAATAAACAGGAAATTCTGTTCTGTGTTTCAATGTCTCATTCGGAAATAAACTAAAACATATCTTTAAAAAAATACCTTTTAAAAAATCTCTTACCGGGAATAATTGTTTTAAAATTAAAGTCTAGCTTTTCTTTCTAACATATTGCAGGTGAAATCCGCCAAAATGAAAAAAAAATATTCAACTATTGTAGATGTGTTCTGTTTTCTATTTAAATAGTTTCGCTCTATGGAAGGTGATAAAACCGCTAAGACGCAAGTGGTTAGATATTGAGAGTGAAATAAACTGGGAAAGAAAAATTAAAAAAAAAGAAATCAAGGAGACTAAATTTGAATTCGTTATATTCACTAACAGACAAAAATCCATCATTTTTCTCCTCCAGGTATGCGTAGAATGATAGGATAGATGGGATTCTAATAACAACCCGTCTACCTTAGAAAAAAATTGCAGTCTACTGCGGGAAAATATTGTAATTAGTTAGTCAGGGATCAAATAAAACGTGTATCACCAGTGGCATATAACTGACTAACAGACCTCAACATTTTTGAAGAGCATAGCTGATAGGAAATAAAAATGATGCTTGGAGACGATTCCGCAATTTCGGAGAGCAAGGAGAAAAGTCATAAGAACATACATTCGGCGATCAAACTTGAATGAAAAAATGTATTTATAAATGCTAGATACACACTTTTAACATTGATCGTCACCTTTAAGTGACTTAAATTCTAACTCTACCACTTTTAAGATGTGGGTGTTGCTAAACAAAATTGGTTTGTCATAATGATAACTTGCAATTATTTATAACGATATACGAAAGTACAAAGTGCTATAAAAATGTAGTCTGGACTGCTAGTATATATATATATATATATATATATATATATAGCAGTACAGCCCGGCGTTGCTCGGGTGTAATGAAAGCTTTAAAACTAATCCATGGTCTGGAGCTCAGACTCTTTGGACGTCGGCACGGAAGACTAAAAAGAAATGGTTGTTTCTGTCAAAAAACCTTTAATAGTAATTTTAATTTTGATTTTTTGTGAGTTTGGTTTGTTGTTTATTTTTTTTATGGCAAATCATCACCTCGGCGGGTCATTTATTGCCAACTAAATTTTATTTATTTATTGCTGGTAATACCTTTTTCTTTTCAACAATTTATTGTTGTTGTTTTATATATATATATATATATATATATATATATATATATATATATATAAGTTTTGTTTCTAGTTATACTTTTTTTGTACTGTTGATAATATTTTTTTTTCTTCAAAAATGTATATTTTTCTATAAATGTCATTTTTATGTATGTATTTCGATAAATTTTGTACATTCATAGTGTTTTGATGCCACTTTGGGGGTTATCTATTTTCCCATAGCAGGGATCCTAACAGGTGCTACGAATCTGGATCAGGTTGGACCTGTCAACAACAGCAATTAAGAGGTAGCTCCATGTTTCTCAAAACCTCCCAATCAGAGGCCTTGCTGCCAAATGCGGTTTACCATCATACCAAGGACCTTGATTTAAGTTAAAAGTTTTAAGCGTTGCCCCAGAAAATGAAGGCCGCCGAATTTATGAAGTTTAATGTTCGTCACCTTCTAACAGAAGACGGAATATGCGACACAGAGATCCGAAGGCAAATTGGCATGGCAAAGGAAGCATTCCAGAAGTTGAGTAAAGTATTAAGAAACAAGACAATTTCGCTAGAAACTAGGGAGAGAGTACTGGATTGCTACGTGATGTCCGTCCATCAATATGGCGGTGAATCCTGGACAGTATCACCAAAGATGAAGGAAAAACTTGAAGCAACTGAAATGTGGTTCTACAAAAGGATGCTGCGAATATCATGTGACATTTGAAATTCCTGGGACATGCAATGAGGAAGGAGGGTTTGGAGAACCTGATATTAACAGGCCAGATAGAGGGGAAAGAAACAGGGGAAAGCATCGGATAATATATTTGAAGGACTTAATCAGGTGGATGAGGGAACGAGGGTTGCATGGTGTAACAGGAGAAAGCGTGGTAAGAGCCACCAGGGATAGGGAGACGTGGAAAGACATGATCGCCTACGTCCTGAAGGGACAGGGCACATAGAAGAAGAAGACATATAAATAAGTGTTAGTAATCAGCAAATAGAAGTATATGTCCGAACTGTATAGTCAGGCTGCTTCTCGACTGTCCCCAGACTGTCTCACGGCTGCCTCCCCGGAAGGAGAAAGAATTTATTTCCTGTACACAGCACCATAACACTAAATACTATGGGTATTTCAATACGCATCAGGATGTTGTAATAAGATTCTAAATTTTGAATTTATCATGCTTTTTTTATTTAATTAACGTGTTGAAAGTCAATATTTTTGGACATCATATAATTTTCAGTGGTTCATACATCTTTCGTCGTTGCTTAGTATTGTTTGTTTTAAACATAAATCTCATATGCAGCTGACGTTAATTACCTAAGTGCTAGAAATTTATTTATATATCAGTTTCTACTTGTATTTGATATTATGAGACTTCTAGGACCACATATATGTTTTAATTTTCTTTCTATTCAAGAATGTTCAAGCTTCATTTTCAGGAACTCAGTGTTATAGATATGAGGTTTTAACGAATTCTTGCGTTTACATTTTGAATTCAAATTCCTGAGAATCGTATTCATGACGCCATTGATAACAAGAGACAGGAATTTAAAATGCGCATGAAATATTCAAATTACCAATAAAATAATGCCTAAGACATTATAGACATAAAATACACTTGTGTTCGATGTTGTCAAACTCTGGGAAACCATTCTATACATGGCGCCAATATTAATAAAACGTATGCAGAGGGTACGAGGGGCAAATCTTCAACATTTTATATTTTTAATTTCTGCGTGTGCGCTATTTTTAACGACGAGTTTTCAGATAGGATGCACACGAGAAGGAAACTGATGCTTAACATCAGGAAAAGACAGCTGAAGTTTTTGGGACACGTAAAGAGAAAAGGTGGTTTGGAGAACCTGATTCTCACAGGACGGATAGAGTAGAAGAGAGACAAACGAAAGCAATGCGTTACGTACTTGAGAGATTTGAGCAAATGGATGGTAGAGCGGGGATTTAGTGGAATAAGCGGTATTAAAAGCAACAAGAGACAGGTAGACGTAGAAGGGCATGATCGTCTGTGTCCTGAAGAGACACGGCATACTGAGGAATAAGAACCACACAAAACATGGCTCAATATTTTGTTAACATCTTGAATCTAATCTTCAGGCCATGTGTGTAACGTAGATGCTCGATTACTTGTTGTGGGATCCCCCCTTTTGTATATGACAACGGACTCGACTGAATATACATATATTCCTGCCATAGAGAGAACAGAAATTGAGAATTGAGAGAAATCGTAGAGATCCGTTAGAGTTATCCGAGAGTACCGGAACTGATACGTCAGTTACCGAGAGATACCGAAGTTACCCAGAGACTAACGCATCAGAAGTTAGACTAGTTCTGAGCTCCACTTCACTAAAATAATATACACGGATATACTATTTCCAACGACTTCACTTCAACACGTGTATATATTTATTTCTTACTAATAGTATTCCTGGATTTACTAACCTGCGTTCAATTTTGTATATTACGTTCAATATAACCTACTTTTCTATCTCAATATCTGTTTTTGTTGTTCATTATTTTGTGCGGTTCCTCACCCGGAATCCACAACACTACTTAAATATACTTATCAGTGGTTCATTACGGGTAGCCTTATCAGATATTTAAGGCTGGTTTTTGTTTCCCTAAAAGCTGTTTGATATGGAAAACAGGTTATATTAATGTATTTTATTTCCTACGAGTATAAAAATTATCGTCAAGAATGCGGTTATTTCATAGCTGTCGTCTAGATTAGTTTAACTTATTATTGGTTGCTTAAGTTATTTTGTATTTATTCATAAACATTACTTATTAATTATTTAACTTAATTATGTTTATTAATGTATTTCCACAGTTTCCTAATTATTATTATTTATTTAGTTATATGAATATAACTACCACACGTATACTCGCAATATATATACACATATATATTGTTGGTGGTTTTTGAGTGAATTCCTGAATTCCAATGAATTACAATTACTGACGACGATGAAGCCATGATATGAATTTGAATACAAAAAAATATGGAAACGCTCGTTAAATTTGATTTACAACAGACAATCTTGATAGAAAAATATGGTTAAAATGAAGAGGAAATAGAAATTCATTCGATTTTTGTCGATCGTCTATAATTATATCAAAATATGGCGTTAACATATTATTTTTGTTAAATTTAATTTTAAAGCTGTTCAGGAAATTAGCGAAAATATATATTCATTTTTACACTCGGAAATATATATATGGTTTTAAAGATAACTTTGAATAATATTTTCTGACAAAAGATTTTCGCACACACGCATATATATATATATATATATATATAATCATATAATTATGAATTAAAAATACATTGCGACACGAATATTTCCATGTTTCGAGATTTCTAGTCTCTGATTTGATTTTCACATTCAACATTACCTGATAGAAATCTCGAAACCTAGAAATTTCCGTGCCGCAAAGTACTTTTAATTCATAATTATATGATTATATTATGCTCTGCAATATTTATTGTATTGAGCACTGTTTATAAATAAGTAAATACCAGGGAACTCAAAATCGTAAAACCGTGGGTCCTCTTTACCTTGATATATATATATATATATATATATATATATATATATATATATATATATTTGAAAATATGATTAGTGGTACAAAACTCCATGACCGCCATGAATAAACAAATATTATTTTTATTGCCACCCATGATGATAATAGTTAGAAAGTAAAATTTAAAAACAGTTTAACCAACGCTTAATTTCATGTGGTCGCCCCACCCCCCCCCGCACAAAAGCTCGTTAGAGCAATCGCCGAGAAAATATTTGCAGAAAAGACAGAGGGTAGCCATATCCCGTCGGTGCGAAAGTGACTGTAGTCGAGAAATTAGGTCAGGATTGTTATATTACAGATCATTCTTTGGCTTTTTTCAAGAACCTCGTGATTAATACTAGGTGCACCCAACCAGATATGATAACGGTATTCAATGCAGAGACCAATGTTAGATTTATAAACGTGCGGGATGTATTCTGACGAGAAACAAAAATCTTTCTAGGCCAGCACATTGATCCAATACTGCTAGCAATAGAGGCAGCTAAAAGTTCTAGATAGCAATGGAAGATATACAAGGTGTCCATAAAATTCGTGTGCACTTTAAATGATTTATTAATATTTGTGATCGAAATAATCTGTAAAAAATATTATAAAGTTTAATGTACCCAGTTTTACGTATAGTTAATATAACTAATGTGATTTCAGGCATTACTGTGATCAAAATTAGATTACCTTTGTATTGGTAATGATGGAGCACATGTGAAAACTTCAATAAAACCTTAAAAAATATAGATTTATTTCTTTATGTGTGTTTATGGTGCACTGGATATCAGCTCGGAACGAGAAATCGGGGAACCGAGTTCGAATTCCAGCTGAATTCATTGCATTCACTTACGCGCAAATACCCTTGGGAAAGGTATTAATCCATCTATTCCTTCCAGTTATGGATTAAATAACAGGACAGATTGGGTTCTATAGTCTTGGATGGCAACCAGTCTACCGCAGAAATCAATGGCAACCTACTGCGGGATAATCTTCTGCCCAGTCAGTTATGTCTCTTTCGAGACATGATCGTCCAAAGCGTGTATTACTTATGACACTTGACTGAATATAATAGTTTGAATCATTTTAAGGCTTCTACTGGGCATAAATTGGGGGATCGGTTTTATATTGTTATGAAGTAATAAACTGATCCCCGACTGATTACTACTAAATAATGTAATGTGATTACTACTAAATAATTACCTCTAGTAATGCGTCGAATAACAGAAAAGATTGTGTTCTATAGCCTTTGCTGGCAACCAGTCTACCGCAGAAAGCAATGGCAACCTACTGCCCAGTCAGTTATGTCTCTTTCGAGACATGATCGTCCAAAGCGTGAACTTTATGAACATCCTGTATAATAATTGATACTGAATTTCAAAAATTAAAAATTGTAGTATTACGGGAAGTAACCACGGGAAAGTAAGTACCACAAAATGGCAGTTCTTGGGAAAATGCTGTCTAAAAGGAACTTGTTTTGTACGGTTGATATGATGGATGTTACATGGCATGCCCTGGCTGAAAAATTCGAATCTGCTGGAACTGAAGAGTCGCGCTCATCAGAACATCTGTCATACGAATCACGGGAGATTAACGATATTCTTGGGACATTGCGTCACAGGGAAATAGGCTTAAGACTAAAGAATAAATCTTCACGGCCAGTGGGATTCGCTATTTTGAAAAATAAAAAGATTTGAACGTAAGTTGGAGTTTCGTTTCGCATTTTTGGATGTCAACGTGGACAAGGAAACGGAGTATATATCATTTCTGGAGAAAAAAAGATATTTCAACGGCAAAAATCTTCAAGAGGGCCGTTGGAGAAACAAAAGAGGTCTAAGGACAAAAGAAAAGAAGAGAAAAAAAAGGAAGAAATAGAAAATAAAGAATGAAAGGATGAGAATGGAAAAAAAGAAAGAATGAAGAAAGTGAGTGAGAAAGAAAAAGAAAAAAGGAGGTAAAAAAGAAACGAAGAAAGTCAGAAGAATGTGAGAAAGAAAAAAGAAAGAAAAATAAACAAAGAAAGAACGTGAGTGAGTGAGAAGAAAAAAAGAAAGAGAGAAAGAAAAAAGAAAGAAAGAAGAAAAAAAGAAGAAATAAAAAAGAAAGGACAAAAGAAGGTGAGTGGATAACGAAAGAAAGAATAAATGAAAAGATGAAAGAAAGAAAGATAAGAAGAAAGTGAGGGAGAAAGGGAGAAAGGATTCTTTCTGAAAAATTTGAAAGAAAAATGATATTTAATAAAATCAATTGGGAAGAAAGAAAAAATAAAATAAAAGAAAAAAAAGAAAAATGAAATCAATAAGTAAAGAAAGAAGAATGAAAATTCACAATAAAATGTTTACAAAACGAAAGAAATGATGTTTTGAAAAACAAAATAGAAACAAAAACAAGAAAAAAAGAACAAAAAGAAAAGACAACAGGATTGCCAAACCCGATGAGGATAGGCATCAAAGATCCGACAACCTGATTCGAGAGAGAAATCTCGACATGATGTAATGGCTTTGAACACTTTGCCGAAGATCGGAAGAAGGCTGATGGGGCGGTAATTTGCGGGGTCCGATGGTTCACCAGTGTTCTTGAATATTTGAACCACAGAAGAAGACTTCCAACAGGCAGGGAAGCAGGAGGAAGATAGGTAGAGGTTGTAGAGCTTAGAAAGGATAGAGGAGAGTTCAGGGGCACAATTCTTCAAAACTATGATTGGGATTCCATCCCCACCACTCGCTTTGTTTTGAGATTATGCTAGAAATCAGCGAGGGCGTGATGTGGACGTCATTCAATTGGGCCTCGGTTTTAGATGGGAAATCGGGTGTATGGATTCCAAACAAATCCAGAGTCGAATTGGTCGAGAATCTATGGGCAAAGCATTCAGCCTTGTTCGCGGAGGAGGTGAGGACCTCAAACTCGTTTATTAGTGGGGGTATTGAGGACTTACTCTTGCTAAATACGCGTTTGCAGAGGCGCCAGTAGTCTTTGGTACCGAACTTGGAGGATGCTATGCGCTGCTTCATCCTGGCAGCAAACAGCATCTTAGCTTCGTTAAGTATCTTTTTACACTTATTACGAGCTGAGGCGAAAAGGCGCCTGTTTTTGTCCGACACGTGGCTACGATAAAGTCGGAAGAAGTGATTCCGGTGGGCAATGGCGGCCGAGCAAGTGGGCGAGAACCAGGGAAACGAATGGGAATTAAGCTGAAATTTCCTGGCAGGGATGAAAGCATCGATGCCAGCCTTAACCCAGGAGGGGACCTCTGATGCACATTCTTCGATGGGAAGACTAAAAACATTGTTCCAAGGGACGTCGCAGAGGAAATCACGGAACGAATCCCAGTCTGCTCTTTGATAGCAGTAGGATATTCTGTTGGTCTGGGTTTCTTGGGTAGGGGTGGAGTGGAAGGAGATGTTGACAGAAACTACGTCGTGGTCAGAATTTCCGAGAGGGCAGAGCTGTCTGGTGGTGGATGCCAGATCAATTCTATAGCACTACATAAGAAGACGGAAAGGAGTGTGAACTCCACCAAAACGATCAGTTTCACGAGCCGCATAACAGAACTCATCATCTTGATCTTGATGAAGAGAGCGCTCAGCCGAATTGAGCCAGAGATAGAACAAGAACATTGAGGTTTCGTCAAAAACACCGCAACGTTGAACTTAGAAGGTTATCAAAGAGAACAATACAAATGCAGAAGAACGTGTACCTGTGTTTTATAGACTAGGCAATGGCGTTCGACAAAGTACGCCACAAAGACTTGTTAGTGTTACTCGATAACCTCGACATATTCGCGAAAAACATTAAAGGAATCAAGAACCTATACTGGCAGCAAACCGCTTGCATATGGACAGGAAATGAATTCAGTATTTAACGTGAGCAGTGGTTCACCGATTTCCCTTTCCAATCCGACATCCACCGCACCACAACGCACATCCGTCAATAAACGCTTACAACACCTGGTATTCCCAAGCGGTCACCCATTTAACTACTGACCAGGCTCAGCATTGCTTAACGTCGGTGATCGAGCGGGAACTGGTGTATTCGACGTGATATGACCACATATATTCAAATCTCTTAAACGGTCAGTTTATAATATACATCAGATGACTGCGTAGTATATGACAGTCTGAGTCGTCCCACAAACGTAGGATAACACACACACACGCATATATATATATATATATATATATATATATATATATATATATATATATATATATATATATATATATATATATATATTGTTTAATACTTATTTTTGGGTCATAATAAGGTGAGACCAGTGCACATTTGTATTAAAAAGTGTTCAATACAATTATATTGTAGAAAGTTTGAATATCTTCCATTTGTAAACGAGTTATTTCGCGACCTAGGTTTCTACCATGAGCGGTGTCTTCAGGCAATTTTTGATAACTGATTTTACCGTTTTTCTTTTTAAGAATGCTTACGTAATTGTGTGTTTTTTTGAATGCTCACACGTGGCAGGGAATTTTTGAACGCGCAATTTTTAAAATTAAAACGAATTATGGCGTTTTCATCCATGGTTGTATGAACCTAAGAGGTATTTCTTAGTATGGTTATACTTAGTCATAATTTCTGTTCTTTCATTTAACAGTTCGTTTTTGTTTGGGATTAGCATAATTTCTAACTTTTCTTCTTGGCACAGTCTACAACCACGGATGAAAACGTTATAATTTCTACTAATTTCAAAAATTGTGCGTTCAAAACTTCCCCATTATGTGAGCGTTCAAAAAAAAAAAAAAAAAAAAACGGTAAAAAAGCCCAGTAAAATCAGTTACTGCAAATCGCCTGAAGACACGACATGGTAGAAACGTAGGTCGCGTATTAACTCGTTTACAAATGAAGAATATATATATATATATATATATATATATATATATATATATATATATACTTACAAACCATCTGCAGACAGGCCTGTTTTGCTGTATCACCAGCTTCTGGTTTACCGCTCTGATTGAAGGCGATCCTTTAAATTGGCAATGCCCGACTTCACAATCATTCTTTACATACGTTTGCCAGGTTTGTAAATAAAATTTGGGTTAAATTTTTAAATCCTAGTCTTCGTTGTCCTCAAACTCCTTGCGGGTTAACAGCAGCTGCTTTGACAACCGCGCAACACGGTTGAAATATATATATATATATATATGTAGATATTCTGTTTTAAATCAAACAGTATATATATATATATATATATATATATATATATATATATATATATACTGTTTGATTTAAAACAGAATATCTACACAAATACGAGTATTGATTAAAAATCATGTTCAAACAGATAATTTCAATATGTCGGTTGTTAAAACTATTTCGTTAATCTTTGGGATTTTCCGTAACATTGTATGTTTACATTTGTTGATTTTGCGATACATTTCAGAGCAGAGATGATTATTTATTTGGAATCGAAAATTGTGTTATATAGGGCTTGAGTTAACTCCGATTAGACAGTGGATTCATTCGTAGTCGGGCGGTCTAAGACGCATCAGATTAATTGGTGGCTTTCCCTATGTTGTTAGGGGTTGCAGGTTCAAATCCTGCTAAAATGATACACATTTTGGTAACAAAATTTTAATCAGGCCGGTAAAGATAAATATATAAATATACTGTTTGATTCAAAACAGCATATCTATTCAAATACGAGTATCGATTAAAAATAATGTTCAAACAGACAATTGCAATATGTCGGATGTTAAATCATTTCGTTAATCTTCAGGAGTTTTTCGTAACATTTAATATATATATATATATATATATATATATATATATATTGCGTGTTAATAAAATATTGAATAGTACCGGATAACTATGGATGAATGAGACAAAATGAAATTCCTTTTAATCACCACGCCTTCCATGTTCCCTTCGTGTTCTAGTGTGGTGTCTTCCGGTTTTTGTATAAAATCTTTTAATTTCTGTTGGATTTGAAATTATCCCTTCCAATTTGATCTCTGTGATTCTCTGGACTCGCATTGTACTGCTACTGGTTTGAGATTACCAGTAAAACTTTGTACGAACTTAGTCTTAGGTTTGTTACCGAGGTAGGTAAGCAATTCTCTCAATGAAATGTTCTACTGATTTTTTTTCTATTATGAGATATCCATGCCAGAAAAACATAATAAAAATATTATTCAGAGATTTTAATTTTAATTTAATTTTCTTTTGACATAATCTAACCGATTTAATTTTGTTTTGTTATTTGATATACCACATTCTGATAAGAACATTTACGAAATGTTGCCTGATAGCCGACATATTTCTCTCTAAGTAATTTTGACATAATCTAACCGATTTAATTTTGTTTTGTTATTTGATATACCACATTCTGATAAGAGAACATTTACGAAATGTTGCCTGATAGCCGACATATTTCTCTCTAAGTACTTGGCCCCCATTTTGATTATAGACTGTGCAGCATTTAGCAAAAGTTTATAACATTTGCAGATTTCATTATTAATTAATTTGTTGTACTGACGCATGCATTTCCAAAACAGGCCAACAGGAAAAATATTTTCGAGAAACTTTTCAGGTCTTCTTGTAGCTTCTTCGGATAATTGCATCTTAGATTCCAGAATTCAGTGTATTAACCATGTTAAGCATGTCTTTCTGGGAATTATTCAATTCAAGGACACGACAGCGCTGGGAATTTCTTCTTCCATGTGCCCTGTTCTTTCAGAACGTAGGCGATCATGGCTTTCCACATCTCCCTATCTCTGGTGGCTCTAGAAAGAGACCAAGTAAACGTGTAGTAAAGATCTGACTATGTCTATAAAATATTTTCATGGCTTCTGCTCCGACGAACTTAAGTCACTGGTGCCCCTGCAAAAGGTGGTTACTCGTGCAACCAGACTGGCAACTGAGTCTCTCCCATTAACAGTTAGATAAACTAAATGCAGACGACAATTCAGCTTCTTTTCTCGCACTTCCCGCCTATGAAACTCTTTTTCATATTCTTGCTTTCCTGACGGCTACGACCTCCAAGAATTTAAATGCAATGTCAATCCCCACCTTTTATTCACTTGACTCCAGTTCTTTCTACCTTTGCAATTGTCTTCACTGTTGTGTTCACATCCTTCTCTTGACCGTTTTCTGATATCCCCTGTAAATGGTTCGTCTTTCTCTTAACTCCCTTCCTGCTTACTCTCTTATGTGGTACCCCTGTAGTCAGTGGCGGTACCGCCTTGCTTGGTGTGAAACGATTTAAAGAAATAAGCCACTGGCCTTTCTGCAAATAATACAAAATTCGATGCGTTCTGCCACAGTCTTGTTTGCATTCAACATCCAATAACAATCTGATCTGAGTAACTGAAAGAATTGGTAACCGGAAGGAACACAAGGATATTATTTGTCTTCATTTTTTTCTGCAATTAGGCCTTTTAATTTCATCTTTTAGATTTAGAATTAAACATTTACAGAGCAAAAAATATGTTTTTGATGTTTCTATACGAGATGGAGTTACTTGATAAAAATATCACTGCCCAGGAAACCTTGATAGACTCTGAGAAATTCTTCAGCCAGGACAATGGAACAGAAATTTCAAGTACGTAGTTCTCCTGTAACTAACTGTTACAGAACACTACTGAAGGTAAATCAACCACAAGAAAACAAAACAGCAACATTATTATTATTATTATTATTAATAATAATAATAATAATAATAATAATAGTAGTAGTAGGTGCACTTGGAATGATAAAAAAAGAAACAAAACAACATATTGAAAAAATCCCTGGAAACCTCAGCTTAAAAGATATACATTTTTTTTTTGCTAAGTACAGCACATACACTAAGGAGAACTTTGTCTAAGTAACGCTAGGGATGTTAGGGAGATATGAAAGAAACATGAAATGGAGCCATAACAACACACCACTTCTTGCCTTAGACTTCAGACTTCGTAGGTAGTGCGACCAAAGCAGAAATAGATTTATAATAACAAATGACATAGCAATAGTACAAAATACGGTGTGTTTACTTAAGATTGTCAGTCGTAGCCAATCGTAACCATTCAACGACAACATAGATTTGAAATAAAAATTAAAATATTGATTTCAATACAAATGTGAAAGGCCTTTCAGACGAATTCATATCATTTATTAAATAACTTGACCAATTCTTGTCAAAACGATGTCAAAATTTATAAGCATGTGTAGATACAACTCAAAATTCTATATTCCTTTTTTTTTTAGTTAAACAAATGCTATTCTCCGAAAAAAATAGAAAACAAGCAAGAGATTATTTAAGTTAGATTACGATCGTACAGAGATAAATAAGTCTGTTCTTACAAAAACTCTTCAAAGAGAAATCTCAAACGGAGAATCATTCCAGGAGTGAAATTATTTGGTAAAACTATCATTAAACTCGAACTATACATAGAAGTAATAAAATCTCCAGCCAAGACATCGGAGTAGAATTCCAAGTTGAGAAATAAGAAATGTTGTTGTTCCACAAGAGAAAAAGATGAAAATTACTGGCACTACAAATCATCTAGACTAAGAAAAAAAATGTCACTGTAGATATTCGGCGAGGGAATTAAATTAAACAATGAAATAAAAGAGAAACAGTCAGAAAGAGATTAAACCCTTCAGATGTTAAGTATCGGTTAACCCCAGAATTTGTGTAAGCACAATACAAAGATTAAATACGTTACATTACATCAGCTCACCGGGAATGATGGGAAAGAAATTACAACAGCAACAACAACAATAACGTGTTAATCTAAAATGAAGATACAGTAAATATATATCCAGACCCAATTGACCACCTTGTATCAGGTCGAAAAGTGTTAGCACCCATAGAATATTAACTCCACATAGGAAAATACAAATTTTACGGAGAGGAAACTGCTCGAGACCATTATGAAGACAACCCAGCCTCGGTTACAGAGATAGAACCTGTAACAATTTCATGGGACTTTACAGCTCTGGCCAAAAGTTTTGCAACACTATGTAAAAGTATAGTTTCAGAGAAAGTGAGTAAAACCATGGATAATCAATGAATAGGATGTGTTTAAGTTACTTATGCAAATTTTAAGTAATTTGCATGGGCGAGTTCTCGACTCTATGAAATGAGAAGGAATATTTTTTTTCTGTGAGAAGAAAAAAAAAAAAAGAAGAGCGTAGAGGTTGGATCCTATTTTCTTTTTGAACCGCATATTCGGTAGACAGAGTGAAGTCGCAACCTATGATCGCCTACATCCTGAAAGGACAGAGCACATAGAAGAAGATATATGCAAACTGTTTATAAGAAATTATAATGTGACTATAAAGCGGGGGATCAATTCTATATTATAAACAATACATAAACTGATCCCTCATTTTGTGGCCATGCTAGTTTCTATATATTTATAGTCTAGATTTATGGGCTTGAGCTAGTGGATGATGGAACGAGGGTTGCATGGTGTAACGGGAGAATGCGTGCTAAGGGCCACTAGGGATAGGGAGACGTGGAGGGCCATGATCGCTTACGTCCTGAAAGGACAGAGCACATAGAAGAAGAAGAAGGCCGAGATGACAGTTCCTGCATATTGTAATGTATCTGTAGCCTTTAATATTTTTTGTATTCAGTTATCACTTTCAAACCCTTTCTGTTACGTGTATTTTAGAGTTTGAGTTTTGTTTAACGGCATATCAACACCTCTGGGTTATTTGATGCCAAAAAGGTGGGGTTTTAAGACATTTTTAATGTTCGGTTATATTGAGAAAGTTGATTTTGTCTGATTTTAATGAAATTTTTAAAAAGATATTATTTTAGAAAACTGAAAATGTCTGCTACTGTTGTTTTTAAGCCCCTTGTTTTCGTATAAAATAATCTGTTACAGATTCATTTTCTCGTCTCCTAAGAAGTTATTTCCGTATATAAAGCAATAATTTTGGGTTCACCTTTTGTTGAGAAATGTTCACGCAATATTCTTAAAGCATGCCTGCCTTCATCCCTGGCTTCTCTCATATTGAAGAAACGACATCACATAGCAATCCAGTACTCTCCTCTTTGAACTACGTAACGCAAATTTAAACTGGGTGAATTTTTTAAAATCTTTTTCGGTTATGACTGTCGTAAATGGTTTAAATATTGCTGGTAATCCCTTTTAAAACCATGGCTATTAGCAGCCCATCTGAGATGGTCTCACCTGCCATTTTTAAGGCATTTGTGACATTCTTAGCTCGTATAAAATAATCTGTTACAGATTCATTTTCTCGTCTCCTAAGAAGTTAATTCAGTACATAAAACAATAATTTTGGGTTTACATTTTGACAAGTAGGGTTCACGCAATATTCCTACAGCTTGGCTGCCGTCGTCCCTGGTTTCACTCATTATTAAAGCCAAAATCCTGTCATCCAGGCATTGTAGTAATTAGGCGAACACGGTCGCATTTCTTTCCATGAAATCATCATCTTCCTTCTGGTCCTCTTGCTAAAAAATGATGTCCTGAATTTTTCGTATTCTAAGGTAGCCTAGGAAGTTTACATGGCTGTCTCCCCAGTATATATATATGCACACAAAAAGTCCAAAAATATCCACTTCTGTGAGTTATTTAATGCCAAAAAAGTTTTTAAGGTATTTTTTAATGTTCGGTTAGAGTGAGAATATTGATTATGTCAGATTTTAATGAATTTAAAAAAAGTCTTTTAACGAGTAAACATGCGGCAATAGTTTTCATGGCTTGTACTAGATTTTCATAACTGGTGGTAAAGAGTATACAGAGAAACAACCCTGTTTCGCTATTGCTTCTCGCAGGAAGTGAACCGACTCCAACTGATTGGCTCCCTTTCCATGAACGTGACAGGAGGGAAATACACACTCCCTCCTCATATATTAATTAGATAAAATTTTCAAAATTCAAAGGTGTCGGATGTACATTTCGACATAGGATCTCTAATAGAGACTCTACGTCACGTCAGCGACATTGTTTTTCCAAATGGCGAAGGCCCTGAGTTAGTGTGGAGGGTTTTTTAGGTTAACAACGGTCACAAAGTAGAAAAGGACAGAGCTGGTAGTCGCGGGGTTACAGGGTGTTAAAATGGTATATTTAGGAAGGGGAGGAATAGGAGTTAATATTTTATAAAGATAGACAACTAAATGAGTTAAATTACTTTTTAAAGTTAAGATTTTGGGCTGTTTGAAGAGGTGTATTTAGGCGAGAAGGAATGGGTTTCAATATAAGATTTTAAAATTTTTAATTTAAGTTTATTTGATTAAACCTTTTAGGTAGAAGCGAGCTAAATGCCAATTACAGGAAGTTATCAGTTTAAAAATTATTAGAGAAAAAATATTAGAGAAAATAATATATATATATATGTATATATATATATATATATATGTGTTAACCAAGGAAAAAGGGGTTTAGTAAAAGAATCCATATTTTCTAAAGATAGGCAATTAAAGGAGCTTGGGATAGGAAAGTAGGGGGGTGAAAATACTTTTAAGGTTAACGTTAGGGTAAAATTAAGATTAAAACTTAAATTGAATCCTTTTAATTTATATTCTAACATCTAGTCAACGGGGATTTAAATTCTAAATTTAAGTATTCGAAAAATTTGCCTTGTGGCGGCACTTACTGATGAATTCCCTCCTAAGATTCAGTAGCCGGTGTTGGTGGGGGGTATTTTAATATTGAAATTTTTTCTTGTATTATTTAACGATCAGTAACTCCCGATATCTTAGTAGCTTTCTTGTCTTACGCGAGCTGGAACTGAGCCAAATCATATATTAAGCAAACCACAGCAGTAAAATCTTTTGGACATACTTTGGAATTTGAACCTGAATTACGTATGTTTTTTTCTGAAATTGTTCTGAACCACATAGTTTCTTTCCGCTGCAAAATTAATTGCCACGGAAAGAGATAAAAAATATATAAAAAATAATTTTTTTTTGCTTCACAAGGAAAAACAAAAGAAAAAAGCGAAACTCAATAACATAACATTTAAAGCTTGAATTGCAACCTGGGAAAACATTACTCTCTTTAAAGATTAAAGAACAGGTGTGTATGCCACTTCACAGGTAGTTCTGTATTTCAGAAAAATAATGCTTTTTATATTGATTCTTTATGGTTTTTAATAATGAACAACGATTTTTTGTTCATTGATTGATACAACCAATGTGAATAACCCCATGGAATTCATGTTTTTTCTATGAATCATGGACTTTTTCTTTATTCTATACGAGGAGAAATAGAATATCAATGGGTTGGACAACATTCATGACCTTAGTAAGTTACGTTGACATCTCCTTAACAACGTCAACTAATGCGATTATATTTTAAAACATTGAATTATTTGTGGATTTCACATATTTGTTACTATTGATACAAATCTCGCGAGATGTGAACTTGACTTTTCCAGAAAAATCCAGAACATCTTTGCAGTAACTTTCTTCTCGGGCACCTCTCTGCTCCTAGATTTCCTGCTAACTACCATCTTCAAAAACAACAGTGTTCAAACAAATTGGATATAATCAAACTGTTGATGATGGCGTGTAATCGATTCGACTATCAATCGGCAGCTTCTCATTATGGATGCAATGTATTATTCGACGTATAAATCTTAGGACAACAAATATGAGGGAAAAGAAATCTGAAATTTAAATCAATAGTTTGTACCTGAACAAAGAATTCAAAAGAATTTGTCACAGTGACATCGTCGATTGGTGACTGTCTACACTTCGACAATTAATCTTTAACTGCTCGTCAGGAATAAATCTACATCGTATCAGGAGATTACGGTCTTAACTGAAATAGCTATCAAAATCAAGGGTAACTATAAATTCAATGGGCGCAAAGATGTGGTCGATTGCGAAGCAGTGATCCCTTGAGATTGTTAGCTGTTAGCTTCTATGTGCTATATCGCCATCGTATGAAATCATTATCATCGAATTATCGGAAAAGAATGTGGACCATAAAACATGGGGATGTTCATGAATGTTCCCATATTTCGCAGATGCCTCATTCGAGTAAGTTCTCCCGTACAAGAGAACATGACTAAGGACTGGACGCACGCTATTCCATGCATCTGTGGTAAAAAATATAAATGACAATGAGAGATATCCCCCTTAAGATAAGGCGGCAAAAACACCGCAAGGCCCTAACATGTATGGAAATAGAAAATTCAAGCGTAACTGACCACATATAATCTTAATCTGTTAAAGTCTAACAATTAACCGTTATGTTCGCCCTTCATATCCCAATAAACAGCGCAATCTTATCGCTTACCCTGCAGCCTGTATCTTGAAAGGCTTTTTGACCTTGTAAAGAGTACACATGCTTGTATAAACCAAAAGGATATCAAGAATTTTTCTATATGTAAGACTAATAATAATTAATGTTGTGTATTTATTTATATTTACATATTTATAGTCTGCGGCCATATCGTGTTGAATGCACCGGTTCCTGACCGATCACCAACCTTCCATAAAAGGGAAAGGAATATAGACTTTTTTAGTTATGGTGGTGCAGTGGATATCGACTTGGAATGACAAATCGGGGTTCCGAGTTCGAATTTCCAATTGGATTCCTTGCATTCACTTGCGCACAATAATCTTGGGAAAGGTATTAATCCGTCTCTTGCTTCCAGCTATGGGTTAAATAATACGACAGATTGGGTTCCATAGATTTGGCTCGCAATCAGTCTACCGAAGAAAGCAATGGCAACGTACTGGAGGATAATCTTTTGCCCAGACTGAATATAATATTTGGAATCAAGATTACGGCTTGTACTTGGCGTAAAGTGGGGGATCGGTTTTATATTGTTATGAATTAAAAAACTGATCCCCCACTAATTATTAATCTCTTCCCCCTTTAGCCATTTGTTGTTTAAGAAATCTTTTCTTATTTCACAAACAAAATATTTTCATTTTTCCAACCAAATATCATCTGATATTTAAATTGTGGGGACTTCAGTTGTGTTTGACACAAGAACAATTTGACAAACGTAGCCGAAACCCCTACAAAGATTTGATTGACTGGTTCCATTAAAAACATAAAAAATATCACATGAGAAAATATTGTTAAAAATGAAATTTATGTTGGCCATGAGTATTCAATAAATCAAGATACACTTGGTCAATTTCTTTTCTCAACCAATTAAATATTTATCGTATCTACACTATGTGCAGACTGACAGAAAATTTCAATTTAAAATTATAATCCATCAATATATTTTGGGTGGGGGAATCGTCGTCGTCCTGTGGCCTCGGCCGAGATAGAACCCACTACACCACTCCAGTATTCTCTGTGCATTTGGAACCGTGGCGCAGTTTATAGAGAAATTCATAATCTTGTCAAATAGCTGAATACTTGATGCTTCGCCAGAGCTACCAAGGGTGTTTTTATTGTGACACCAAAACTAGATGGGTTTGTTATTTATCTTATAACCGGCGGGAAGCGACCCCCACTGCACCACAACGCACATCCGTCACTTTAAACGTTCAGTGTCGGGTGTGCGTTGTGGGGTAATGGTTTGAATGAATTTCTACAATATTGAGTCTAATTGATAATTTCAAAATTTCATATGAAGTTTTGTTTCATTAATTACCCTGAGAATCCGTTAATTTTGAGTATTGTCTTATTTGTTCGGTCCTTTTATGGAAGGCATTCAGATACCTTTGTCTATTAAGTGTTCGGCTTTTTACAACCAGGTCTTGAGGTTTTCTTGTAGTTGTTTTTATTTTTATGTTGCTAATATTTTTTTTCCAAGATGTGATACATTTCGTTTGACTTTAATATATCGCACATAAATAAGTTAGCATGAAAATATGATGAAAACGCGATGATGGCAAGGGTTATCAATGAATCATAGTTATCGCACTTTATTTAAAATCTAAAGAGTTCAGATTAAAATATTGCTGTTTTTTTGTTTTGTTTTTTCGTGAAGAATTCTGGATCTTCGCTTTACAGAATCTCAGTACATTGTTTCAAAAATTATGTTTCATTTCAATTTTCTTTTCTAAAAAGTCTTATGACGGAAAGGCCATAGAAAGCTAACACGGACTCGGATATAAAGTTGAATAGTCCAGCCTCAGAAAACGTAGTACAAAGGTAAACGCAGACTGAAGATTACTTTCTCTCGCAGGCGTCCTGACTCACTCATCCACTCACTCTGTGGTTACTACTCAGTCACTTTTTTTTAATATCATATCACCACAAGCAAGGCGGTCCAATGCCACTATAGCGCAGGGGGTTAGATAGAGCTATTGGGTATAGGAAATGTCAGAGGGAGGGTGATAGACCAGTTAGGAGGGACGTAGGGAGAGTGGTGGAGGGAATGGGTGCGACTATTGCGCATGGGGCTACATAGGGGAAGGTAAAGAGAAGGAAAGGTATTAATTCATCTCTTCTGTCCAGGTATTGGCTAAATAATAGAACAGATTGGCTTCTGTAGCCTTGGCTGGCAACCAATCTGCCGCAGAAAGCAATGGCAACCTACAGCGAGATAATCTCTTTCGAGACATGATCGCCCAAAACTTGTATCTCGTATGGCACTTAACTGACTGAATATAATAGTTGGAATCATGATTAAGGTTTCTACTGGGCATAAAGTGGGGGATCAGTTTTCTATTGTTATGAAGTTATAAACGTATCCCCCACTAATTACTGTTTAACAATATAATACATCTCTTCCCCTCTAACTATGAGTCAAATAACAGATTGATTTCTAAAGCCTTGGGTGGCAACCAGTCTACCGTAGAAAGCAATGACAATCTACTGCGGGTTAATCTTCTACCTAGTCTGTCATGTCTCTTACGAGACATGATCGCCCAAAGCGTGTATCACGTATGGCGCTTAACTGACTGAATGAATATAATAGTTGGAAACTTGATTAAGGCTTCTACTGGGCATAAAGTGGGGGATCGGTTTTATATTGTTATGAAGTAATAAATTGATTCCCCACTAATTACTAACTAATAGTATAATACATCTCTTCTCCCTCTAGCTAATAGTCAAATAACAGGATAGATTTACTGCGAGATAATCTTCTATCCAGTCAGTCATGTCTCTTACGAGACATGATCGCCCAAAGCGAGTATCACGTATGACTCTTAACTGATGCTAGATTGCCCATAGTTTCCTTTCGACGAGTACTTTAAGTTTTTTATAATAATCGAATTTACCGAGGTGAAGTAATTATTGCTTCCCAGTGTGCTCTAAAATATATCTTGCGATCAATTAACTAGACATATAATGAATAATTTATTTCTTGATTGAATTTTTGTTCACTTCCCTTGCATCCTTATTTTCAAAATGGGTTTATTGTCTTCCTTTTTATTTTTCACGGTGCATTTTTTTCTTTTGATTTGTTTTAGGCACATGTCATTCACCTTTCTGTCGTCTTGAACGAAAGGGTAAAATGTTTTATTCATGTGAATTCTTGATATTATTATGCATTCATTATATTGTTTGAATGCCATGAGGCCCCAATTCCAAGACCAACACGTTCTTGTCGATATTTACGCTATATAATAATCTCTTACGGTTGGATGTCAAGTTTGTTTTGCTTTGGCTGTTTAGAGAATGAAACTGTAAATTATCTCTGCTGCTGGAAGTCTACAATGCACATTTTACGAGGGTCGTTCAATGAATAAGGTGAATTTTTCGGTATATTTCTTCTACGAGGGTCATTTAATAAATAAGGTGAATTTTTCGGTATAAATCTTCTTCGAGGGTCATTCAATAAATGAGACGAATTTTTAGGTATAAGAACTTCTAATACAGATAGAAGCGTACTTCTTTTTTTTTTCTTAATTTTTCCTTTACTTCTTTTTCAAAGGGATTTAAATTTTTTGGCAGATTGAAAAAAAAAAAGCTTAATCCTGAACTTGTTTATTAAAATTTGACCCCAAGAAAAGCAGAACCGCCATTAGTGAGAGGAGAACATTATAATGGCTGTCGAAGGAATGATAAGAGGAGGACGAGAAACAAGGAGAAAGAAGATGGTAGTTGACGTTGCATTTAAACTTGTTGAGATTGTAGCTATCAGAGAAGCAAGCAAAGGAAAAGGAGTTTCACAAACGTGTAAATGTGAAAAAAGAAAGTGCTAGAGCAGAAGAAGTGGTTACATTTAATTATTTCAAGAGTAGAAGGTGGGACCTAGTTGCTAATGCAGTAACACGCGTAAATACATGTGGTCGATGAAAAATGGAGAAAATGGGCATCAGTAATGAAAAGGACAAAACGATTCCACATCATGCCGATGAGAAATAGAACTTTAAAGATTGAAATGATATCTGATAACTTTTTTAACGAAAAACAACTGACATGTCAGAAAGTCTTTTTCAAACCTTTTTTCCTGATTATTATACGCTTGTCATGTATTTATGAAGTGCACTTAAGCTAGGGAATAATGGACAATATCATCGAAAATAAAGGAAAAACTTGAAGCAGCTGAAATGTGGTTCTACAGGAGGATGCTGTGGATATCCTGGATCGAGCATGTGAGCAATGATAAGGTTTTGGAAAGGATGGAAACAACAAGGAAATTAATACAGAGCATCAGAAAAAGACTTGAAGCAGCTGAAATGTGGTTCTACAGTAAAGCCCGGCGTTGTTAGGGTGTAATGAAAGCTTTTAAACTAATCCCTGTTCCTGGAGCTCAGACTCTTTGGACGTTGGCACGAAAGAATAAAATGCAATCGTTGTTTCCAGTTAAAGCGAAACCGTAGACTGAAAGAAAAATGAATGCATGTAAGTCAAATGTTGATTTCATGGTATCGATAGGTGTGTGATAGCCGTCGTGGGTGGGGAAACACAGTAAGATTGTGCGCATGACCGCAGTCGACTACCAAGACTATACTGGATTCGTAAGCTCTGCTTGCTGTATCTTCTTCTTTGTACCCTTTTCTGTAAATACATCTTTCTTTAACCTACACCTCATGTTCCGTGTTATATCGCCGTGAACCCACTTTTGACTCCAGCCGAAACAATCACTGAAAAAAGTTGCCGACCAACTAAAACCTGAAAGAGAACCTCATGGAACTGTATGGGCAAATATATATTTTTGACTCTTTATTGACCAAACTAATAACTATTCTTTATATACACATTTGAGGATTTCCAAAAAGTATAGCAATTAAATGTCTTCGCTTTCTTAACTGGGTAAAGATATTTGACCCTTCCTTCCTCTTCGTAACACTTCGCTTGCCAGCAGTAAAGCCTACGTTTCTGTTTTGAATGTAAAAAATTGTAAATTTTGTGTATATATCATCATTCGTAAATTAAGTATTTGTATGTGATTTAATTCTGAGTTTTGGTCAATATTTTTTTCTTTTGTTACAGTTAACACGTAACAGATAAAATAAATTCACTGTCGAATCATGGGTAACTATGTTTCCATTCTAATGGTGCTCAGTTCAATATATTTGTTTTCCAGGGGATTGGTGGCATTTTAAATTAGATGACTAAAGCAGGTATTTTGTTTTTCCTTAGGACCTGAAAGCGACTCCCAGACGATTGTTAATATATTTGTTTTCCAGGGGAATTCCTACGTGACTGAAGCCGAGATGCAGGAGAGAGGTTAGTAATATTGCAGATTCCGCTTTTGATTCTCTCAAGAAGGACCGTACTATACGTGAGAGCAATATTCTAAGCATAGACGATGTAATATATTGTTTCTGCGATAGGGATTCTTATACCATCTCTGATAACTTGAATTATAAAAGCAACCGCAAGTCTTTAAAAAATACTATCTAAGGATAAATAAAAAAGAACAAAAAATGCAGAATATGGCGTGAAATTTTAATTAAAGAAATAAAGGAATTCCGAACAAAAACAAAATGGAATATAACTGGTTTGAAGTCACAATTGGTTTAATGCATATTTTTTTTTTAGCAAAATGTGTTTTGTCACCGGGTTAAAGCTAATACTTTGCAAGAGCAAAAATATTTATGAGTTCCAAGTCGGCTGAGAATTATAATTTTGGTACTAAGATTAAAATATTGGTATATATTTCTGAACATTATAAAAACATTACCGGCAGCTGCAAGTCAAGAAATATCATTGCAAATTTTACGCATGTTTACCCAAACCAAAATTGTCAACAAATACAATTGGGTGTAAAAAACACACAAACATGTGTATATTATGATATAAGAGATATGTATTGTGGTGCAGTGGATATCGTCTTAGAACGAGCAATCGGAGAGCCGAGTTCGAATTACAGTTGAATTTGTTGCATTCATTTAATAGCAAGAAAACTTGGGAAAGGTATTAATCCGTCTCTTCCCTCCAGTTATGGGTTAAATAATAGGAGAGATTGGGTTCTATAAACTTGGTTGGCAACCAGTCTACCGCAGAAATTAATGTTAATCTACAGGGGAAAAATCATCTGTTCAGTCAGACATGTCTCTTTTGAGAAATGAATACGCAAGTGTGTAGATAATTAACTGACAAAATGTATAAACAAATGCAAAACGTTCTGCACATATATATATATTGTGTTAAATTCATTTATTTTATTTTATAGAATAATATAATTTATAAAAGATTTTAAATTATTACAATGGGTGTTCCATATTTCACCGCGTCCTAATGCTATTATCGCGACTCGTCAGACCCAATTGATACAACAGTTGGTCCTCAAAATATCCCACACTACTCTTCTATTATTTTAAAAATGAATTCTTATATATATATATATATTCAGTAATGGATTTGAACACTCAAGGCTACTGGCGCGTATTTACGTTGTATATAACACGCTGAAGTCAGCCTTCTTTTAGCAATATTTTCAGCACAATTAATGGCATTTTCATTATGCAAACATTGGAAAATTAGTAAATCAAATACTCAATTTTGTATATAAGAAACCTCAAAAATAGTGATTCATAATTCAATATAACATCGTAAAAATGTTGAATCAAATAAAGGATGTTTAATACAATTATATGAAAAATTATTAATACCCATTTTATTCAAACAAAGGAAAAATTCCAAGAAGTTGAATTTAAAAAAAAGAAAAAAAAATTAAAAACATGTGCATTAAAACAAAGTATTTAAAATAACATAATCAAAAAATATTGAAAAGAAATATTTGAAACTAAAAAAAGTTTCTTTAAATACTGTTACTACTTTCACACACACACACACACACATATATATATATATATATATATATATATATATATATATATATATGTGGATGTACGTTTTGGTGCAGTGGATATCTGCTTGGAACGAGAAATTGAGGTGCTCTGCATTCACTTACGCGCTAATATTCTTGGGAAAGCAATCAATCCGTCTTTTCCCCTCCAGTTAAGGGCTAAATAATAGGATAGAGTGGGTTCTATAGCCTTGGCTGGCAACCAGTCTATCGCAGAAAGCAATGGTAACCTACTGACTGGGCAGAAGATTATCCCGCAGTAGGTGCTATTACATTCTGCGGTAGACTGGTTGACAGCCAAGGCTATAAAACCCAATCTGTCCTGATATTTAACCCATAACTGTTGGGAAGAGACGGATTAATACCTTTCCCAAAGGTATTTGTGCGTAAGTGAATGCAAAGAATTCGGTTGGAATTCGGACACTGCACCACAACGCACATCCGCTATCTACTTTACCTATTGTGAGTATTAATGTGTGAAAGAATGAAAGAATGATAAAACTTGCGTAAGAAATCCGTTCTGTGAGAACTTACTACGATAACCACGAGTCGGCCATTAACTGCCATCTTCTTCTATGTGCCCTGTTTCTTCAGGACGTAGGCGATCATGGTTCTCCACGTCTCCCTATCTCTTGTGGCTCCAAGTATGCTTGCTCCTGTTACACCTCGCAACCCCCGTTCCGTCAGCCACCTGATCAGGCCCTGCAAATATGTTATCCGCTGCTTTCCTCTGTCTCTCTTTCCTTCTATCTGGCCAGTCAGTATCAGGCTCTCCATCCTTATTACATGTCCCAGGAACTTCAGTTGCTCAGTATTAATTTCCTGAGAATTGGGATTAATCAACGTGGCAAACACTTTTGTTTACTGAGTACACGCCTGTGAAAATTAATTGAAACAACTGCTTTAGTTTCCTTTGTTTTAAAATCTGTTTTAAAATTACTTTTGCTGTTCTATTTTCCCCCAGATTAGGGCATTTGCTATGATGAAATTTGTTTGGCCTTGGAAAATATTGCGTCATTGATTATTGCATCAGATTGTTGTCACGTTCAAACACTATTGTCTCGACTGCCATTGTCTGCGATGCATATTACTGCAAGTGTACGAATATTGTAACGCTGCACGAACACACTGGCAAATCTTACCGTGAGATCGCGAATGTTGTTGTTGTTACCCTTATATTAGTCAGATGAAGAAACAAAGTGGATCCACCAGTCCAAAATGTAAAAGAAAATGCTGTTGGAAAAAAAACGCCAAGACGACGTTTATTGGATCAGGAAAAGAGTGAAAGATCCAAGGAAGACAATATTTGTTTTGTTTCAATTAATTTGCACGAGTCTTCAGTAATCCAGTAACAACTTTTAGTATGAAAGAAATACACTAAAAAGTGGTGAGTAGGTTATTATTTTGTTCTATTTTTAATCATCTCACTCTATGCAAGGAATTCTACTGCCACTGTTGCGTCGGGGTTTACATAGGAAAAACTGATAAGAAACAGGGGTTAGTTATAGGAAATGTCAAGAGGAGGGTAATAGACTGATGAGAATACCGAGGATGGTGGTGGAGTAGATGAAAAAAAGCTTGTGAGAATGGATGCGAGTTAATGAGATAGGAGATGTCTATTGACCTTACATTTAAATTCCTGGAGAGTGTAGCTGTCGGGGAAGCAAATATATGGATGGGAATTCCACAAGTGAAAAGAAGCTGTTAGAGTAGAAATTGCCGTTACATTTTATCGGTTTCACTGTAAAAGCATAAGACCTAGTTGCTAATCTAGCAGCTCGTGTAAATTCATACCTAGAGGGCACCAGTGATCTAGCTTCATTGGGGTAGAAGCTGTGAAAGTATTTATACAAGAGGCACAGGGAAGCCGCGTCACGCCGGTGAGAGAGCGACTGCAGCCGATCTGCCAAGTCGGTATCGATCACATTACAGATTCTCGGTTGGATTTTTTCAAAAAACCCCGAGGTGAATAACAGAGGCACCCGAACAGATGTGGCAGCAGTATTCAATACACGGTAGATTTATATATGTGCAGGATGAACTCAGGCGGGAAAAACTTCCTGGCCCTGCACAGTGAACCGACCTTCTTAGCAGCGAATTTAGCAATAGATTTGGTATAGTCATTCCACTTGAGGTCTGCTGAGAGTGTGAGGCCAAGGAGACGTATTGTTTTACTCTCAGGGAAGCTGGTGGGGTTTTAAAAAATTTTTTTTTACATGTTCGGTTATTCGGAGATTGATTTAGTCAGATTTTGATGATTTTTTTTTATTTTAGAAAATTGAAGATGTCTTCTAGTTTTTTTTAATCATCTCACCCCAAGCAAGGCATTCCACTGCCACTATTGCGCAGGGGGTTACATAGAGCTATTGGGTATAGGAAATGTCAGGAGGGACGTAGGGAGAGTGGTGGAGGGAATGGGTGCGACTATTGCGCATGGGGCTACATAGGGGAAGGTAAAGAGAAGGAGTGGTTAGACATAGGGAATGTCAGGAGGAAGGTGACAGATGAGTAAGGATACCGAGGATGAGGGTTGGGCAGATGGGAAGAGTGTTTGATAGAATGGGAGCAGGTTAATGTGTTAGGAGGTGTCTATTGACCTTACATTTAAACTCCTAGAGGTTGTAGCCGTCGGGGAAGGAATCATGCGGAAGGGAATTCCACAGGCGGGAAGTACGAGAAAAGAAGCTGTTGGAGTAGAAGTTACGGCTGCATTTTATCGGTTTCACTGTAAAAGGATGAATTTTGTTTTCAAAAATGTTTTGTTAGTAATAATCTTTTATAGTATTTTTCTTTCAAAAATGTATATTTCTCAATCAAAGTCTATTTTCATAATTTTATAGTGTTTTGACCCCAGTTTGGGTGTGGTAACTATTTACTCATAATTGGGACCCTAACACTCTGGGTTAGAGGCCTTATTGCCGGATGTATTTTAGTTAGAAAGAACTGGTTTGTATCATTCCAAAGTATAGTGGCTCTCCGAATAATGCCCATTCAATCGTAGATTGTTAGGATTCGCTTATATAACCCTTGGTGTTGAGGAAGATTGAATGATATAACAAATTGTTCGTTCTTTCTTTTATAATGATTTCAATTATTGGATGTGCTTGATAATATCGGAGAAAACTGTGAGACTGTTGGATATTACAAGATGTAATTAAAAGCATTGTTAAATTTCGTCTGGTTCTCTGGAAGTTGGGGATGGAAATTCATTTCTAGTGCAGAATGTATGGGAATATATTATCAAATAAATTGGCAGACATACTGGCATTGTATTTATTGACATCACAGAGGGCTTTCGGAGTCAACCATAAATTTGTTTACGAAATCAATGTCAATTAGGAGTGGCCTCAACAACAATTCCCTGGGTCGTCGGCTCGGCAATTCTTTGAATCAAATAAATGAAACAGCTTAAAGTAACCTAAATTACAGTCTGATTTGACGACAAAGTGGTAACTTGGCTTCTACGCAAAGGATCTCATATAACATCTGCTTGGCCGTCTATATCTGTTTTCCTCAATATAAAATTGGTAGTGGTGATTTTCTAACCACCGCTTAAATGTGGCATCAGATTGCCCGATGATGATGTATTAACATCGAAACTTTCTAGCTATTAAGTTGCGGTATGTAGTTATTTTAATACTGATAACAACTATATACCTATGCTCTACTTTCGTTTGAGCAATTATGAATGTAAATATCTAACTGTAAAATGTACTTATATCATTATTAACCTCTTTATATATATATATATATATATATACTAGCAGTAAAGCAAGGCGTTGCTCGGATGTAATGAAAACTTTAAAACAAATCCATGGTCCTGGAGCTCAGACTCTTTCGACGTTGGCACAAAAGCAATAGTTGTTTCCAGTTAAAGCGAAACCGAAACAAAAACTAAAATAAAAGGGCTGAAAAAATGCAGACATACATATATATATATATAAAAGACAAGATGTTTGTGTGTGTGTCTGTTTATCTATCTGTATGTCATACAAATCCACAACAATGGATTAGTTTTAAAGTTTTCATTACACCCGAGCAACGCCGGGTTATACTGCTAGTCTCTTATATGTATGTGCTCTTCCAGGTATACGTCAAATTATGTCGTTTTCGATTATCCACCATTTTCAAAAAATATATTGAAAAGTAAAAATCAAGTTTCAGTCATTTTATCATCTATCAAATATTAAAGTCGTAATACCGGTAAAAACGCGTTAAGAACATATAAAATCATGGTACTGTACAATAACCAAGAATAAATGTACATAAAATCATATTCAAATACGTACATTTACAGTAAATGTTATTATGATCATCATAAATATCACAGAACGAAATATGAAAACATCTGGGACTCTGTGTTTTCGTCTTATTTCGCGGTCTTTAACAACTTAATATTGGCGTTTGTCAATATCTACCGTTTGACGTCATTGTCAGCGCCAGTTGTGATTACCTTGATATTGAAATTCAGTTCACTTTCGGCATACGTACGATATAGGTCTGATTATCGCCTACTTTCTCCTTCTCATGCATTTGTGATTTTATATTTTGCCTCAATGGCTCCTAAGCAAATTCCCGGCAAAAGTTTTAAGTACCATTCCATAACGCTGAACGATGTTGTAAAAATCACCAAATTGTAAGCATCTATATTTATAAATATCTAAATTCGTAAATTTAGATTCCATTTTCTTACTGCAGTATTTTAAAACTTAAAATTCTATGATTGATTGTTAATGATTATATATTATTAAAATGAATTTCTGACTGGCAATATGGCTTCCGCTTTGCCAGGTCCACGGCCGACCTGCTAACAACCGTAACGGTGTACATGCTACAGACCCTTGATGAATCTGACGAGGCTCGCGCGGTTGCTCTGGACATCTCCAAGGCTTTCGACATAATATTGTCACTCTGGCCTCCTATGCAAACTACGGGGTTACGGTATTACCGGTCGCCTGCTTGACCTAATCCAATCTTTTCTAAATAACCGCAAAATGAAGGTCGTTTTGAATGGGTGTGGCTCTTCATCCTACAGCACGAATGCTGGTGTCCACAGGGCTCTATCCTAGGCCCGACGCTCTTCCTTATTTTCATCAACGACCTCCCAGATGAGATCAAGTCCCAAGTAGGCATCTACCCAGATGACACTACAATATACTCCCGCACCAGTAAGAAACCTGTCGTGGCGGACAGACACAATTTCGCTGCTGACCTTGAACGGGATCTACACGCTGTGGTGAACTGGGGCAAGAAGTGGCTTGTCAACTTCAATTCGTCTAAGACCAAGCTGTTGTCTGTCAACCACTCCTGCCTCCCATAAGCATGGACCAAGCGATTCTCCCGGAGAGCAATACACTACGCCTCCTCGGACTAACCCTGTCCTCAGACCTCAAATGGAACCACTATATTGAATCCATAGCAAAATCTACTGCTAAGAAGGTTGGGTCACTATGTCGATCCAGGATGTTTTTTCCGCCTGAATCCATCCTGCATATATACAAGTCAACCATCTGTCCGTGCATGGAGTACTGCTGCCATTTATGGTCAGGCGCCACAAATATAGCAATTATGAAAATAAAACTATCAATGTCATAGTGATAAAACCCAACTACAAATAAAGATTGCCTCAGTAAGTATAAGAGTCCATTCGAACAGTATAGGACAGAATTTGTCTGTAGAACAGTTGATGAAGAAAATAGAACGATATGAAAACCTACTCGTTGCTTTTTCTTCTTTATTTTTCATTCTTCATTTCTTTTATCACCATTTAAATACTTGGCTATGAAGAAATGACCCAGGGGAGTAATAATAGAGGCAATGATAGCAGAGTTAAATTTATACTCGTCTCATTTTCGTACGGCCTTTAACGTCTGGTTCAGAGGTGAGGGAAATGTACGTCGGCTTCCTGTGTAGGCGGATGGCAAGCATATGGAATAATTAACAATTTTGTGCTTTGAAATTCTATAGGAAGTCACTGGACACAAAAGATAGAATTCTAGGAAGAGAATAGATACAAGTATTTGATAATCAGTTTTATTTGACATTCTTTTAATATTTATGCATGCAACCGAATTTTTGAGAAGCGCTTAGTCACTAGAATTTTTTTTTATAATCGCGTGGCCCCAAGCAAGTCATTTTATTGAAGATACAGGTTAGTGAGATAGGAGATGACTATTGACCTTACATTTAAATTCATGGAAATTATAGCTGTCGGGCTATCTATCTATCTATCTATCTACTGTTTTTCTTATTATAACGATATCGCCCCAAGCAAGGCAGTTTACTGCCACTGGTGTGCAGGGGGTTACATCGGAGGAAAGTTAAGAGAAAGTGTGACAGGTTACAAGGAGTGTCAGGAAGAGGGTACTGATGAGAGTAGAGTAGACGAAGAAAAAAGCATGAGAGAAAGAGAGAGAGAGACGATGCAAGTTAGTGAGATAGGAGATGACTATTGACTATACATTTAAATTCTTGGAGATTGTAGCTGACGGGCTATCTATCTATCTATCTACTTATCTACATATTGTCCCAACCAAGGTAGTTTACTGCTACTGGTGTGCAGGGGGTTACATAGAAGGAATGTTATGATAAAGATTGCTAGGTTACAGGGGGTAATCGCTGTTCATGCGACCTGTGGCGAACTTCTGCACCGATTGTGTGTTATCATCAGTTCCAAAAAGTGTGGATGGTGCTACACAAGCCTTCACCACACTAAACAATTCTTTGTGTGGCAGTCTAACTGATTTAGACACTCATACGTCGAAATCGACGAGAGAGTCCATATTATATATATATTGATTGTTTAATTACTTAGTTTTTGGTTATAATAAAATTACACAAGTACACATTTGTATTAGAAAGTGTCCGATAAAATTACATTGTAGAACTTTTGAATATTGTTCATTCGCAAACGAGTAATTACGCAACTTAGGTTTCTACCATTGGGTGTCTTCAGGCGATTTGCAATGACTGATTTTACCGTTTCTCTTTTTTAAGAACGCTCGCCTAACGGGAAACTTTAGAACGCGCGATTTTGAAAATGAGAAGAAATTATAACGTTTTCATCCATGGTTGTATGAACCTAATAGGTATTTTTTGGTATGGTTACATGTAGCCATATTTTCTGTTCTTTCATTCAATTAATATTTTTAATTCCTGCAACTTACGTAATAAACGGTTGAGTTCGAAATTCCATTCACCTGAAGTAGGCCGAAGTGTGTAATGGTCGAAACGTTGTGAATATGCCAGTCGGAACAATGTGACTAAAAAATGAGGGTTTTTTTAATAAATAACATACGGGCACAAAATCAAACAACAAGGAATTAAATAAAAAAGGATGCTAAGGAGAGTCATAATTGCTCACGTCCCAATTCAATGTAAATATCATTAAAAAAAAAGTTCAATATAAAATGCTTAAAAAATGTTGCTGCTCAAATGTACCTTACTATAAAAATGAATTAAAAAAGTAATTAATAACTAAACAATGTTCATTAATATAAAAATGATATCATAAAAATTAATTAATAACTAAAGAAATGTATGGGGAAGTGAAAGACTGAAACGCCTATGAAATATAATAAAAGATATTGCTAACGTCCCGAAGGAACACAGCACATTGAAGGAGAAAAATAAGAGTGTGGAGGATTCTGTCTTTTAATTCATTTTTTTCTGCTCGTAATTGTCTACACTTAGTGTTGGCGTCACCCTCCAAAAGAATAAATTGCGTCGCGTGGTAAAAAGTAAACTTGGCGAGCTACAAAAAGAGAGAAAAACAAATTTTAAATTTTACGTTTTCTAAAGATAGAATCGACGAGTATGTTCGTAAAGGTCATGGGAAACTTTGAATGTCAAATATATTACTTAACTAGAAGTATAGGCTGGAGTTATTTGAAATAATAAAATAGTTGCGACAATTTACCAATCGCAATTAATAAAAATAATAGCGACAATTTAATAATCGCACACACACACACACACACATATATATATATATATATATATATATATATATATATATATACACTAGCAGTAAAGCCCGGCGTTGCTAGGGTGTAATGAAAGCTTTAAAACTAATCCCTGTTCCTGGAGCTCAGACTCTTTGGACGTTGGCACGAAAGAATAAAATGCAATCGATGTTTCCAGTTAAAGCGAAACCGTAGACTGAAAGAAAAATGAATGGATTAAGTCAAATTTTGATTTCCTGATATCGATATCAAATAAGATTTTTCGTCGTAAACTGAATTTTGATGGCTAAATAAGTCCTCTGAGTAAATAGTATCATGGCTGAGACTAAGAACTACAATTATACCTACTTAGAGCCAAACCCGAAGAAAAAACTAAAATAAAGGGCTGAAAAAAATAGACATACAGGCAGATAAACAGACACACACACAAACATCTTGTCTTTTGTATATATATATATATATATAATCGATTTTCTGCACTATTGTAAGAACTTCAGCCTTGAAACTTCTGAATATCGTTTCTGATGTCCTTGTATATGAGTGTATGAAATTTGATTAAAATCGGACCACTCCTTCTATAACCCGATTTTCGGTCTTTATCTGGGGTACTTCGACACAAAACCTAGCTAAGAACACTCGCAGACGCTTATAGCACAACTGTGTAAATTTTAAGAAAATCGGTTCAGCGAAAAATTTGACTAACATCCATTCATTTTACTTTCAGTCTACGGTTTCACTTTAACTGGAAACAACTATTGCCTTTTAGTCTTTGTGCCAACGTCCAAAGAATTAAAGCACTCCAATTACTGGCGTATGGTACATCATACGCTAAAAGTGTACATCCTTTTAATGAGCGCCCATAGCTCAGAGGTAGAATCGCCGACCGACACCAATTCGGTCGGGCTTCAATTCTGGGTAAATAGCAGTCGGATGTCTAATCGTACTGATGAGCTGTGATACAGCAAAACAGATCTGTCTGCGGATGATGATATATATCATTTGGAAATAAGCTATTTTAACTTTCAACCTTTGGGTACATTCAGGCAATTAATAATAAATGCTTTTCTGCTTTTCAAACGTACGAACGGGGATTTTGTTTTCGAACGCATGGCGGTGATTTTTTTTTCGAACGCATGACTGGAATTTTTATGCAACCGAAAATTTTTTAAATCAGTGCGAGATATTTAACACTTTTATATGTTCCTAGTATGTATTTATAGGTGTGATTACATCTGGAAATTAATTTTGATCTTTCATTTACTATTTTTTGTTCTGGGAACAACATATGGATTTAAAAGGATTTTTGTGTTCTTAATTTTCCTTGAGGATTCTTAATTTGATTCAACAGTACGTAGCCCAAAGAAAAAAAACCCGAGACGAGTAACCTAAAACAAAAAAAACAAAAGGCGCTCAATCCACAAATTATTGTGCATTTTGCAGCAATTCTTCTTTTATACATGTTTAATTTATCACAAATGGAAATGTAATGCAATTAAGCTTTTACTTCCGCTTTCATTTCTGGTCAACAAATGTGTAAAACTGCCCAAATGTTTTATATATCTGTTCAGGCGCTCCTGTTATTCATCTCGAGTTTCTCGGCAAAATAAAAAAAACGACATAGCATCTCGACTTCAGTCATTTTCTCACCGACGTGATGTGGCTTCCCTTTGCCTTTTTACAAATATTTTCAAGTTTTTCTCCCTGGTTGTGTGGCCTCGTGAATTTAAGCGTGTTCCTATATTGGCCTGTAGGTCTCACTAATTTAACGCCGAAATATTTAAAACTAACTGCCATTTCTAATCGACCAGTATTGTTTCTTGCATTTCATGCCTGTAGAAAACCCTTCTGTTTACTTGTTTCTTTGATAGCTACAATCTCCCAAAATTTAAATGCGACATCAGTTGCTATCTTCTATCTTATTAAATCCAATTCATCTTTTATCTTTTCTTTAATACCCGCGGTACATAGTTTGAGGGTGTGCACTATGATGCAGTGGATATCGACTCGGAACGCCAAATCAGGTTGCCGAGTTCGAATTCCAGTTGAATTCCTTGCATTCACTTACGCACAAATACTGCGGGATAATCATCTGTCGAGTCAGTCATGTATCTTTCGAGACATGATCGCCCAAAGCGTGTATCCCGTATGGCACTTGACTGACTGAGCTATGTGACCTCTTCTGCACTGTTTCGCCTGGCTTCTTCTTCTTCTATGTGCCCTGTCCCTTCAGGACGTAGGCGATCATGATCGACGTCTCCCCAACTCTTGTGGCTCTTAGTATGTTTGCTCCTGGCAACCCCCGTTCCGTCATCCACCTGATCAGACCCTGCAAATATGTTATCCGCTGCCTTCCTCTGTCTCTCCTTCCTTCTATCTGACCAGTCAGTATCAGGTTCTCCAGGCTCTCCTTCCTCATTGCATGTCCCAGGAACTTCAGTTGTTTCTTCCTGATGCTCAGCATCAATTTCCTTTTTGTTGCCATTCTTTCCAACACCTCATCGTTGCTTGCATGCTCAGTCCACGATATCCGTAGCATCCTTCTGTAGAACCAAATTTCGGCCGCTTCCAGTTTTGTCCTCATTTTCGATGATATTGTCCAGCATTCACTGTTGTATTGAAGAACTGACATCACGTAGCAGTCTAGCATTCTTTTCTTCGTTTCTATTGAGATTTTCCTGTGTGTTAGTATTTTGCTCATCTTCTGGAATGCGTCCTTTGCCATGCCAATTCGCCTTTGGATCTCCGTGTCGCACTTTCCATCTTCTGTTAGAACACTTCCTAGATATTTAAATTTTTGTACTTGCTTGATTCTGTTATCCCCCACCTGTATTTAGCATTTTGGGTTGTATCTTTTTCTGATGACCATGCGCTCCGTCGAGGGTGAAATAAAAAAAATATCAGATCCCTTTTGGTTATTCAATTAGCCATTATCAAGTTTACTTTTATTTTAATTGAATAGGTAATTTTTTTATATGTTTGTCTCTACAGATAGATATGTTTTTTTAATTCTCGAAACAAAGACGCATCATTGTTGCCTTGTGAGAATATATGATGTTCAATTTTTCTTGTTTTATTTGTTTCACATGTAGATGAGACGATTTAAGTTGTACTTCTGTTTATGACGACATAGATACTTTAGATAAGTTCAGTCTCCTGAAACACTGTTCGTTTTATCTTGCTTGGATAACTAACCGATTTATCACAGGAAAAACAAACGACAAAAATAAGTTGCTAATAGAAACGCAAATGTATTAATGTAAGATTTTTGTGAAATATGAATTTTACTTAGACAAGTAAAATCCTAAGAAAACAAGAAAATTATATTAGAAGCAAAGAAAAATCTTGAACTGTGTGTGATCAAGGCTCCTTCATGTCAATTAATGCTGGACAATATTCTTACAGGTTGAGCAAAAACTTGAATCAGCGTAAATGAGGTTTTTCATTAGGATTCGGCTGACCGTAATATCACGTTGAATACACCGGTTATCGCTCGATCATCGAAGTTAAGCAATGTTGAGCCTGGTCAGTACTTAGATTGGTGACTGCTTGGAAATACCAAGTGCTGTAAGCGTCTAGTTACAGATGTGTGTTGTGGTGCAGTGGATATCGGCTCGGAAAGAGCAATCGGTGAGTCGAGTTCGAATTCCAGTTGAATACCCTGCATTCAATTAAGTACTGGTACCCTTAGGAAAGGTATTAATCTATCCCTTCCCTCCAGTTGTGGGTTAAATAGCAAGGGTAGGACTTGGGGACCCTGCCCTTAAAAACATAGGTGAGACTATTTGATGTTCGATTTTTCTTGTTTTATCACTTTTGACATGTCGTACTTCTGTTTATGACGACATCGATACTTCAGATAAGTTCAATCTCCTGAAACTCTATTCATTTTATCTTGCTTGGATAACTCTAACCGATTTATCACAGGAAAATCAAACGACAAAAATAAGTTGCTCGTAAAAAAAAAACAAATGTATTAATGTAAGAAAATATTATTAAGTTTGCCAGTTTTTAAGCTGAAAGTCGCTTGAAAGTAATAAAGCGCTATAATATATTTATTCGACATTTGGTAAGAAATAAAAATAAAAAACTGACATGGCCATTGCTTATCACTTTTGAAGAGTTCTCGAATATTCAAGAAAATATTTGTTTTTATTTCACAGAGAAATTTCTCTGATGTGAAATACAGAATATTGGCAATTTTGAAAGCTAAAATTTCTTTTTTCTATTTGATTCTACATTTTTTCCAAAATCATTAGAGACTAAAGGCAGAAACATAGGCGGTATCCGGCTTGAAAGGCGATAGCCGGCAAAGATATGATTGGCAGATATATCCAGCCGTTGAACCTCAACTTGCGCAATAAATAAGCTCGGAGATGATGATGAACCGATGGTACAAGGTCGTGATGATAAACAGGTTGAGTCTTTGCTTTCAAACACTCAAGTTCTTCAAGTTTTCACATTCGGGGCATTGATATGGTATCACTGGTCGTGGTTTAAAAAGCGCTAGTCGGCGGCTGATGAAGACAGGCTATCGCACGTGCTAACACACGTTGTATGTTACAAATTGATGTAGGAGGGTGCTTCTCAAAGTCACAAGACATCGTGTCCAAGGGTTTGAGCGACCTGCCTTTGTTCAAGCTGTTGATCATGCTAGATAACGAGCACTCTCCCAGAAAGTGTAACTAAGGTCTGCTCAGCATAGTTGCAGAATGAAGCAAATGTGGGTCTTTAACAAACACGAGTGTGCCTGAGCAGGCGTCTGCAAGTGGGAATTAGCTAGCCGCATCGATTAATAGTAACCTGAAATGCGAGTGGCGTGTCATTATTATATAATATAATATTTTTATATCACTTTAACTAAACAGGTTCATGCCGACTTCAAAGTTTCGTGAGGACAACCCCGATGAGTGAGTGTATCACGAAACTTTGGAGTCGATATGAATCTGCTCCCTTAAAACAACAAAATCTTTGCACTAGAATTATCAACAATGTATCTGATCACAGATATTGAACACTTTACGATGAACAACCTGCCTATGAGAATACAATTCATCAGTAAAACTGCTGAAAAAAAACGAAGATCTTGACGCTACAAATGACCATAACTCAACAGTGTCGAGAAGGTTGTTTGAATGACGAGGCATTCAAGATTGGCGACGAGGTCTCATCCATTTACTGTTACGGAATCCCCTACCTCCAGGTCCCTGTAAATATGTGAATCGGTTTGTTATGTTCACTTGCGCACAACTACATTTGGGAAAGGCTTAAATCTGCCACTTCTCACTCAAAGTATGGGTTAATTATTAAAAGTCGTATCATTAAAATCATTATTATTTCTAAATCAATTCATACAATCTAAAAAGATATTTTCTAGCATTAAATAACCGGCAAAGAGTTGATCTAATCTTATTTATAAATTGCATTTTGTCTCTGTGTGTGTATCCGTTACCTATAGACTCCGAAACGGCTAAACCAATCTTCTTGAAAATTTACACAGTTGTACTATAAGCGTCTGCGAGTGTTCTTAGCTAGATTTTGTGTCGAGGTACCCCCGATAAATATAAAAAATCGGGTTATAGAAGGAGTGTTCCGATTTTAATCGGATTTGATACACATAAGACATAAGAAACGATATTCAGAAGTTTCAAGGCTGCAGTTCCTACAATAGTGCAGAAAATCAATAATATATATATAAGGCAAGATGTTTGTGTGTGCGTCTGTTTATCTTCATACAAATCCACAATTTTATCTGATTCTCACCAAACCTCACACAAATATTCTTTAGGCTGAGTCTGAGCTCCAGAACCATGGATTAGTTTTAAAGCTTTCATTACAACCGAGCAACGCCGGGTTATACTGCTAGTAAGCTATAAAAAAATAAATGAATGAATCAATTAAATGGATTTGCTTGTTATAACCGTAACTTCTTTTCTAATAGTTTATTTTCTCACATTTCTCATCTGTGGAACTCCCTTCCAGTTTGTTGTTTTATTGCCATCTTCTTATTCTGTTTGATGGAGGAGGCCTTGTCGTTTCTTTTCTGTTTCTGCTATCATCACTGAATCATCTGCATATCTTACATTGTTCAGATTGCGCCCGTCAATGACTAATCCTGACTGGATTACTAGAGATCTCAGAACTGTTCTTCTTCTTCTTTTATGCTCCCTGTTCCTTCAGGACGTAGGCGATCATGGCTTTCCACGTCTCCCTATTCCTGGTGGCTCTTAGCACGCTTTATACTGTTGCACCATACAACCCTCGTTCCATCATCCACTAGCTCAAGCCCATGAATCTAAACTATACATGCATAGAAACTAGCATGGTCACAAAATGAGGGATCAGTTTATGTATTGATTATAATATAGAATTGATCCCCCTCTTTATATCCACATTGTAATTTCTTATAAACAGTTTGCATATATCTTCTTCTATGTGCCCTGTCCCTTCAGAACGTAGGCGATCATGACTTTCCACGTCTCCCTATCATTGGTGGCTCCTAGCACGCCTTCTACCTGATTAGGTCCTTCAAATATGCTATCCGTTGCTTTCCCCTGTCACTTTTTCCCTCTATCTGGCCTGTTAGTGTCAGGTTCTCCAAGCCCTCCTTCCTCATGTCTCAGGAATTTCAGCTATCTCTTTCTGATGCTCAGTATTAATTTCCTTTTTGTTTCCATCATTTCTAGGACCTCATCATTGCTCACATGCTCGATCCATGATATACGCAGCATCCTTCTGTAGAACCACATTTCAGTTGCTTCAAGTTTTTTCTTCATCTTTGATGATATTGTCTAGCATTCACTGCCATATTGAAGGACGGACAGCACGTAGCAATCCAGTTTTCTCTTTCCAGTTTCTAGAGAAATTGTCCTGTTTCTGGAACCCGTCCTTCGTCATACCAATTCGCCTTCAGATCTCTGTGTCGCACTGTCCAGATATTTAAACTGCTGTACCTGCTTTCCCATCTGTATTTGGCATTTTAGGCTGCTCTTTTTGCTGATGGCCATGCATTCGGTCTTCTTACAGTTTATTTGTAGTCCTCTCTTGGCACTCTCCAACTACCTTATGTAGGAGGTCTTGTATTATTTTTCAGTGTTTGCTATCAGCACTGTATCGTCTGCGTACCTTATGTTGTTCAATGACGAATCCTGGAATAACATCTCGGGTCCTCAGATAAAACTTTATTTCTGTTTAAAAGACACGAAGAAGAGTGTGAACCGGAAGATAGCCAAACTTATCAACCTTTCCTAAAAAGAAGCAAAATAAACAGATACGAAATAAAAAAAAGGTTAATACTTCTTCGGAGATGTTAGAATTATAGAGTTCAAATATATTTGAGAAGGATCTGGAAACCCATTTCTAAACATGAAACACAAGAGAGCAAGGAGGAGTTTGAACCGGGGATAGTTTAATTTATCTACTTCTTTTGAAGGGATTAATATTGAATAAAATTTCGGAATTAGTCGGAGACATTAGAACGATAGAGTAGAAGTAGCAATTAGAAGGAATCCGAAAAACAATTCTAAAAATGAAACAAGGGGTAAACATCTATTCCCGGGGAGAAGTGATACCCATAAAAACCTGAAGTGTATACCTCAATGCATTTGGTTATTCGACTGGCTTTCAGCACAAACCTAATATTGTATAAAGCGAGTTATATCTCAAGCGGAATCCGTTAATGCGTAAAGCAAGATATTAATCGATAGTTTAGGGCAAATGGAATATCGGTTACCATCTGCGTTCCAAACAAACGTCTCGGCACACACGCACACACACACAAAAAACGCGTTTCCTCAAGTGATACGCATTCGTTCCGCTTAAGTTGCAAGCCGCGAGCAAATCTTTTAAGGTAAAAAATAAATACGTATTCAGTTTCGATTTCCAATGCAACCACTTTAACTTCCTGTCCAAAATGGTCTGTTTTATCCATGCAAACGAGTGTTCGAAACAAAAAATAGAAATCTCAACTGTAACATAATATCAATCCTCTTATATGGCATTAATGCTGAAAGATTTTATCACAGATGAAGAAGATTGTTTATTTATTTGTTCTTTACGGCTTATCAACCGCTTGTTATTTAAAACCAGAAAATACTTTTAGATATATTGTCTTACAAATTAACCCTTAGATGGGGGGGAAGAGGTAGATTCATACCTAATCAAAATGTGACAAAAACAATAAATTATAATGTGGTTAACAAATGGGGGATCAATTATGCATTAAAATCAATACATAAACTGATCCCTCAGTTAATGTCTTAGATAGTTTCTATACATTTATATTCCTGAGAAAGTGAATGAGTCTTAAGAGATGTCAGTGTGTGACACCTTGCCCCGGCTGGCTCGCTGCCCTGGTTTGGAACCTGTTGTGACGGTGATGACCCGAACCTAAGGGTGTTAATGCTATCGGAACGGCACCAATTATGACGACGCTTTCGGGTTGCTAATCGTGATGATCACCTCGTCACCGTAGCTGCTCTTCAAGGCGTCTCTTACAACGGTGAACTTCTCTGCCCACGCTGTGTTATTTGATCTCAAAAAATCACGTTGAAAACCCGGTAGCCGTCTCTCTAGCACCTCAAACCAGGCCGGACACTCGTGTACACTAGTGTTGAAAAAAAAAATGAATAAATGATTAATTTCGAAGACACCTGGATGAGTTACGAAAAAAAAGTCTTTAAGTGAAGTTAATTTGTATTTCATTTATTGATTCGTTTCGGCCAGAGGAATTGACTAGAAACCAGATAAATTTTGTTCTACAGAAGGATGCTGAGAATATTACGGACCAAGTATGTGACCAACAACGAATTTTTCGAAGAAATGGAAACCACAACGACACTTATATTCAACTTCAAGAAGAGAGAGTTCAAATTTACAAGGCACATAATGAGGAAAGAGGGCTTAGAAAATTTGATACTCACAGAATATATTGATAGTAAGAGGCGTAAATTATCTAACGACCGTTAGTGAGTGTATTACAAAACAAACTTCAGGAGAGATTATAAAAGGAAAATTTATAAGGCGCTACAAACGAGGGGAAATTGGGGAGAACCATGATCTATAAAAACACATAAAGACACACGGCTAATAGAAGAAAAAAACGGAGCTCGTGAAAATCGATTGCGGAACAGACTTTCGGGGAGATAACATAAATGACGAAATTTATTTATTATTACAAAGGAAGAGGAAATAGTAGAGAGCTTGTAGCGAAGAAAACGGCGATTTACTTCGTCAAACTAAGTAAGAGCGTGTCGCGTGTATTCTACGACGGAAAATGAGGCGAAGAGAAAGAAAAAACTAAATGAAAGTAATATCACAAAAGAGCTGCTATGACTATAAGAAGCTATGCTCTTGAGTCTTTCTTCTCTGTCTCGCGTGGCTAATCGCTCGGAGTAGAAATGCCGTTGTTTTCCGCTAATCAGGGTTTTTGATTATTGGAGCTTTTCCGCTGTTGCGGAGAGAAGATTTTTTCTTACTACACGCTCATCTGTTCTCAACAGATTTTCTTAAAATCATTTCACCTCAAGCAAGGCTGTACCGCCACTGATGTGCAGGGGGCTACATAATAGATTTGAATTTTAGACAGGAAAAGAGTAAAGACAAAGACGAACCCCCTACAGGGGAAGAAAGAGAAAGGGCAAGAGAAGGATGTGAACACAAGAACGAAGACATTTGTGAAGGCATAGGGAGAAAGGAAAAGAACAAGATACACGGGGTGATGTGGAAAGAGCTGGGGTTAAGTGGATAAAAGATGGGAATTGTCTTTGCATTTAAATTCCTAGAGATTGTAGCCGTCGGGAAAGCAAGTATATGGAAGGGAGTTCCACAGGCGGAAAGCGCGAGAAAAGAAGCTGATGGATTAGAATTGACGCCTGCATTTAGTTGATCTAACTGTAAAAGAGGTGAGACTTTGTTGCCAGTCTCGTTGCCTTAGTAAATTCTTGTGAAGAGGGCACCAAGGACCTAAGTTCGTCAGAACAGAAGCCATGAAAATATTTATAGAAGAGACAGAGGGAAGCCACATCCCATCGATGAGAATCATCGGTTGAATGTGGCTTCCCTCTGTCTGGAGGGGCTTGAGTCGAACTGTCAGGTCGGGACCAAAAACATTAGAGATTCTCCTTTGGAACCTGTTTGCGACTGAATTCTTATATAACTATGATCGCCAACGTTCTGAAAAGACACGGTTAGCTAAACATTCTCGATATGTGGAAAAAAAAGTGCTTCACAGAATTTCGAGTCTTTCTTGCTAATTGGAGTAGATGTTTCCTGTTTAGGATGTGGTTCTCGGCTTTTTCTTTTCCAATCATTTTACTCTTAAGTAGCCCCATGCGCATCAGTGGCGTCACCGCCTTGTTTGGGGTGATATGATTAAAAAAAAAACTTTTAGCAAGTAATTCCCTTTCATTTTTGTTTCTATGACTATATCAAATCCATAGCTAAACCCGATGCTAGGAAGGTCGCTTCACTATGCAGGGCCAGGAAGTTTTTCCCGCCTGAGTCCATCCTGCACATATATAAATCTACCATCTGCCCGTGTATTGAATACTGCTGCCACATCTGGTTGGGTGCCCCTGCTATTCACTTCTGGGTTCTTGACAAAATCCAACGGAGAATCTGTAGTGTGATCGATACCGATTGGCAGCTCGGCTGCAGTCGCTCTTTGACCGGCGTGACGTAGCTTCCCTCTGCCTTTTCTATAAATACTTTCACTGCTTCTGCTCCAATGAAGTTAGATTAAGGTACCCCTTATGTTTTTTTTTTAAATCATTTCACCCCGAGCAAGGCGGAAACGACACTGATGTGCAGGGGGTTACATAAATGTAACAAGATTAATTAGAAAAGAGTGAGGAGTACAAACTAGTTAGAAAGGAACAATAGAAAGCTGAGAAAGCAGGTGCGATGACAGATACATAGGTGGAGAGAAAGGGAAGGTTATACAGGGGTGGGGAGAGAGCTAGAGTCCAGTGGTTAGTAGATGAGTATTGACTTTGCATTTAAATTTCTGGAGGTTGTAGCCGCCAGGAAAGCAAGAATACGGGAGTGAGTTCCACAGGCGGGAAGTGCGAGAGATGTATGAATTTACACAAGCTACTAGATTAGCTACTAGGTCCCACTCTTTTACATTGAAACCAATAAAATGTAACCGCAACTCTTCTATTCTAACAGCTTCTTTTTTCGCACTTCCCGCCTGTCGAATTCCCTTCCATATACTTGCTTCCTCGACAACAACAATCTCCAGGAATTTAAATGTAAGGTCAACAGACATTTCTTATCACATTAACTCGCATCCTTTCTCTCAAGCTCTTTTCTCCATCTACTCCAATTTCTTATCACTTTCCCCTATGTAATCTCCTGCGCAATAGTGATAGTTGAATGCCTTGCTTGGGGTGAAACGATTCAAGGAATCGGTGGACCTGAAGCAGTCTATCACCACGTTTAATTTCGTTGTTTGTCATTTTGTTTTCCTTTTGTCAACGCAGTCCTATCGATTGTTCATTAAACTTTCCGATCATCAAAAAAAAAAAAAAAAAAAAAAAAAATTTGAAAAATTACAATATTTAAACAAATTTGTGCGGGTGTCGGTTTTTCATACAACGTTAATGTAAATCGATCCTTCATTTTCAATCCACTCGCGTTGGGGGTCGCTTTGTTTATGTTAATTTCGTTGTTTTACTTTTTTTTTTTTTTTACTTTTTTCAGCGAAGTTCTATCGATTGTTACTTAAACTTTTCGATTATCAAAATAAATTTTCAAAAATTACAATATTTGTGGTGTGGGGTCAGTTTTTCATACAACGTTAAAGTAAATCGATCCTCCATTTTCAACCCACTATAAGGTTGTATGAGAAACTGGTCTCCCCACTAAAATTGTTTAAATATTGAAATTTTTAAAATATTTTTTTTTGTCATTCGTAAAATTTAAGGTTTAAAAGATAATATTGCAGTAAAAAAAAGTCCAAAACGTTTGATAATGAACAAATGTACAGGTGGCAGTAATGTCGTACCGGCCACTGGTTTCGAAATGGAGGCTGGATTTACTATAACGTTGTATGAGAAACTGATCCCTCCCCCCAGAAAATGTTTAAATAGTGAAATTTTTCAAACATTTTTTTTTTTTGTCAATCGTAAAGCTAAGGGGGTAATCGATAGGACTGCGCTGAAAAAAAATGAAAAACAGCAAAATTAAACGTGGTGGTAGTCTGTTTCAGGTTTGCCAAAATTTTTTTTATATCGTCACGAATCATGTTAATGATGAAGCGAGAATTACGATTCCGCATCGCATGTATGTTAACCGCAATTCAAAATCTGGATTCCTTCTTCACCGAAAATTAATGCCAGTAAAATTTTAATGATTTGTAATGACTTCATCGATTTGTCAGATTCCATTCCGTGTGTGCGAGAGCAACATAATGTCATTCTGAATAACTGACCCTGCCAAATTGATGATGGTTTTTCTTTGCGAGGACAAAAGCGAGTCCATTCTCACAAATTGGCAATAGTGCACGATGAATGATGGATTCACTAATTAGGAACCGTTTTAAATTTACCTGTGTTGCAGATGTAGAAACCAATATCAGTAATCAATTACACTTTCATGTGGGCAAAGAACAGTTATATTTTCATTCTAAGCAAACGAACTTAGCATTCAAACACGTGGCTTGAATTCAAACGACATTCTATGCGAATCACAGAAAAGTTATCTCTCCAGATACTCTACTGCGTGATATGATTTCTGTAATCAAATATTGATTTTTATGTAGTTTTCTTCATCGGGTTTACGGGCCCGACAACAATAATTCATGTACAATTCAGTTAAGTGCCATACGTGATACACGCATTGTACGATCATGTCTCAAAAGAAACATTACTGACTTGGCAGAAAATTATCCTACAGTAGGTTGCCTATTATTTAACCCATAACTGGAGGGAAGAGACGGATTAATAATTCTAAATGAAAATAGAATGGTTCTTTTGTTATTATTACTTCGCAACATTTTACAAGGCAGCCAGGAAGCATTCTGCTTCGGCCAGCCAATAAGAAGAAGAGACTAGCATGGGGAAGAGAGCACAAAAACTGGATACCAGAACAGTACATTTGAAAATAGAATGGTTCTTTTGTTAATAGTACATTTGATGCACTATTAACAAAAGAACCATTCTATTTTCATTGACAATTGGCAATAAATACTAAAATATTATGAAATACTTCATTTTTAACAATAAACTGGGGTGGCCTAAAATTATGGCCAGTAGTATATATATATATATATATATATATATATATATATATATATATATGTGGCAAATCTACAGGGTGCGATTGGGTAAATTTTCGCTATGTGCCTCGTAGAATTTTGCAAAGTAAAATAACAAAAGAACCATTCTATTTTCATTGACAATTATCCACTTGGCAATAAATACTAAAAATATTATGAAATACATCATTTTTAACAACAAACTGGGGTGACCTAAAATTATGGCCAGTAGTTTATATATATATACGTGATACACGCTTGGGCGATCATGTCTCGAAAGTGACATGACTGACTGGGCAGAAGATTATCCCACAGTAGGTTGCCATTGCTTTCTCCGGTAGACTGATTGCCAACCAAATCTATAGAACCAAAACTGTCCTGTTATTCAACCCATAGCTGTAGGAAGAAGAGGTTGATTATATTATTATATTAATAAGCAGTAATTAGTGGGGGATCAGTTTACTACTTCACGACAATATAAGACAGATTCCCCACTTTATGACCCGTAAAAACTTTGCTTATGCGTCCAACTATTATATTCAATCAGTCAGTTAAGTGCCATACGTGATACACGCTTGGGCGATCATGTTCGAAAGAGACATGACTGACTGGACAGAAGATTATCCCGCACTAGGTTGCTATGCCTTTCTGCGGTAGACTGGTTGCCATCCAAGGCTATAGAACCCAATCTGTCCTGTTATTTGACTCATATCTAGCGGGGGAAGAGATGTATTATATTATTAAGTAGTAATTAGTGTGGGGATCTGTTTACTACTTCATAACAATAGAAAACCGATCACCCACTGTATGCCCAGTAGAAGCCTTAATCATGATTCCAACTATTATATTCAGTCAGTCAATTAAGTGTCATACGTGATACACGCTTTGGGCGATCATGTCTCTAAAGACACATGACTGACTGGGCAGAAGATTATCCCGCAGTAGGTTGCCATTGCTTTCTGCGGTAGACTGGTTGCTGACCAAGGCTATAGAACCCAATCTGTCTTGCTATTTAACCCATAACTGGAAGGAAAAGACGGATTAATTCCCAAGGGTATCTGCACGTAAGTGAATACAATGGATTCAACTGGAATTCGAACTCGGCTCCCCGGTTTCTCCTTCCGAGTCGATATCCACTGTACCACAATGTTGCCTAAAATGATGGTAACATATATATTGTTTTACCTACCCTACAGTGTACTACATTAAGACACAAGAAAAAATCCAAACCTCTGAGCGTGACGGGAGGGAAATATATATTCTTCAATACTCGACGGTATAATTATTACGAAGAATAAAATAGAGGTTACAGATAGGTTACAGGGACGTTAACATATAGACATCCACTATATATATGTATATGTATGTATATGGTGGATGTCTTTATATTAACGTCCTTGTAACCTCTCTGAAGATGGCTTATGTTAGCCGAAAACTTAGAACCAGCATAATAAAAAAATATCCAAATGTTGAAAATTTTCGGTCTTTATTTTCACCTGAAATTAAAGCCAAAATACGATCTTTCATTAAACATAATAGACATTCATTCTCTTTTATATTTAACGGTATATATAAACATGTTACGGAAATTAACGAATTTTAACGAAACTTGGTTATAAGCAACCGACAATTTGTAATGAATTATTTTGAACATTATTTTTACCGATACTCGTATTTTAGTAGATATTGTGTTTTTAATTAAACAGTATTTTTATATTTATATCTACCGGCCTGATTATTTACGATAAATTTTTATTACGAAAATGTGTGCTACTCAGCAGAATTCGAACCTGCGACCCCTATTACATAGGGGAAGCATACCATTTGATTTGGTACCGTTTTTTTTTAATCGTGTCACCCCAAGCAAGGCCACTATAGCGCAGGGAGTTACATAAAGCGATTGGGTCTGGGACATGTCAGAAGGAGGGTGGGAGACAACTTAGGATTTAAACTCCTGGGGAAGCAAGCATGCGGTAGGGAATTCCACAGGCGGGAAGTGCGAGAAAAGAAGCTGTTGGAGTAGAAATTGCAGTTACATTTCATCGGTTTCACTGTAAAAGGGTGGGATCTAGTTGCCAATCTAGTATCTCGTGCGAACTCACACCTAGGGGGCACCAGTGATTTAAGTTCGTCAGAGAAGAAGCCATGAAAGTATTTATAGAAGAGGCACAGGGAAGCCACGTCACGCCGGTGAGAGAGATATTGCAGGCGGTCAACTAAGTCGGTATCAACTGTAATATAACGGTCTGGCCCACCCAAGAAAGGCTGATACAAGCCGTGTTGTTTCCGGTCGGTGAAAAGTAACGGATGTCACTTTGACCCTATTTCCGGCAGATGCAGAAATAACTCAGAGGCAAACAGACAGGTGATTCTGAGAATTACGTAGGCGTCGCGTGATCAAGGCAAAGCCGGAAGAAACAAGTCCCGGTTTTGGAAGATATATAAAGACCGCGAAAACACGGATTCACCAGTCTAGGCAGAGAGACGCAGAGAGACAGTCCGGACAGACCAGACCAGAGGAGCAACAGATACGACCCCCCGTCAACCCTTAGAGGCGCGCTCTCACTCTCTGTTCACTAGGCTACACGGTTCATCGTCATTAATAAAAATATCACTTGATATATTTTTATATACAGACGTGTTTGTTGTATATTGTAATATAACACACGGTAATTTGGTGCTAGTGACTTGCTGTTTTGAGACAACAAAACAGATAGATACGAGGGTTACCACGGTTAAAGTGACGAGAGTGTTAAAGTTGACGGGGAGGAAGAAAGTTGAAATATTTACCTATCTGTAAGTACAAAACATCTGAGTTAATGATTTATTTTTGTTGTTAATATTTTACCATATATGTGAAGTGAGTTTAAGTGGATAATTGGATTAACTTGTTGATAACAATGTTTTCTTTGGTTTGTGCAAGAAAATAGTTAATATTTCGTAGAATAAATATTTAATGAAATAATTTTGGGTTGTGTCTTAATTTTACTTAAAAAGCGGCATGAACTTTCCAGACAACCCAATAGAAATATTGACGAACAACTATTCTCAATGTGATTATGAAGGTCAGTTGTATGGTTGAAATAGTTGAGTTTTTCTGACCAGTACTCGAGCCGAATTAAAAAAAAAAAAACAATCGATGTTCTACGTACACAAACTTTCCCCAATTGGAGTATTAGCGTAAAATGACCCTCTTCATTTTCTCCATTTGGCCTTGTATTGCATGAACTAAATCAAAATTGGTAAACATTAACAAATTATAAATGTAGCTGAATGCTACCACAATAGGGAAATCAGAGAAACGAAAGGGTTCTTTAATTTTGATCTCGTCAACAGAATTTGTTCGTAAACGTCAATTTGTAATCTTTACACAGATATTGTCAAAATTTAAAAATGTTTGTGTTTTGCGTGACATTTCTACAGCATAGAAATGACTTAAATGTTATCGAGAGTTTTAAAGTGTAATTTTAATTATGCAGTTAACAACAGCCAACAAAATCGCCAATTATAAATATATCTCAACATCGTTGCTTGAAAACAACTGCATTGTTTGGTTATTTCTTTGCGAATACACCGATTATATATATTCTTAAAACATTCACCCGCGTCTCAGTGTCTCGCGATATGAGTCAGATATTGAAAAGATATTTTGTTGTCAATATGGTGGAATCGGATTATTTGGGGAGATTTGGGAAAATTAAATTAAAATCTAAAACTTATTTTTATTTACGTAAAAGTACTTCACTTTTATGCTTTTGTGCAGGTTCCCATCAATTCAACATCCTCTGTGAATTTTCATTTATGTGACTTGGGAAATATCTTTTGAAGATATATTAATTTCTGAAAACTAGTAAATACCTTGGAACAGGTAGATATGGAAAGATTTAGTGAAGGATATAAACAACTCCCGAAGAAGTTGACGATAGGAGTCATTGCTGGCGTGGTCGGCGTAATAATAATCCTGGGAATAATAGCCAGGAAGCGGATTTTTAAGTGTAAAAGAAGCAACAGTGCTTCGGAAAAGGAAATTGAGTTATCCGCTGTGAATAGTACTCCGGGGTCAACGGGCGTTCAACACTCTGCATTAAACAGAGAGATGTCAACAAATCAGATATGCTTGGTTTCGAATCCAGAGGAAGTAGTTCAGGGAATGGAAAGCATTGTACAAACTAAGGAACTACGAGTCACGGGTCCATTTTTTTAGACTAAATTAATATCCTCCACAAGTAAATTGCATGCGGATTAACGTTGGAATCAGGGTAATTTTCTTCATTTTCTATTGAACATAGGCAAACAGACAGGTGATTCTGAGAATTACGTAGGCGTCGCGTGATCAAGGCAAAGCCGGAAGAAACAAGTCCCGGTTTTGGAAGATATATAAAGACCGCGAAAACACGGATTCACCAGTCTAGGCAGAGAGACAGTCCGGATAGACCAAACCAGAGGAGCAACAGATACGACCCCCCCGTCAACCCTTAGAGGCGCGCTCTCACTCTCTGTTCATTCACTAGGCTACACGGTTCATCGTCATTAATAAAAATGTAACTCATATTTTTATATATATGCGTGTTTGTTGTTTATTGATATACAACACAACTACATTACAGATTCTTCGCTGTATTTTGTCAAGAACCCCGAGGAGAATAGAAGGGGCACCCGATCAGATGTGGCAGCAGTACTCAATACACGGGAGGATGGTGGATTTATATATGTGCAGGATAGATTCAGGCGGAAAGAATTTCCGGGCCCTGCACAGAGAGCCGATTTTCATAGCTGCGGATTTAGCAATGGATTCGACGTAGTCATTCCAGTTGAGGTCTGCTGAGAGTGTCAGGCCGAGCAGGCGTAGTGATTTACTCTCTGGGAGGCAAGCCTGTTCCATGCTAATGGGAGGGAGGTGCGGCTGTCTGTGGTGATTAATTGACAGCAGCTTCGTTTTGGAAGAATTGAATTTTACGAGCCATTTCATACCCCAATCCACCACGGATTAGAGAACCTTCTCAAGCTCGCCTTGTCACCAACACCAGATTTTTTTTATCGAGGCGAGAGTAAACTGTGGTATCATCGGCGTACATGCCTACTTGTGATCTTATGGCATCGGAGAGATCATTGATATAGATTAGAAAGATTTATATAAGTGCAGATAGATTCAGACGGAAAGTGATGATAATAATGATAACCTTGTGATAATTCTTCTGATAACTCTGCATAAAACTTGTAAGCTGTAGGGAGTTTGGTTATGTCTGACACAAGGCTGTATTAATTAACCATCGCCCTAGGGCTACAAGAATACTGCTGACTATGAATTATCTTCGAAACCAATCACTGTCGAATATCTTACAAAGCCACGTCCATGAAATCGATGTTATAATTCATCAATAATAGACAGACTCTAATCACACGTTAAGAAATATCTATTATCGTGTCTAGACTTGTCGAATTTAAGCGTAGTATTAAACTGACGATGAATTTTCACCAATTAAAACTGAATTAGTTTGATGTTGATATTGTTGTGGATTTCGGGTAAGAAACCGCACAAAATAATGAACAACAAAACAAATATTGAAATAGAAAAATAAGTTATATTAAACGTAAAAATACAAACTTGAACGCAGGTTAATTATCCAGGAATACGATTAGTAAGGAATATATATATATATATATATATATATATATATATATATATATATATATAAGTCTTTGAAATGAAGCCGTATGTTTTCGTCGGAACTGACGGGTGCTATGTAATACTATTCTGGCTGAGTGGAGCTCAGAGCTACTATGACTACTGACACGGTATTCTCTGTGAAACTTCGGTATCGTTTGGTAACTTACGGATCGGTTTCGGTTCTGACGTATCTCACTATGTCAGGAGTATATGTATACTCAAGTCGAGTCCATTATCATAGAAAAAGGGGAGATCCCAGTTTCTTTTCTCTGTGGGACTTTTTACGTCTTAACGTCTTTTATTGCCCAGAAAAATTAATTGCAAGAATTTAAATGTAATTCCAATCGCAATCTACTGACCCCATGAGTACTATTTTCTCTTCCCCCGAATTATTAATCTTTTTGTTCCTAATTATTTTACACGTTTTAGCTCCTTGTGTCTTAGTGGCTTTATTGCCTTGAATGGTGCGAAACCAACGAAAGAAAAAAAAAGAAAGGATTTTGTAGCTTGATAATTTGCATTTATAGTTTTATGAAATCTCTTGCGGGTAGAATTTTCCAACACCCTTTACAGCTGAAAACCTGTTTATCCAACGGCGTAATTCTACAATAGGGTATCTTGCAGTGTTGATGAAAATGAATATAATGTATTATTATTATTATTATTATTATTATTATTATTATATTTTCTTCTTGCGTTGGCGAACGGAGCACAAATATTTGAAGGAATAAGACTTAAATCGTAACTGTAATATTCAGTATTACTTTTCTTGTCAATATTTCTGAGATGAGGTCGTATTTAAAATTTACGTTATTCGGACTATTGTCCTCATCTTGGTTACCATTTGTACGACGTTTAATGATAGATTATTCTATTTGTCTATATTTCTGAGATGAGGTAGTATTTACATTATTCGGACTATTGTCCTCATCTTGGTTACCATTTGTACGACGTTTAATGATAGATTATTCTATTTGTCTATATTTCTGAGATGAGGTAGTATTTACATTATTCGGACTATTGTCCTCATCTTGGTTACCATTTGTACGACGTTTAATGATAGATTATTCTATTTGTCTATATTTCTGAGATGAGGTAGTATTTACAGTATTTACATTATTCGGACTATTGTCCTCATCTTTGTTGTCATTTGTACAACGTTTAATAATAGATCATTCTATTTGTCTATATTTCTGAGATGAGGTAGTATTTACAGTATTTACATTATTCAGACTATTGTCCTCATTTTTGTTGCCATTTGTACGACGTTTAATAATAGATCATTCTATGTCTTTGTCTATGAGTGTAACAAATTTGATTAAAATCGGACCACTCTTTCTATAACCTGATTTTTCGATTATCAATTTTCGATATTTATCGGGGGTACCTCGACACAGAACCTAACCAAGAACACTAGCAGACGCTTATAGTACAACTGTGTAAATTTTCAATAAAACTAGACACACACGCACACAGACAAAGTTCCATTTTAAATAAGTTTAGATTTGCTAAGAAAGTCCCCATTAATACTTTAAATTGCAATAAACCAACTGGACATGAGAAACATATATATAATATTCTATAATAAAAATAAGGAAAAAATTCATAATGTTAAACATTTCATAAATTACTCTTTTCATTAGAGATGGCGAGAACTGATACTACATTGTGATCTCAGTTGCCAGAGAGTAACAGAAAATCTTACTAGAATAACACTGGCTCCTAGTTCAATAAATACTAAATGTTTCCTTACAAAGAAACAGTTCACTTTACCATTGCTATTATAGCCAATAAGAACTATTAAATATCTATATAAGAAAAATAAATCATATTTCATGTGCTTTCACCTAAATCTATAAGAGTCGCAGCTAATTACAAATAGCGATTCAAGGTGACTGCAATTATTCGCGTTGGATAACCGTTTATGTTCTACAAACCCGGATCGGATATCACGAAAACGGATATTAGTAGGAAATGGTTTTTAACGCTTGGTTAAATAGCAAAATAAATCTGACGCCTCCTTGCATAATTACGCCAACGTCATTACTACGACACCACAGTAAACTGCTTAAGTAAGCAAATAAAAAGGAAATGGTTAACAAGCTAGACTTGCTGTTTTTCACGCTTTCGCGGTTTCCTTGACGCTACGTTGCAAATATTTGGGTTCCTCTATTTGTTATACTTTTCCCGACTTTTAATCATAACCAGTTTCGTTCTTGCTTTTTATGTTCTTCATTTGTGTCATATCTAAACTTATATAATAAATGGAACTTTGTTTCTCTGTGTGTGTGTGTGGGGGGGGGTTCTGTTCCGAAATGTTCGAACCGATTTTCTTGAAAATTTAAACAGTTGTACCATAAGCGTCTGCGAGTGTTCTTAGCTAGGTTTTGTGTCGAGGTACCTCCGATAAATATCGAAAATCGAAAAAATCGGGTTATAGAAGGAGTGGTCCGATTTTAATCAAATTTGATACACTCATAGACAAAGACAAGAAACGATATTCAGAAGTTTCAAGATTGCAGTTCTTACAATAGTGCAGGAAATCGATTATATATATATATAAAAGGCAAGATGTTTGTGTGTATGTCTAGTTTTTTCAGCCCATTTATTTGAGTTTTTGCTTCGGGTTTGACTCCAAGTAGGTATAATAACAGGACATACAGGGTTATACAGCCTTGCTTGACAATCAGTCTACCGCAACAGGTAGTGGCAACCTGTTGCGGGATAATTGAAAAATGCTTGAGGTCTAGTATCTGCTTCATCTGTAACATTTATATGCACCGACTGAGTGTATCAATAGGTCCTGAAAGGGTGGATAGTTCTGCACAAGCCTTCACCACTTTAATCAAATCACTTGTATGGGTCTCCTGGCGGTTTACCTTGGTTTCATAACTGGAACAATTAAGGTCAGATACAAACGTCGAATCCGACGGGGGAAAGTCTATTATATATATATTCATTTGGCTTTACCAGAGTCACGCGTCGGTCCAAAACAAGCGGCTTTTTGCCTCTGCTCGTAGTAAGTGCAAGAAGGTACTTAAAACTGCTGTTTGCAGCCAGAATGAAGCAACGCCTCTCGTAAGTTCGGCTCCAAAGACTACAGGAGAATTTGTAATCTGGAATCATGATTAAGGCTTCTACTGGTCATAAAGTGGGGAATCAGTTTTATATTGTTATAAAGTAATAAACTGACCCCCCTACTACTTAATAATATAATACATCTCTAACCAGACATGATCACCCAAGCGTGTTTCACGTATGGCACCTAACTGACTCACATCTCTACCCGCTCTAGCTATTAGCGAAATAACAGGACAGATTGGGTGATACGTGATACACGCTTGGGTGATCATGTCTCGAAAGAGACATGACTGACTGGGCAGAAGATTATCCCGCAGTAGGTTGTCATTGCTTTCTGCGGTATACTGGTTGCCGACCAAAGCTATAGAACCCAATCTGTCCTGCTATTTAACCCATAACTGGAAGGAATAGGCAGATTAATACCTTTCCCAAGGGTATTTGCGCGTAAGTGAATGCATCGAATTCAGCTGGAAGTCGAACTCGGCTCCCCGATTTCTCGTTCCGAGTCGATATCCACTGCACCACATGTGTACAGAAAAAAAGGTACATTGAGCGTTTTTGTATTGCCAGTGAAGCTAATTTAGACGAACCACAAAAAAAAAAACAGTGAACCTAAAACCAGTCTGGATAGTCTTGCTGTCAATAACAACAGCTGTAACGACTTCACTATAGATGGTGCTCTCTCGGCGCTAATGGAACGATAAAAATAAATGCCATTTTTAAACGCATCATGAAGACTTACAAATTTCTATATTGTTTTGATGACCTCTCAGGAGTTAGAGCAATAAATCACACCTTGCAGCGAATAGACCATAAAAAACAGGACTGACATCAATGTTATAATCAAATCAGTAGAGAAGGAAAATGAAGTGACCTCGTGAAAAATACGATATCCATCGAATAAAATCAGTTTACGCTCTTATTATGAATTTGAAGCGAAATCCTGAAAAATTATCTGTATAATGTGTCTACACTTCCGGCCATAATTATTAGATAACCCCAGTTTTAAAAAAGAAATGATGTATTTCATACTATTTTTAGTATTTATTGCCAAGTCGATAATTATAAAGGAAAATTATATATATATATATAACTGAGTGATTACAGAACGAAGAACGAATTTTTACAACGTCCAAAGCATTAATTTAAAACAGTGCTCGATATATAATATATCTATCTAAACTTATTTATAAATGGAAATTTGTGTGTGTATCCGTTACCTATAGACTCCAAAACGGCTGAACCCATTTTCTTGAAAATTCACACAGTTATACTATAAGCGTCTGCGAGTGTTCTTAGCTAGGCTTTGTGTTCAGGTACTCCGATAAATATCGAAAATCGATAACCGAAAAAATCGGGTTATAGAAAGAGTGGTTCGATTTTAATCAAATTTGATACACTCATAGACAAAGACATAAGAAACGATATTCAGAAGTTTCAAGGTTGCATTTCATACAATAGTGCAGAAAATCGATAATATATATATATAAAAGGGAAGATACCGGGTCTGATGAAAATCAGTTTTTCAGCCCTTTGTAATGTAGAATTGATCTCCCACTTTATAACAGTATAGAATTTTTTTTTCATAATCATATCGCCCCAATCAAGGCAGTTCATTGGAAAAGAGAAAACCGGAAACCGCATCCTAAACAGGAAACAATGGATGAGCCTCTTCACCTGTTCAATAGATGTGGGTGGAGTGTGAACAATTTGTACATGTTCTAAACTACAATTTATAATAAATAATCTTCATTTTAAGCATTTTCTTTTCAAATTGACCGACAAGGAAGATTTGATTCATTTATTTTTTTTTTCATTTTCCTTAAATGTTTCATTTTTTGCTGGAGATAAGGAATGTAAAAATGTTCCAAATTTTTTTTAATTTCCAAGCGCTTTCAGCCACTTCTTTGGCCATTTTCAATGATGTTATTTTTCCGATGTTGTTACCTTAATAATTATAATAGGACTGATTGTGTTCTATAGCCTTGGCTGGCAATGAGTCTAACGCAGAAAGCAATGGAAATCTACAGCGAGATAATCTTCTGCCCAGTCGGTCATGTCTCTTTTGAGAGATGATCGCCCAAGCGTGTATCACGTATGGCACTTAACTGACTATAATAGTTGGAATCATGATTAAGGTTTCTGCTGAGTGGAGTTCGGTTTTATTTTGTGATGAAGTAATAAACTGATCCCCCACTAATTACTACTTAATAATATAATAAATCTTTTCCCTCTCTAGCTATGAGTCAAATAACAGGATAGATTGGGTTCTATAGCCTTGGCTGGCAACCAATTTTCCGCAGAAAGTAATAGCAACCTACTGCGGGATAATCTTCTGCCCAGTCAATCATGTCTCTTTCGAGAAATGATCGCCCAATCGTGTATCTCATGTGGCACTTAACTGACTAACTGAATATAATAGTTGGGATCATGATTAAGGCATCAATTGGGCATAAAGTGGGGGATCGGTTTTCTATTGTTATAAAGTAATAAACTGATCCCCCACCAATTACTACTTAATAATATAATACATCTCTTCTCCCTCTCGCTATGAGTTAGATAACAGGACAGATTGGGTTCTGTAGACTTGGCTGGCACACCAGTCTACCGTAGAAAGCAATGGCAACCTACTGCGGGATAATCTTCTGCCCAAGCGTGTATGACAATTAACAGACTGTATTGTTTGTGAAGTATTAAAGAGACACTAATTATACTGTAATTAACTAACAAATCAAGGAACAAAAGACCACGCAGAATTATAACAGAAAAAACAAGAACACTACATTATTCGGACTATTGTCCTCATCTTTGTTGCCGTTTCTACGACGTTTACTAATAGATCATTCTATTTGTCTATATTTCTGAGATGAGGTAGTATTTACACTATTTACATTATTCGGACTATTGTCCTCATCTTTGTCGCCATTTGTACGACGTTTAATAATAGATCATTCTATTTGTCTATATTTCTGAGGTGAGGTAGTATTTACACTATTTACATTATTCGGACTATTGTCCTCATCTTTGTCGCCATTTGTACGACGTTTAATAATAGATCATTCTATTTGTCTATATTTCTGAGGTGAGGTAGTATTTACAGTATTTACATTATTCGGACTATTGTCCTCGTCTTGGTTGCCATTTGTATGACGTTTCGACCTTTGTACGGTTCAGTCTTCTTCTGGTGGTTTCGAATTTCGAATCAAACCTTTATCACGATTACTGATTTCTTTGGGGGGGGGTCTTTTTTCGTAGTCATAGTTATCTCTCTCTAACCAGACTCTCTAAGTTACTTGTTTATCACCGCTGTAGCCTGGGATTGAACTCACAAATCTTTTGGTTAAGTCAATGGAACTCCACAGTAATCTCTTTAATAAGGCGTTGTTCATATCTTCTTGGTATATTTTATTGCAATATTGTTTAAGTGTTAGGAGTAATCCCCCATCTAGAAACAATACGTCTAAAGGCGCCCAGTTATCGCATTATCCCCAGAAAGATATGTGCAGAAAATGAATCTATAAGGTCACGGCCGACATGAAAACAATAAGTTAAAACAAAATACCTATTGCAAAATCATCGTCTTATCGAGCTTGACTCTTGGATGAAAAGTTGGGTAGGGATGTCACAGGAAACCGAAAGACGACTAACTCACGAAGACTGTAAATCAATATCGATTACTGATAACAACGGCCAAGAACATAAAAGTCAGCAATTCTTGTCCACCTCTATGCAAATCCCCTGAAATAAAAGGATTAAAGATTAAAAGGTGACCATCAAGTTCGTCTTGCTGCTGTCAAGCGTCGTCCTTTCGATCATGCTTTGTTGTTGTAAATTTGAGCGAAATGAATCTAAACTAGGTCAATCAATACCAAGTTACCTATGCAATAGAAGTCTTGAGAATAAAGCCGATCCGGGTGAAGCTATGGATGTGTATAGTGGTGATGTGGATATCAGCTAGGAACGAACAATCGGAGAGCAGAGTTCAAATTCCAGTCGAATTCGTTGCATTCACTTACGCACAAATGCCACTGGTAGCCAGTCTATCACAGAAAGTAATGGCAACCTACTGCGGGAACATTTTCTGGCCAGTCAGTCATGTCTCTTTCGAGACATGATCACCCAAAGCGTATATTACGTATAGCACTTAACTGACTGAGGAAAGCGTATCTCACAAGAAACATGTCGAGCCACCCGGGCAAAGTAGGTCAGTTGAATGGGACATGCAATGAGAACGTGACCCTAGCAGGTCAGATAGAAGGAAAAAAGACAAGGAAAAGCAGCGGGTAACATACTTGAAGGGCCTGAGAAGGTGGATGACAGAACGGAGGTTGCGTGGTGTTACAGGAGAAAGCTTGCTAAGAGCCACCGTGGAAGGCCATGATCGCCTACAGCCTTGAAAGGACGAGGCACATAGAAGAAGAATATATACGCCTACTGTTTATAAGAAATTATAATGTATATAAAATGGGGTTTCATTTCTATATTATAATCAATATATAAATTGATCCCTCATTTTGTGGCCATGCTGGTTTCTATACATTTATATTCAAGATTTATGGGCTTGAGCTAGTGGATGACAGAACGGGAGTTGGGAGAAGTTAGAGGAGAAAGCGTGCTAAGAGCCACCAGGGATACGAAGACGTGGAAGGCCATGATCGCCTACATCCTGAAGAAGAAGAGACACTCCGGCATCATGCCGACGTCGATGAAATGTAATAAACCAAAGATCATTATCTCAACTGCTTTTTGCCATTTGAAAAGAAATGAGTTCAAGAAAAAAAAACACCGATATTGGCAAATCGAAAAAGTGACATTTTTCATGACGGCAACAAAAGAGCGGGTGACGGAAAACATACCTTGCAGCAGCCTAAAGATTTCAAATGGGACAACCACCGTGTTCTACTGATGTGGCTTCTTCAAATTTTTATAAGACAAATCATTTGACTCTTAATAGTTCATTTGAAAACTACTACACAACATTAAAAATTGGCATTAGTTAGAAATGTGGAACATGATTTTACCAGTTTTCTCTTTTCTACCGATTCTAAAAATAATGATTTACCGTTCATTCATTTGGCAGTTGTAATCAAATCGATTGATTAGTTCTCGTTCGTTAAGATCATTTTGGTTAACCTTTATTCTTTCTCTTGCAAAGTTTCTTCTCGCTGCTTGGCAAAAATTACCCATAATCCCATTTCGACTGTTGTCGTTAGCCTTTACCTTCGTTTGAATACGCTCAGTGAATGTGTTTCGAAACCAGTTTTCAAACTGTACATTAAACCATATAACGAAGTAATTCGAATTAAATCTTTTAAAAAGATATGAATCCTTCTTCACCGAAAAGTCGTTTTAGGTTTTATACGACAACGTTGGTGTCATATAATTCAATTCAACCGGCCTTCTGTCACATGAAGAGGGGAGGATGCCTCACTGTAACCCAATTGCATCGAGAATTTTTCATAGTACTCATCATGCTGCTGCAAAAATTTCTAAAAATCATATCTGAAAAATATTTTCGAAGTAGAAAATCCTTGACAGAAATAATTTGATACCGTTCTTTATGGTTTTATCGTCTGGAAATTGTGTCTAGTCGATCATTCATTCATATATATATATATATATATATATATATATATATATATATATATACATATATATATATATTTATTTATTTATTTATCACAGCGCATCAGTACAATAAGACATCTGATTGCTTTTTACCTAGGATTGAAACCCGACCGAATTGATGTCAGTTGGCGATTTAACCTCTGAACTATGGGCGCTCGGTACAAGGAGGTAGACTTTTACCGTGTGATACACCGTGTATTCATACTCCAGTAATGAGAGTGTTATAATAAATTACCGAATGAACTATATATATATAGAAAAAGAAATAGGGTTGTTCCATCGAGAGAAATTGGTGTAGAATAAAAGGTGTGAGAGGCCGTGAACGTTTTGTTTAAAGTATATATTTATTGTTATTGTTATTATACATATTATGATACTTTAGGTGTCCATAATCGTATTTGTGACGCTACACGTGTTCCGAGTCTCAAGTTTATTCGACTGAAGAGAGTCAATCTTAGACTCGAAACACGTGTAGTGTCACAAATACCATTATGTACACTTAAAGTATCATAACATTGTACATTTTGTTTCGACATTGAAAGAATAAGCTTTTCCTTTCCTTCTATCTTTTTAAACGTTACTCTCCTCAGCCTTTCTCTTGTAATATAACAATCTGGCCCCACCCGAGGAAGGCTGATGCAAGCGAGGGTGTTTCCGGTCGTTGAAAGGAACGGATGTTGTTTGACCTTATTTCCGGCAGCAGCGGAAATAACTACAGAGGCAAACAGAACAGGTGTCTCTGAGAATTACGTGGGCGTGCGTGGGCGAGGCAAAACCGGAAGAAAAAGTCCCGGTTCTGGAAGATTATAAAAAGACCTCGGCACACGGATTCGCCAGTAGAGGAGCAACAGAGATCGGCCGGTGAAGAGAGACACAACAGATAAGACTACACTCCCGTCAACCCATTAGAAGCGCGCTCTCTCAATTCTCTGTTCCCTATTCTACACGGTTCATCGTCATTAATAAAAATATAACTTCATATTTTTATATATATGCGTGTTTGTTGTTTGTCGATATATAACACTCTCACCTTTGCCAAACGGAAGTGTACTAAATAGTGAGAGAACAGTAGTCAAGGAGATATTGATTACATTCTTCTCCTGAGGTCTGCCTGCTGGGTGTTTTCTGTCTCGGCTTTTTGGATCAAAAGCAGCTCGTTTGGGATTTCATACTTGTATTTGATTCTGGGCTTCCCATTGGCTGATTAATAAAATTCGCGTAGACTCGTGAAATGGAAATTTGATATTTGATTAATTTGTATTTTTCAACCGAAACATCTGCGCAAACCCGGATGCGCACGAACGACTTTTGGTCATTCGCTTTCTGGTCGCAAAAATCAAACTAACGGTCAGGTCACACATACTTAGACAAACCACATATCATCAGCCAGTTAAGTGCTCAGTAGAAGACTGAATCATGATTCCAACTATTATATTCAGTTAGTTAAGTGCCATACGTGATACACGCTTGGGTGATCATGTCTCGAAAGTGACATGACTGACTGGGCAGGAATTCAACTAGAATTGGAACTCGGCTCCCCTATTTCTCGTTCAGAATCGATATCCGCTGCATCACAACGCGCATCCATGACGGCAGTGCTCTGTGGCGTTGGCAAGAGGAACGAGACGAATGACGAACGGTCAGCGAAAGTTAACAGCAACTGCGAAGGGAGGTAAGCGAAGAAAAAAGAAGAATTAAAGAAAGAGAGAAAAGACGAGCACAGCAGTAAAAGTATGAAGCCTACCACCGTTTCGCGTCACCCTAGTGTCCTCGAGACGCCAACCGACACATACGAACTTTGCTTAATTGGCATGGAGTACCGACAGAAAATAAAAAAGCATAATAAAATGAGACTAACTCCCAGCTGCAACAAGACAAAATGTATTATTTTTAACGAAAGAAACAGTTCAGCATCCGAATTACAAATCGGAGAGGTGTGTGGCCATATCACGCTTAAATACTGGTTCTGGTATAATCAACAAAGTTTTAATAATGACCCTGAAGCTGTAGATAAGGTCAAAAGCTTCAAATATCTTGAGGCCAATTTTACAGGCACTGGTCAAGCGAAAGATGAAATTACCACCCGTATTAATCTGGCTAGAGCTGCCTTTGTCCGTCTGCAAAAACGACTTTGGTCTCGACAAGAGACAAGACAATCCACAAAGTTTCGAATCTACAAGGCCATGGTCAGAACAATTCTTCTCTATGGATATGGGACCTGGCCACTGCGCAGAGAAGGATCTTCATAAACTTGAGGATATCGATTACTACTGCCTTCGCCATATCCTGTGTGTTAGTCTCTCCGACCGGATCCCCAACTCGACCATCCGCGCTAGTTGCCACATTCTTGGCATGGAAAAAAACTATGCAGATTGCCCAAGCGTGTATCACGTATGATACTTAACTGACTGACCTATTATCACTGGGGCATCTGCATATGTAATGATGTTAATATTATGGTCAACGGTAATGAAATCTAGTAAGACTTCTAATTTTCTAAGAATTACTTCACTCTAAAGGTTGAAATAGTTTGGCAAGAAGATACGTCCTTGTTATACGGCACTTTCTATCTCTTTGTATTTAATGAATTCCATTTCTGTGCTAATGCACACAGTCTGTTCCGAGTACAGTTTCTCTGTTATTTTAATATATTTCCTTAATAAATTTAGCTTTAATCAACGACTTCACCAATAAGATATTAAATTTGCATTCGGTATTTGATATTAAAAGAGTGTGGCGTATTTTAGCGAGATTCTCTCTCCAGATAAAGAACTTTTCTAACTCATGTAGTCTACCAAAATGGTTGAGTAATTCTTGTAAGAAAACATATCCTTGACATAATCTTCTTTTGTATTGAAAAGTCGCAAAAGAAAAGAAACAAAGAAGAAAAAGAGACGAAAAGAAAATGTACGTTATGTATGTATGTGTTTGCATCAGTTAGTCAGTTAAGTGCCATATGTGATACACGTTTGGGCGATCATGTCTCGAAAGAGACTATCCTGCAGTAGGTTGCTATTGCTATCTGCGGTAGACTGGTTGTCCTGTTATTTGACTCATAGCTAGTGGAAGAAGAGATGTATTATTTTTTTTACTTGTAATTAGTGAGGGATCAGTTTATTACTTCATTACAGTAGAAAACTGATCCCCCACTTTATGGCTAGTAGAAGCCTTAATTATGTTTCTAACTATTATATTCAGTCAATCAGTTAATCGTATGTATGTATTTTGTATCAGTCAGTCAGTTAAGAGCCATATGTGATACACGTTTAGTGAAACACTGACAATATTTGTTAATTTATATTTATTGTATTAAAAAAAAAGAATAAACGTTTCCGTTGCGCCCAATGTTGTGTAGGGCAGCGTTTCTGCTGTTTCCGTCACATACTGTTTTTTTATGGGGAAAATCCCAAACCTGAAGGAAGGTGATTTTCTAAGCGTAGCTTAGACGTGACACACGACCGAAAGTAAAGGAAACCGAGAAAGAATCGAACTCACGACTCAATTGTAATGATTCAAGTGCTAACCATTGCACCACTGCTAGATGCCCTTTATCGCATTTCCACTTGTTTATTCTTTTGTGAATATTGCGAAAGCAGGAGCTTGTGTGCAAAATTCAATAAAAATGTAATTTACGAATGTTAAACTTGTCATTTGTATGTTCAACAATCAATATTAATTCAGTTTTATTTTCTAAAGAAATATTTCTTCATAAAAGAAAATATATGAACGATAGACTTATATATTTTTTGTGTGTGGAATCTGTACGTCAGTTCCGATGTGTTGAATTGTGACCGCAGAAAAAAAAAATCAGAAATTAGAAATTGGAATTATATTGATTAAAATGAAAAAAAAATTAATGAATATTAGTTTTAAGTATTAATTTTTCTCGTCTTTCCTCTTAGAATTGTTAGAAAAGTTCACTCTTATTATTAGTTTAATTTTAATGTTTTATTCTGTTTCAGTCTTATCAGAGACTATTCTTCCATAGCATTTTCCCCTGATTTTGTTTTTACGCAGCGAACATAAAAAGAAAATACTATTATACAAAATGAATTTATTTTTCTCTTTGATATTCTTATTCACAACACAAAATATATAACTTATAAAATGTATGACTCTTAATGTATATGACACATCAAACAAATTTTTATGACACATTTTGTTCTTTTTCTAAAGATATTTGAAAAAGGCATTATGAATCTTCCCTATTATAATAAAAACCGCCATGTAATTTCTATCTATCTATCTATCTATCTATCTATCTATCTATCTATCTATCTATGTCTTCCAATCAATGTTTCTATCTATCTATCTATCTATCTATCTATCTATCTATCTATCTATCTATCTATCTATCTATCTATGTCTTCCAATCAATGTTTCTATCTATCTATCTATCTATCTATGTCCTCCAATCAATGTTTCTATCTATCTATCTATCTATGTCCTCCAATCAATGTTTCTATCTATCTATCTATCTATGTCCTCCAATCAATCAATCTATCTATCTATCTATCTATCTATGTCCTCCAATCAATGTTTCTATCTATCTATCTATCTATCTATCTAAGAATGATCATATATATCTATCTCAGAATGTTCATTTCTATCTATTTATCTATCTATCTGTAAGTTTAGGGTAGGTATGCCAGGCCAATCTACAAAGATTGATTTAATTTTAGTGTATCGAGGCAGCAAATATTTTTTCCTTTGAAATAGGTAAATATAACCATAGCTTCTACACCAAAAGTTTTTCTTGAAATTCCCGCCTGTGGAACTCCCTTCTGTTCACTTGTTTCCCTGATAGTTACAATATCAAAAATTGATATGCAACGTTAACTACCATATTTAACTCCTGTATCCAGGGTTTTTTTTACTTTAACCCGCTTCACGCTAGTCGCGGCTCTGTCTTCTTTGGGGTGAAATGATTTTTAAAAGAATGCCGTATACCAAAATATTGATTGTGCAAGACAGTTTCTTTTTCTAGTCAGAATCACTTACACATTTATGAGTCAACAATTTCTTCATACAATGAATATTTCTGTCAAATGTGCAGCTGTGCTTCTGTTATGCATTTAGATATGTTCAATGAAAATGCAAAGAACCACAAACAATTGTGTTAATTCTGACCTTGCATCTAGGTTTCAGTTAATTTCCCAAAGCCGTGAAGTAGCTTCCCTGAGTGATTTCTGTAAATATTTTTTTTATGCCTAATTGTTTTGATGAGCTTTACACTTTAATATTTAGACTTTAAAATTTTAAGCGCAGTACTAGATTGGCAGTTACGTTCCATCTTTTTGCAGTTTTCAGTTTGTGACTTTACATATCGAAACTGTACGTTGTGAAGTTACAAATTTGTTCGCCTGAAGAGAGTCAACTTTGTACTCGAAACACGTGCAGCGACTCAAGTACCATTAAGTACACTTTATGAATTATGCAAAAGGATAGTATTATTATTAAAATCAATAAAAATCAATCCACATTTAAAAAAAAAGTTCACAGCTTCTTGCACTATTTTCACCTATACCAATTTCTCTCGTTAGAACAACCAAAATTTCCGTTTTCAGTATATATATATATATATATAGGAAAGAGTATTAATAAAAAATTTTTTGATTTTTAAAAAAAACGTACTTTTTTAAACAGTATTTGTTTATTTTTAATATAGTTTTATATTTCAAACCGACCTCGGTTCTTCATCGGAAACAACTTGTTTCCGATGAAGAACCGAGGTCGGTTTGAAATATAAAACTATATTAAAAATAAACAAATACTGTTTAAAAAAGTACGTTTTTTTTAAAAATCAAAAAATTTTTTATTAATACTCTTTCCTATACATAGTAAGACAGTATACGTGGATAATCATCAATATATATATATATATATATATATATATATAAAGGCGGTTAATGACTCCGTAAGTTCCGGGTGTGAAGTATAGATAGTACCCACTAATGAAGAATCCATATAATTTTATGAAGTGCTAATCGTCAAAGTACACGTGACAATATTTGGGCCCAATCGGATGTTTAGTTTAGAAATTAGAGTTAAGTAAATCTTCTGTTGCTAATTTTTATAAGAATGGAAAAATCTGAATTTTGTGTGTTGATAAAGCATTGCTTTCTGATGGGGAAAATACTGTTCAAGCAAAGCAAGGGCTTGATAAGCGTTATTAGGACTCTGCATTGTCGGAAACGATTCTATGTGAACGTCCCTGTAAACCTCTCTGAAGATGGCCCATGTGAGCCGAAAGCTTAGAACCAACATAATAGAAAATTATATCCAAATGTTGGAGAATTTTTGTCTTTATTTTCGACTGAAATTAAAGCCAAAATACGATGTTTAGAACACACACACACACATATATATATAAAGAACAGACGTCATATTATTTAAATGCGAGGAACCTTTCGGCCAACTCTTATCAAGGGTTCTCGTTGGCTTTAATTTTAAGGGAATTAAGGAAAAGGACAAGGAAAAATAAATTAAATTACTTACAATGCTGAGAGATGATGGAACTAATATATATATTATAAAGTAGGTAGCAAGTTCTGACAGCTATGTGGTGAGGAAAAATTAGCCATAGCGCTATTTGAACCTACGCTGAACTTGCTTAATTCTAAAACCGGAATCCTTAATAGATGTAAGCATATAAAAAATTGCTTACTAAAATATGTGCTTTACTTTTCTTTTTCTTTTTTTTGTTGGTTTGTAATAAAGGTTGTTTTACCCTGGTTTAATTTGGTTTCTTCTTTTGAGCTCTACATATATTGGCCGTTTTTTATCTAAATTGTTAGCCTGGCCCTGACGAGCCGTTGTGCTGCGTTTTGTGGTTTTTTGTATCGGTTTCTTACCGACTTGGGCGACATTGTTGTAAAGGCTTTTGCGGTTTGTTGTTTCGTTCGGTGGCAACTGTTTCCACCTGAGTTCATTGCTCGGGCCGAGTGTTTCGCCAGTAGGGTCTCTGGTACGGCGCGAAACACCGGGACAGTTGTCAGTTTTTGCAGCCTCCTAGGAGGCAATGGCCTCCGATAGGCCTCAATCGATCGTTCCTCCCACCACGGCGTCGGTGGGAGGGAAGGAGGGGGATTGGCAGTTACCGCCACGGGAATCCCCCTCAGTTCCAGCAGCTCTACCAGGACCAGCAGCAGGACCCGGACCAGTACCGGCACCGGCAGCAGTACCAGCACCTGGATCCCCCAAACCTTCTACCTCCGGTTGGAAAGGAGGAAAGGTTCCAAAGAAGGGGGAAGAATATTATGAGAAGCTGAAGGAGAAATACGCGGACTACATTGTTGGCACGGAGCTGTTGTCGGTGCCAGAACAGTTGGCTGACATAGAGGCCAGAATTATATCCCTGATCACAAAAGATCCCAAGACACACAAGTTTGTGGGGATTAGCAGAGATAGTTTCGAGGATGCCATCAAGACCCTAAAGATCAGAGCCAAGGCCGTGGCAAGACGAAGTAGCGCCATGTGGGATGTCCTGCTTGGCACGGCCGAGGAGGCCAAGCAGCTGGCTGGAGTGGTCCTGGAAACCAAAACGCTCCAGTTCCAGACGGAATACATGGGGACGCGCAAGGCAAAAATAACACTACACGGCGTCCCTATGGACATTGCCGAGGACCATATCGGCGCCTTTTTCGCCAAATATGGAAAGGTCGCCGAGGTCTCTGCGTTGCGGTCGAAGGCGGGTTTCCTGACCGGGGACATGACCCTGCAGGTGACGCTAACTAAGAAGCAAATTTCAGAGATCCCGAACATCCTCACCTGCAGGAAACCTTGCTGTTGGGTCTGTGGGGCGGCGGATCACGTCGCCAAGGCGTGCCCGGCAAAGAATCCGGCCCCAAAGACCCAACCAACCAAGCAGCAAGACAAACCTGCGGAGAAGGAAAAACCAGCACCGGGAGCGAACAGGGAGGGCGATTGGCAGGTGGTGGCGAGGAAGAAGTCTAAAACGCCTTCACCTACGAAGGTGCTGTCACCACCCAAAGCTCCTTCTAAGCCAAAGGAGCCCTCATTGGAGAAATCGCCCTCCAAACAGGGGAAGGGAAAGAAATCCCCCCAAAAAACGGAATCGGTGGTGGAAGATATGGAGACGGAGAGATCAGCGTCCCTGAAACGAGGAAGAGAAGAGGAGGAGGAGCACCACGACGTCATCAAAAGTCGCTGAAGAAGCAGGAGCAGGGAGAGAAAAATTCCTGCTAAATGTTCATCGCTACCGGTGTCCCCGGAAAGACTGTCCTATGCTGAAAAGGCAAGGAGCCTTCCCTCGTCCCCGCAGAAAGCTTCCCAGTCCCCAACCTTTAAATTGACCCCGCTAAAACCAGTGGCCGATATTGCAGTGAAAAGCAAGTCGTTCCGGTTGATTGCGGTGTATGCGCCCAACGATCAAGGTGAGCGAGTCTCTTTCTTTCGGCTGTTGGAGCCCTTCATGGTGGATTCAACACGGCTAATCTTAGTTGGGGACTGGAATGCCATCCTAACCCCCAAATGGGATAGAGGGAGGGGCGCTAGCGGGAGGAGTGGTGATCGTAGCCTGGTTGATCTGATCGACGAATTTGGTCTCGTCGATAGATACCGGGTCGATCATCCGGAAGGGAGCATGTGGACGTGGGCGCTTAATTGGCCTTCTACCCGGGTATCTGCGTACCTGGATAGGATGTTAGTGAGAGTGGCCGACATAGACTTCTTAGAATGTCCAACGTTCCACTGGTTAGGCTACACGGACCACAAACTCGTTTGTGCCCGTGTAGTGTTAGACTTTAGGCCTAGGTTGGCTGGTTATTGGAAGTTCAATCAGTCCTTACTGGACAGGCGGGACTTTCGTGACCAGCTGACTAGAGTAGTTCAGCGGGCGTTAATTGGGCGAGTCATTGGGAATAAGTGGTGGGTTAGCCTTAAGGATAGCATTAGGTCTTTCGCCACCCAATACAGCCAACGGCTCAACCTAGATAAGGCTGCGAAGGCAAAGACACTTAGAGCTAATTACTCCCGGGCGGAGGCTGGCGGTGATCCCCTAGAAATAGCCTTAGCTAAGGAGGCCCTGGAGCGTTCGACTAGCGGGCGCTACATGGGCCAGGTAATTAGACATAAGTTAAGCAAGATGTCTTCCGAAGCTGTGAACATGGGCGCAGAACTGCGCAAGGAAGAAATTCGTCGGGCCGGCGATCGGTACATTCGAGAGGTGCGCGACCCGGAGGGGCATCTCCTAAGGTCCACTGACGACATGTGCGAGGCGTTCCGGCAGCATTTCGAACACCGGTTTACCAAGGAGCCTGGTCTCCGTGACGAGGAGTTTCGCAGCTATTTGGCTGACTTTCCCCGGCTTTTGCCGGCTGAAGCGGCTAGCTGCGAGGGAGAGATTACGGAGGACGAAGTCTACGCGGCTTTGAAGAAGGTCGGCAGTGGCAAGTCGCCAGGTTTGGATGGTTTGTCCTATGAATTGTACTTGAGGCTGTCGCACCTTTTTGTCCCGATCTTGACTGTCGTGTTCAACCACTGGTTTCGGTAGGGGTCCATCCCCGGTCGGATCACCAGGGGCGTGATCACGCTGTTGAGAAAAGGCAAGAAGGTTGGGCGGGAATTAGACGATTACAGGCCCATAACTCTGCTAAACACAGAGTTAAAGATTTTGGCCAAGATCCTGACGAATCGCTTGCAGCTAGTTGCCGAGTCTCTGTTGGAACCGGATCAGACTTGCTCTGTGAAGGGACGAACAATTCAGAGCAACCTGCACTTGATTCGCACGATCCTAGAGGATGTAGAAGACGACGAAGAGTCCGCGCTGATCAATTTGGATCAGTCCAAGGCATTTGATAGGATTGACCATGGCTACCTGGCTGCTGTCCTGCAGGCCGCCGGATTCGAACCCGACTTCAGCCGCTGGATTAGCCTTCTGTATCGCTCCCCCAAGGCTGTGGTACAGGTGAACGGGAAGCTGTCGAGCGCTTTCGCGCTGTCTAGGTCGGTCCGACAGGGTTGTCCGCTGTCGCCTCTCCTTTACGTCCTGGCGTTGGAGCCGCTACTTCGCCGGCTAAGGGACGAGGCGTGCAGTCCGGTCCTACGTGGTATCAAGGTACCTGGAGGAGCTCGAGCCAGGGTTTCCGCGTACGCCGATGACGTAACGACCTTTGTGTCCTCCCGGAGTGACATAGAGGCGGTACAGAAGGCGCTTGAACGGTACGAACAGGTAACAGGGGCCAGAATTAACTGCGACAAGTCGTCCGGCTTGCGGTTAGGTGCCTGGAAGGGTGTTTCCCTCCCGGGGCCCTTCGACTGGACGGACGGGCTGGTCAAAATCCTCGGAATTTGGTTCGGTCCGGACTTACAGTTGGAGAAAAACTGGTCAGAAATACAGGCAAAGGTCGGCGCGTCGGTCGAGATTTGGCGTCGACGGAGTCTCTCCGTGAAGGGCCTGGCGGAGGTGTGTAACACATACCTCTTTCCCAGGATCCTTTACCGGCTGTCTGTACTTCCCCTTTGTGACGATCATGAGAAGGCGCTCAAGCGTTTGCTATTCTCCTTTCTGTGGAGAGGACGCAAACACATGGTCGACAAAGGAGTCTGTTGCCTCCGTCCGTGTCATGGGGGTCTGGGAATGCCGCACTTGAGGAGCCACGTGCTCGCTTCGAGGTTGGTATTTCTCAGGCGCGCGTTGTCGGAAGATCGGTTGCTTGCGGGGGTAGTGAGGGACATGTTCCCTAGCCTCACTATCACTCCCCCGCTCTTAAGGCTTAGCAATAGGCCTTGGGGGCGGCCGAAATTCCTGCTCGAATGTCTGAAGGCCCTGCGGGCCATTCCATGGTCCAGTGACCTTTCATGGCCTAGGAGAATCTTCTATCGGGGATTAGTGGAGGGCGCCGTGAAGGATAAACTGTGGAGGAAACTCGGCATGTCGAGAGAGGAGTATCGCTCTCATTGGTCTTGGGCGCCAGGTGCGGATTGGCTCAGCAACTCTGAGTTCTCTCTGACCTGGCGATTGGCTCGGAATGGTTTGTCTCTCAATGACAAGCGTTTCGTAATGGGCCTGGCGGATTTGCCAGATTGTGAACGTTGCAACCTTGGAATCAAGGAGACGTCTGCGCACGCCTTCTTCCATTGTTCGCGCGTTCGCCCGTTGTGGGAGCGTGTCGGCGAGTTGACTGCTCGTATCGCGCCGCGGGAGCTTCTGCTCATTGATCGCGCATACGCTGTGGACAATGTGTCACCCCCGTACTCTGGAGTGAAGCGGATGGTGTTTCTGTCGCTACTGGCCACGGCTAGAATGGTGATTTGGATGACGCGTCTGGAGGAAGTCTTGCGGGGTGGCCGTCTTTCGGATCAGGATCTAATCCGATATTTTGAGCACCAGCTCAAAATGAAGATTAGAACTGAACGGAAACGGTTGACTCCGACAGACTTTGGCGAAAGGTGGATATATGCAGCGAGCCTGGTTCGCGTGACCGGGGCTAGCCTTGATTTTCTCTTTTAGATCTGCTAGTCACATCGGGGTGGATTCCTTTGGAACCCCTCCCGTGGTTAAGGTAAGAATTCTTTTGTGTACCTAGTTAATGTGAGTAAATGTGTTTGTCCCGGCCTGTTCCCGGCTCCATTGCTTTTGTTATGATCCAGTTCGAGATTCCCATTGTCCATTGTTATTTTGTCCCCTGCTTCTCCATTCCCCTTAGAAAGAGAGCTGCTTGATTTTGTCTTTCAGACAGAATACAGCGGCCTCTTTATTTATGAGGGTGTGTTTGGGTCCTACTAACCCCATGTATATATGTCATTTTGTTGAGATTGTTTTTTGTTTGGGGGATTTTTGTTTCTTCATACCCCCTTCCCATCATGTCATTTCATGAAAAAAATTTTAAATTTATTTTTGTAAAATATTGTAAAATATTGTAAAAATCACAAATTTTTATGTACATTTGGGGCGTTTTGTAGGTCCCCGGTATGTTTTGCTGTATTTTGGTGCATGATAAGTATGAGTGTTGATGGACAAATTTTTATGGTGAATGTATGGGTCGTGATGCTGGTTAGCTAGGTATAGGATAGAGAACTTGAAGACCAACCCAAGTTTTGTTCCCCCTCCCCATTTCCGGCCTTGTGCCATAATTTTGTATGAAAATATAAAATAAATAGTCCCTGACGATCCGTTGTCTGAAACCGCGGTCGGTGTTGGCTCACTTTTAGATTTAGTGTATCCAACGCACTTTTGAGCAAAGATAAATTCTCAAATTATATCGCAAGAAATAGCTTAATGGCATCAATGACTGGATTTTTCTGTGTCTTTTCTCGTTATTTGCCAAGATATGAAAGCCATCTCCTATCTCAGCGTTGATGTCAAAGTCTGAAACACATTTTTTGCGGAACTATACTTTTTGAAAAAGAAACGCGTTTGCAATGTTATCGAAAATACGGAGCCCTGAATCCATTATAATGTTCAATATTGGCAGTGCTTATTAAATGCATTTTCTCTCAACCAAGAATTCATTCGTTCGACATTAATCAATGAATAATATGCTGTGTACAGAGGGAAAGAAATTAGTCCCATAGTAATGACAAAATAAAGAGCGATATTAAGCCTATCATGAAAAATGAATGTTGCGAAGTGCTTCGTTAAAAATAACTCGAGGAAAATAAGACAAAGAAAAAAGACCGTCAGCAAGAAGTGCTGTCTTCCCTCGTTCGTCAGAAAATAATTAACTTATCCCAGTTCTGGCATCACCTTATTTGTAATTGCATCGAATAGGTTTCAGGCATTCTTGAAACGGTTTAGCCCCCCCCCCCAGCAAAAAAAAAAAAAACACAGTACGCTAAAGAAAACATACGGGCCAAGGAATAAGTAAGAGGTTATCTTAATGCGAAGAGTAGTCCATGCGTTGAGGTACGGTGTATATCGGCTCGGAACGAAATGCAGGGGAGCCGAGTTCGAATTCCAGTTGAATCCATTGTATTCACTTATATGCAAATACCCTTGGAAAAGGTATTAATCCGTCTCTTTCTTCAAGTTATGGGTTAAATAGCTGACCAGATTGGGTTCTATAGCCTTGGTCGGCAACCAATCTACCACAGAAAGCAATGGCAACCTACTGCGGGATAATCTTCTGCCCATTCTTTCGAGACATGATCGCCCAAGCGTGTATCACGTATGGCACTTAACTGACTGAATCCATGTTCGTATGAACTTTTCTCTTTGGTACGTATATTTTATGCATTGACGTATACTACTAGACTGGCGGTTAGGTCTCATTATTTTTAAGGCTGAAATGGCTAGATGTATCGTAAACCATACGCTAAGAAGTTCTGATGGAAGTCTATTCTTGCTTTTCAGTCAAGTTTGAACTTCAACATTTTTTATGAAATGTCAATTGTTATTGTCTGCCTTCTTAATTCCCTGGGTCCAGGGTATGACGGTAAACTGCATCCAGCAGCAAGGCCTCTGATTGGAAGATTGTGAGGAGCATGGAACCACCTCTTAATTGCTGTTGTTACAAGATCCACTCTAACCCAGAGTGGTGGCACTTGTTAGGGTTCCAGCTATGGACAAATAGTTAAACCCCAAACTTAGTTAAAAAGAAAATATTAAAATAGACTTTTATAGAAAAATATATATTTTTTAATTAAAAATATTACCAACAATACATTATTAGCAGCAATACATTTTTGAATACAAAACTAGAAGAAAAAAATTTATAAAAATCTGACTAAACCAATCTTCTCACTATAAAGAAACATTAAAAATACCTTAAAACCCCACCTGTTTGGCATTAAATAACCCATAGAGGTGTTGATATGCCGTGAAACAAAACTCAAACTCTCAATTCCTTTGAATATTGCTGCTGTATAGTGTCGTACGCTGCTGGTATATATTTAGATATTATTGATAAAACCCAAAGAATAATATGCAATAATATTGGTCTTGACCTGACATCTTGACTTAAGTCAATTTCCGGCCGCCATAAAATAACTTTCCTGAGTCTTTTCTACAAACAAATTTAATTTAATTATTCTGATAAACTATGATTGTTATACAGTTTTATTCAACTTAAGTGTATTACTGGATTACCGGCAAAGTATTTACAGTTGAAATGACTAAATATAACCGTAAGTTCTATGCTAACGGTTTCTTCTATTGTACTAATCGCTTGTGGAATTCTTATCAGTTTTCTTGCTTTTTCGTCTGGTTTGATCATCAAATATTTACCTGCAATGTCACTTGTTATCTTTTGTCATCTTAATTTATGTGCTCATATTTTTCTCTATCCTAAAATAATTTTTATCTCATATTAACAGGGACCCTTTGCGTCTTAGTGTTTTTATTGCCTTCCTTAGAGGGAAATTATAAAAAAGAAAATTCTTCGAGATTGGTTAGATATCAATTTTCTTTTGGTATCGAGGATACCAATTTCTTTTTCGAACACATACAAAAGTGCTCCATGAGATTAAGTCTCATGACTGTAAAGGCCAATTAAATAATAATCAGTCAGTTAAGGGCCATACGTGAAACACGCTTGGGTGATCATGTCTCGAAAGAGACATGACTGACTGGGCAGAAGATTATTCCGCAGTAGGTTGCCCTTGCTTTCTGCGGTAGACTGGTTGCCAGCCAAGGCGATAGAACCCAATCTGTCCTGTTATTTAACCCATAACTGGAAGAAAGAGACGGATTAATACATTTCCCAAGGGTATTTGCGTGGAAGTGAATACAATGAATTCAACTGGAATTCGAACTCGGCTACCCGTTTTCTCGTTCCGAGCCGATATCCACTGCACCAAAACGTACATCACTAAATAAAAGTACTCGTACTAAAATTCACCCTGGGCGGGTTGAGCCGGCTTCTCCTTGAAAAGTTTCATAGGATAATTTTTGGCTCTACAAGCGGTTCCAGACCGCATATGATGTGAAGATTTTCCCGCAGTAAGTTGCCAACCGAATCTATAGAACATTCTGTCTGACTCATAGCTGGAGAGAGAGGCGAGAAGAGATGGATTTATACATTTCCTAAATCGGAATTCGATCCCTGATTCTTCAATCCTTGCCGTTATTCATTACCCCGCCGTGCCTCCGTAAAGGCCAATGAAACACTGAAAACTCATTGATGTGTTTCATTAATTATTATGCAATTATTTTTATATGTTAAACTAGCAGTATAGCCTGGCGTTGCTCGGGTGTAATGAAAGCTTTAAAGCTAATCCAACGGTCCCGGAGCTCAGACTCTTTGGACGTTGGCACGAAAGACTCAAAAGCAATAATTATTTCCAGTTAAAGCAAAACCGTAGACTGAAAGAAAAATGAATGGATGTAAGTCAAATGCTGATTTCCTGGTATCGATATCAAATAAGTTTTTTCGTTGTAAACTGAATTTTGAAGGCTAAATAAGTCCTCTGAGTAAATAGTATCATGGCTGGGACTAAGAACTACAATTATACCTACTTAGAGCCAAACCCGAAGCAAAAACTAAAATAAAAGGGCTGAAAAAAATAGACATACAGGCAGATAAACAGACACGCACACAAACATCTTGCATTTTATATATATATATATATATATATATATATATATATATATATATATATATATATTATCGATTTTTTGCACTAATGTAAGAACTGCAACCTTGAAACTTCTGAATATCGTTTCTTATGTCTTTGTCTATGAATGTATCAAATTTGATTAAAATCGAACCACTTCTTCTATAACCCGATTTAGCGAAGCGACAAGACAGGTGTTTGTGAAATACATCCTGTCAAAGCCGGAGCGGATGTCGTTTTGACCTTATTTCCGACAGCGGCAGAAATGGCTACAGAGGCAAACAGATCAGGTGCCTCTTAGAATTACGTGGGCGTTGCGTGGGCGTTGCGTGGGCGAGGCAAAAAACCGGAAGGAAAGTCCCGGTTCTAGAGGACTATATAAAGACCTCGTCACACGGATTCGCCAGTAGCAGAGAACGGCCGGTGGAAGCAGAGAGAGACAACACAGGCAGACTACACTCCCGTCAGCCATTCTATATGCGCCCTCACCCTTTCCGTTCTCTATTCCACACAGTTCGTCGTCATTAATAAAAATATAACCTTATATTTTTATATATGCGTGTTTGTTGTTTTGTCGTCGTACGGCGATATATAACACTATACCTAGCTAATCACGACCCAAATAAACTTTACGATTTTCTCATCCACCACAAGAACATGTCCATCATCATTCAATCCTTCATACACCAAAATACCTCAAACATACCATGCACCTAAAGAAAGCCGAAAAGAGTAAAAAAATTTTATTGTGAATAATAGATACAAAAATATATCATGAAATGTTATGTGGGAGGGGCGTAACATAAATTTCCAAAACAAAAATATTTTTAAACAAAAGATGCAAACAGAAATCATTATGTTAGTTGGACCCAACCAACCCACAAAACAAAGAGGCCGCTGTGTTTTGCACCTAGGACAAAATCAAGAGGCTCTCTTTCTACAGGGAGTGGAGAGGAGGAAATAAAATGGACGGGGAGAATATAACCCTGACCCAGACGAGATAAAACGGGACAAAAATAAAAACTGGGAAGTTGGGAATCTCGACCTCGATTATAACAAAAGACAATGCCGGGGACGGGTTAAGATTCACATTCATTCCCATTAACTAGGAATTACCTTAACCAGGGGAGGGTTCCACAGGAATCCACCCCGATGCAACCAGCAGATCTAAAAGAGCAAATCAAGACTAGCACCGTTCACGCGAACCAGGTTCGTCACATTTACCCACCTTTTGCTGAAGTTTGTCAAAGTCAAACGTTTCCAGTCAGTTCTAATCTTAATTTTGAGCCGATGCTCAAAATATCGGATCAAATCCTGATGTGAAAGTCGGCCACCTCGTTAAACTTCCTCCAGTCGCGTCGTCCATATCACCATTCTAGCCGTGGCCAGCAGCGACAGAAACACCATTCGCTTCACTTCCGAAAACGGGGTCGACATATTGTCATAGGCGTATTCACGATCAATGAGCACGAGCTCACGCGGTGCGATACGAGCAGTCAACTCGCCGACATAGACCCATAGAGGACGAATCCGAGAACAATGGTAGAAGGCGTGCGCAGACGTCTCCTTTAAACCAAGGGTTCACAATCTGGCAAATCCACCAGGCCGCATATGAAGGCTGCGTCATTAAGAGACAACCGATTCCGAGCCAATCGCCATGTAAGTGAAAACTCAGAGTCGTTGAGATAATTGGCACCTGACGCCCAAGACCAATACTCCTCCTCCGACATGCTGAGCACTTCGCGTAGTGTATCCTTTGCGACACCCGCCTCTAATCCCTAATGACTCTTATTAATATGGGAGGGAGACTGCATTATCTGAGGAATAGGTGTGTTTCCCCATAACAATTGTAGAATTGGGTTCTCTAGCCTTTATTGATCAGAAGAAACTCCAAATTCAAACCTGATTAAACTATTCTAAAACTGTGTATACCAATTTTCTGGAATCTAACAATTTTCATTTTTAATCATTTTATTCGAGCCAAAATACTAGTGTGCAAAGAATTACAGTACTAAGGTTATCGAGGAAAAGATTAGAGATAAATGGGATTCAAGATGGTAATAGATAGCAATTGACGCTGTATAGAATTTTTTGGAGAATGTAGCTATCAGGAAAGGGAGTAAACAGTAGGGAGTTCCACAGTCGGGAAGTGCGAAAAAAGATGCTATTGGATTAGAAGTATCGGTTAGATTTAACACACCCAGTTTTTCCCTCAAAATTATGTATTTCATAATATTTTTAGTATTTATTGCAAGGTGGATAATTCTAAATGAAAATAAAATGATTCTTTTGTTATTATTACTTTGCAAAATTTTACAAGGCAAGGAAGCAAAGATGAATCCCCCTAAATTTTTTTTCATTCTTTCATTGATGAAACTGCAATATAGGTAAATATTAAATATTTATAAATGCATTTGATGCACATGTTATTGTGCATTATTAACAATACTCTTTTGTTGGAGCTGAAGAAGACGAGAAGGTGAACTTTGTCACTGGTTGTAGGTAAAATGTTGTTCTTCTTGCAGAATTGTAGGAGGCGGAGTTGTTGGAGTTTGTTGGCTATGTGGTACCTGCTTTTAATTTATCGAAGCCCCATATAATTTCATTCAGTCAAATGATATTTCTGTCGCAATTAGGGATTGTGTTTTGTTTTATTTTATTACTTAAATTATTATTTTAGTTTCTTGTATTATAGTATAAGGCATAGTGTTAATAGTTATCGAATATATTATTTTTAAATTTTGTTATTTTAATCTACAATCCCCAGTGAAATTGGAGGTTAGGGATTTGTTAAAACTTCATGGAGACTTTGAGGTATTATGGTGTTTGTTGTAAGAATGGTAAGTAAGAATGTGGTGTTTTGGCGCTAAAAATATTGTATAATATTTTGGTCAGTTTTTGCGGTTAGCCATGTTTATAATATAAGACAGATGAAGACAAGCATTCCTCACCCCCACTTTTGGCTCTCTTTTTTTTTTTTTTATAACGTTACTCGTCCATCTAACCCTGGCGAACCGTCACCGGTTTCCGTGGTTCGCTACTGAAGCACGTCGTCCGCCGTTTGCCAATGCCATTTCCGCTGCCGCCGACACCACCGCCGTCTCCAAAAAGATTTGACAACGAAGCCGCCACGACGCATAGTCGAAAACAACGAGGATGTGCGGAGTGGTGCAATGGATAAAGACTCAAAACAACAAATCGGGGAGCCGAGTTCGAATTCCATGCATTCACTTACACGCAAATACCCCTCGGAAGGATACTAATCCGTCTCTTCTCTCCAGTTATGGGTTAAATAATCCGACAAATTGGGTTCGAAGCCTTGGCTGGCAACTAGTCTACCGCAGAAAGCAATGGCGATCTGCTGTGGGATAATTTTCTGCCCAGTCACTCATGTCTCTTTCGAAACATGATCGCCCAAAGCGTGTATCACGTATGGCACTTAACTGACTGACTGAATATAATAGTTGGATTATGATTAAGGCTGCTACTGGACAGAAAGTGGGGGATCTGTTTTCTATAATTATGAAGCGATAAACTAATTCCCCACTAATTACTACTTAATAATATAATATATCTCTTCCCCTTTATGCTATGAGTTAAATAACTGGACAGATTGGGTTCTATAGCATTGGCTTTCGACCAGTCTACAGCAGAAAGCAATGGCAACCTACTGCGGGAACATTTTCTGCCCAGTCAGTCATGTCTCTTTCGAGACATGATCGCCCAAAGCGTGTATGACGTATGGCAATTAACTGACTGACTATAATAGTTGGAAGCATAATCAAAGTTTCCACTGGTCATAAAGCGGGGGATCTGTTTTCTATTGTCATGAAGTAGTAAACTGACCCCCCAAAATTACTACTTATTAATATCATAATATAATCCACCTCTTCTTCCTACAGCTATGGGTTAAATAACAGGACTGATTGGGTTCTATAGCTTTGGTCGGCAACCAGTCTACCGCAGAAAGCAATGGCAACCTACTGCGGGATAATGCGTTCGGAATAAATCTCTCGAGTAATTAACTCAGAAACAATGTCTTCAATGACGCACAACATAGAATTGTATTTATCTGCCTCCCCACCGAGGTGGAATGTGGCGCAAGGCCTTTTTATACTGGAAAATCTGAGCCCTAAATCCCGGGCAAAAATTTTCGTTAACCCTACACATAGCAGAGTCGGGTACCTAGTCTAATTTTCCCAAAATTAAGCCGGAAACCACATCCTAAACAGAGAACAAGGGATGAGCCTCTTAACCTGTTCAATAGACGTGAGTGGAGTGTGAATCGGGCGATAGACAGATCTATCTACTCCAATTGAAAAAAAAAACAAAGTGAGAAGATTGGAAAAGAGAAAGCTGGAAACCACATCCTAAACAGGGAACAAGGGATGAGCCTCTTAACCTGTTCAATAGACGTGAGTGGAGTGTGAACCGGGCGATAGACAGATCTATCTACTCCAATTGAAAAAAAAAACAAAGTGAGAAGATAGGAAAAGAGAAAGCTGGAAACCACATCCTAAACAGGGAACAAGGGATGAGACTCTTAACCTGTTCAATAAACGTGGGTGGAGTGTGAACCGGGCGATAGATATATCTACTCCAATTATCCCGTCTTTTCGCCAGTATCTATTTATCTAAACGAGGGAATGTTGAAAAATATATTTTTTACCAAACCTAAGCATATATTTCTAGTAAAAAGATCTGATTTGAATTGAACTCCTTATTCGAAACAAGACGAGCTTTTTGATCGTTACATCACGACAAAACAAATTAATTTCGTTTTTCATATTGTTTGGTACAGGCCAAATTAGATTTATATAATTACTTTATGACAATAATGTCGCATTGTTCAAAGCTCCCAATTATTCTGATGTTTAGAAAAAAAAATATCGGGAGAGGGATAAAGTGATTGGATTAAAAGGAATTAAAATATTTATATTTTTGGTATAAAGTATATTTGTATCATTTAGCGTTTCTCCCATCTGCAGATGTCAGACAATCGCTGAGGCAATTTAATTAACTTTTTCTATGTTCTAACACAAAAAGATAAAAATATCATATTAAAAAATATATATATTTTCCCCTTTTTTTTCTCTTTTGTAAATGAATTTATTTATCTGTTTTCAAAACTATTAGTAATACACACTAACTTATTTCATTTTGTCAACGACTAATCTAACCTTCAAATCATATTTAATTTAAAAAACTCAATTATGACTCTTTATTAGATTCCTTTGGAATTTAATACAGTAGTTGTATTTGTTCCAAACAATGTTATCTTTGAGATATTATTTGCTGTCTAATGGCTGTTTGTGCGATCACATCCTTCATTATTAGTTATGTATATTCTTTGACCTTTTGTTTAAGATTACGAGCGTGCAGGAAGGCAGATTTGGGCTTCATTATGACGAAAAATTTAAGAACTCTTTAGCTTGAAATATAACCTATACTTTCTTTTTGGTAATTTTTCAGAAAACAAATAATTTTCCATGGCTTTATGTCTTGAAGAATAAACATGTTAACAATTTTTTTACGAAATGGAAACAAAAGAACTGACTTATGATAAAAGAAAGAAAATTCTTTTAGTTTATAAAGTTTTCGAAATGTGTTTCAATAACTTCATCTTTTCTGAGGAAGTTGAAAAGCAGCAACTCCTAAAAAACTTCTTCTATGTGCATGTCCTTTCTGTTCGTAGGCGATCATGACTTTCCAGGTCTCCCTGTACCTGTTAGCACCACGTAACCCCCCGTTCTGTCATTCACCTGATCAGGTCCTTCAAATATGTTATCCGTTGCTTTCCTCTGTCTCTTTTTCCCTCTATCTGGCCTGATACTAACAGGTTCTTCAAGCTCTTCTTCCTCATTGCATGTCCCAGGATTTATGGCAAATCAACACCTCGGTGAGTCATTTATTGCTAACTAAACTTTATTTATTTATTGCTGGTAATACCTTTGTCTTTTCTTTTTTTATATAAGTTTTGTGTCTAGTAATATATTTTTTCTTTCCGAGTATCAAGATTCATTGAGATTTGTTTTTAAGGGTAGAGTCCTTAAAAGTCCTACCCTTGTTATTTAACCCATAACTGGAGGGAAGGGACGGACTAATACCTTTCCCAAGGGTACCAGTGCTTCAGTGAATGCTGGGTATTCAACTGGAATTCGAACTCGGCTCACCGATTTCTCTTTCCAAGCCGATATCCATTGCACCACAACGCACATTCGTCACTAGACGCTTATAGCACCTGGTATTCCCAAGCGGTCACCAATGTAAGGACTGACCAGGCTTAAATTCGGTGATCGAGCGAGAACCGGTGTATTCAACGTGATAGGCCGTAAGCCTGACAGGTCTGTTCATATCTGTCTGTCTATCTATCTCAGTCTGTTCATATCTATCTATCTATCTATCTATCTATCTATCTATCTATTCTATCTATCTAGTCTGTCTATCTATCTATCTATCTATCTATCTATCTCAGTCTGTTCATATCTATCTATCTATCTATCTCAGTCTGTTCATATCTATCTATCTATCTATCTCAGTCTGTTCATATATATCTATCTATCTATCTATCTATCTATCTATCTCAGTCTGTTCATATCTATCTGTCTATCTATCTATCTATCTATCTATCTATCTATCTATCTCAGTCTGTTCATATCTATCTATCTATCTATCTATCTATCTATCTCAGTCTGTTCATATCTATCTATCTATCTATGTGTGTGCGTGTATCAATACTTTCTCATGTTTACCTTAGAACTGCAGCATTTGTCCTCATTCAAAATAAAGTGACATAATTCTATTTATCATAGGCACATAAAGGCAAATGTGGATATTTGGGGAAAGAGACCTCCTCTCCTCAGTAAATTCGTCTTTTTTCGTTATTCCTTGTCTATATTTGCAGCGTATTTCGCTAACTTAACGATAGCAATTTTTTTTTTTCAGGAAGAAACATTTGATAGCAAGTTTTCTCGGAAGGAAAAATGGGCGCAAAACCATTTCGCTTCCTGATTTATTGGCTCTTAATGAAGCTTAGAAACCTTACCACGCCAACTGATTGCCAGAGGAGAGATAATATAAAATCTTTAAATTGTTCAATTACATTGAAGCCTCTTTATAAATCTACACATTCCTTCGGCACCGTTTATAATGTCCATTGACAGTTTTGCTTGGGGTAAAGTAAGGGTTATTGGAAAGAATTAAAAATAGTCCCAAATCATATCGAATTCGATTAACTCAACATCACAAACTGCCTAATTCTGTTGTGACTGAACAAACAAACCGAGGTTCTTGCTAATTCTGTAAAGTCTTCTTTTTGCGAGAGAGAGAGAAAAAAATAAAATAATTTTGGACAAGTGGTGCTATGGATATTGGCTCGGAACGAGAAATCGGAGAGCCGAGTTCGAATTCTAGATGGATTTCCTTCCATTTCACTTACGCGCAAATATACTTGCAAAAGTTGTTAATCCGTCTCTTCTTTCTCCAGCTATGGGTTCAATGACAGAAGAGGTTTGTTTCTATAGCCCTGGTTGGCAACCAGTCAAGAAAAAGAAAATCTTCTGCCCAGTCAATAATGTCACTTTTGAGACATGATCGCCCAAGCGTGTATCAGATACGGCGCTTGACTAACTGAGTGAAAATGCAAGAATTAACTGCCCGCAAAGAAAATGTACATGATAATACTATTTCTTTCAGATTATAAACCATGACAATTAAGTGTGGAAAAAAAAGACCTTTTAAAAAGCAAACTTCGATTCATAATTGTTGTAGAGGAACATCCTATCCTACACGGTAATGGATATGGTCTAATCTATAAAAGACTGTGACTAGAGCGAACTGTGGAAGATACGTCACTAGACTGACGACGCTATGACACTGTCAGCTCTCTGCTTCCGTGCAGAGAGCACTAACCCAGTCGTGGTTCCGCCGAAGGGTAGAATCACGACTGGGGAAAAATAGGCAGACATTTTTTGCCCTGGCTATATGGCCGGGAAGACCCACAATAAATAGACCTTGTGTCACATCTAGCCTTGCGTGAGAAGGTTGGTAAATACAGCATACGTCACTAGACTGACGATTCTATGACACTGTCAGCTCTCTGCCTTTGGGTGGAGGGGGCTCTCTGCTTCTGAGCAGAGAGCACTAAACCTTTTTGGTTCCGCCGAAGGGTAGAATTACGACTGGGGAAAAATAGACAGACATTTTTTGGCCTGGCTATATGTCCGGGAAGACCCACAATAAATAGACCTTGTGTCACATCTACAAAAAATAGACTTTTATAGTAAGATATACATTTTTGAAAGAAAAATATTACCATAACACATTTTTAAAAGAAAGAAATAGTTATTGTCAGCAAAAGATTTTTGAATACAAAAATAGAAGACATTTTCAGTTTTCTGAAATAAAAAAGAATAAAAACAAAAAAAATAATTCAAATCTAACTAAATCAACCTTCTCACTATAAACGAACGTTAAAAAATACATTAAAACCCCACCTTCTTGGAATTAAATAACCCACAGGGGTTGATATGCCGTTAAAATAAAAAAGAATAAAAACAAAAAATCTTCATTAAAATTTGACTAAATCAACCTTCTCACTATAACCGAACATTAAAAAAATGTACATTAAAACCCCATCTTTTTGGCATTAAGTAACCCACAGAGGTTGATATGCTGTTAAACACAACTCAAACTAAAACTCTCCTTAACTCTCCTTGAGCTCCAGGACCATGGATTAGTTTTAAAGCTTTCATTACACCCGGGCGACGCCGGACGATACTGCTAGTAAAACATAAAGAAAATATATTTCCGTTTAAATTCTAGTGAAATAATTTTAACAGTTACAATCTCTTAATGAAATTACAATGCTTCAAGCAAATTATAAAATTCTACTATATATATATATATATATATATATATATATATATATATATATTTGTATGCAAAGAAAAACAAATTTAATGTATTAATAAAGATTATCTGTCAGGCCCACTTCAATAAAATACAAAATTTAGTTCTCGTTCCAAACAAACATGAGATTTAAAGGTCAAGTATATATAAAACATCCCGAAATATATGGAGAAAATTATGATCGCATTTTTCTGCAAAAAGTTTTGGCATCTTTCCATCTACTATTAGAGATACGCTGAGTTATTGATGCGACAGAAATATTACTGCTTAAAGAAAGTTTATTGACATTCGCGTCATGGAATTATCTTTTTTTAAGCCACAACACGAAACCGTATGAAATATTTTCAAACTCATCTATCCGGTGAAGAGACTTAGAGTTCAAAGAATTTATTGACCAGCATAAAAGAGAGCATTACCTTTGAACTGTAATGATCTACATATTTCTGTTGTCTATTTGCGACAGATGAGACATTTATTTTAACGTAAAACCATAAAGTGTTTAAAAACGTCGAATTAACGAGAGTGAAAGAATCTGAACCCCCCCACCAAAATAATAAAAAATAATGAAAAGTCAATAAAAGAATGGATTTTCTCGATGACAGAAAATTACGGTTAAAATTTTGTTCTACAGAAGGATACTGTGAATACGATGGACCAATTATGTAAGCAATGAATAATTTTTAGGAGAAAAAGAAAACAAAAACGATCTTTATACTTAACATCAAAAAGAATTAGTTGAAATTTCTAGAGCACATAAGAAGGAAAGCATGATTAGAAAAATTGATACTCACAAGAGCAATGATCACCTACGTCTTGAAAGAACATGGCGTAGACAAGAAGAAGACTGAAATTGTAGTATTGAATAGCAGAAAGGTAACAAAAAGACAATAATAATTAAATCTTACAAAGGACAGGAACTATCATCGGCGACGTCCTGAATGGACACGTCACAAAGAAGAAGAAGAAACAGCAGTAGCAGCTTAAGTAAACAACAAGGTTTAGAAGAGATATAAAAAAGAAACATTTATTAAGAGCTATACAGAAGAGAAAATTGGTGACCGCCATCATTGCCTGCGTTCAAGAAGAACAAGACATCAACCGGTGTTGGACAGACGAGAACCATGAGAGAAGAAATTATGAGAAAGCTTCTACCTACTTATAGCAATTTCAATTGTAAAACGATGGGACCTATCTGTCAATCCAGTATTGTACATAAATTTCTGAAGTCGATGTTCCAAAGAAGAAGAATCTACCACAACAATTTCAGTGGAAGTGTGTAGAGAAAAGGGCAGACGGATGCTGCGATTGAAAAGTGGCTGATTCCGGGTGACTGAATTTCAGGGTTTGTTGTACCAACTTAAAGATCTCTTTAGTCCAAATGAATGAAACACGTTACGCATAAGATTAACAAAAATTTTCATAAAACGCGCGTGCGCGCATACACATGCACATATGTATATATATGTTTATAATGATATCGCCCCAACCAAGGCGGTTTACTCACACTGGTGCGCAGGGAGTTACATAGAAGGAAACTTATGAGAAAGAGGAACAGGTTATAGGGGGTGTCAAGAAGTGGGTAAGAGAAGGATGGTAATACTGATGGGAGTAGAGCGCACGAAGAAAGGAGCATGAAAGAGAGGATGCAAGTTAGTGTGATAGGAGATGACTATTGACTTTACATTTAAATTCTTGGAGGTTATAGCTCTCCGGGAAGCAAGTAAACGGATGGGAATTCCACAGGCGGGAAGTGCGAGAAAAGAAGCTGATGCAGTAGAATTTGCGTTTACATTTTATTGGTTTCACAGTAAAAGGGTGGAACCTAGTTGTTAATCTTGTGGCTCGAGTAAATTCATATATAAGGAGCACCAGGGAGCTAAGCTCATCTGAGCTGAATTCATAAAAGTATTTGTAACAGAGACATAGCGTAGCCAATTTACGCTGGTGAGAAAGTGACATATATATATATATGTCTGTGTGATTGCTTACTACCTGTTTACCCTTACTGCTCAGCACTTTTAACTTTCTGTTTTCATGACCAGCTACAATTAATTTCTTGGACTCTTACCATCGGTTATGACAACCTTTTCATTGCCATCTTTTTTGTCTTTCATAGGTAAATACCTTTTAGATTTGTTCATGTCTGTATTCCTTTTGTTGGTTATTTTGTTTTTATGGCATATCAACACCTGGGTGGGTCATTTATTGCCAACTAAATTTTTATTTATCTATTGCTAGTAATACCATTTTCTTTCAACAATTTATTGTTGTTTTTATACAAGCTTTGTGTCTAGTAATACTTTTTTTCGAGTATCAAGATTCATTGGGATTTGTTTTTAAAATTGTTTTCGAGTATTTTCTTAACGTACAATACACGAGGTTACATTGGTCGATATTATCAAGTCATATTCTTGGGAAATCAGCTATGAGAGAGATTCAATCCATAGTCAGAAAGTCAGGGTCCAAACTACATGTCAGCAAAAGATGAAAAATATAATTGTCCAAATTAACCGAAACAAAACGAATAACATCTTCCAATGATATTTGACACTTTTCATAGATAGATAGACGAATATGACACATCTTTGAATAAATTATTCAAAACGAAACGAATAATTTTTTCACGATTTTCACACTAATAATAATTTTCACACTTTCCCTGATCACATGTACGTTGTCTTTGGGCGATTTTTCATGCGATCATATTTTTTTACGTTTTAGACTGAGATAGATAGATTGTTAGATATGAGCAGATTGAGAGTCCAAAATGTCAATTACAAGATCGGGGATATTAAAATCAACAAGGTACAGAAATTGAAATACCTGTGAAGAGTTCTAATACAGGACGAAAAATGCGATTCTGATATCCAAAGGCGAATTGGCATGGTGGAGTAGAATTTGAGTTTTCATTTTATTGGTTTCACAGAGATGGCAGAACAAAGTTTGTGAGGAGTAACAAGTTATTTACAGACACTTTTTTCGGACAATTTTAGAAACTAAATTCTCATAAATTGATAAATAAATCTAATTTTGGTGTCAGTACTCAGGATATCGAACCCCAGTTTTTTAAAAACCAGGTGCAATGTTGATTTTCTTAATACCTCAACCCTAACTATGCAAGTTTAAAATCTAAACTCTATTTCGAAAAGCCACACTTCCTTGTTATTAACCGACTTCCAATTTCAATGAAAATATCACTGTTACATCCGACGAAGATACTATATCGGCATTATCCCAGGAGTTTTTAGAGAAATAATTCTATTCGTTTACAATGAACACCTAAAAAGCAATATCGCGTATTAATTTTAAAGGAAAAAGCAACCACTGACTATAAAATGCTGAATCAAACAAGTTTTCAGTTGTCAAAATCCATCTGACACTGAATATAAAAGGCTCCAAAAATACCCCACTTAAGTCCCTCGGGACGGTAGCGTGGTGGATATAGTAGTTGGTTATACATGTGTTAGTATCATCTAGTAATCATGAGTTTGATCCTTGGGCTTGATAGTGGCGAACCAAATGAAAGAACAATAATTGACTTTACAGGATATTTCGCAATAATCAACGAGAATATCCACGATGGACAACTGATGATGACCAGAGGGTACTCGTGTCTCTTATAACACCTATATCAACCAAGATGAGAATAAAAGTTCGAAATAGTTTTCTAATTTTTCTTCGGCGGACCACGAAATCTTTTTCATGGTGAGCGATTTTCTATTTCGTTACAATTATTTAAAGCAGAAACAATTTGTGAGTCAATGTTTCTGTTATGTTCCCAGGGGACAAAAATGTGCTTATGCCAAGAAAGATAAAAAGAATGGCATGAGAGGACAATTCTTAAGAAAATGTTATTTCTTCAATTACAAATTGAATGATGAATGAAGATGCTCGATGTGTAATGATAAAATGTTGGCCTTGGAAGACTGGGCCGACCCTCTTAGTGTCATGTCTTTGTACCCAGATGCCCTGCTTCCAAACAGGTGGCTTACGGCCTATCACGTTGAATACACCAGTTCTCGCTCGATCACGAAGTTAAGCAACGTTCAGCCTGGTCAGTGCTTTGATGGGTGACCGCTTGGGAATACCAGGTGCTGCAAGCGTTTAGTGACGGATGTGCGTTGTGGTGCAATGGGTATCGGCTCTGGACCTTAACAATAATTCTTTCCAACCTTACATGAAGCCTAACCCCAACCCAATGTACATAAATCCTAATTCTAACCACCCCACCATCAGTCATTAAACATATAGCATCTTCTATTGAATCTAGACTCAGCAACAACTCATTTAGTAAAGTAATTTTTGATCAGCATAGTAAATTTTATAATTCTGCAGTTATAAGGCTGCTGATATCAAATGATGAAACCCTACTGACTATGATAATAGGAAAAAGAAAAGATCTAGAAAAATCATATGGTTTACCCCTCCCTACAATCTGATGTTTAAAACTAAATTGGGAAATTCTTAAACTTAATGAGCAAACACTTTCCAAAAACTAATCCCCTAACAAAATATTAAATAATAATACACTCAAGTTAAATTACCGTTACACGGATAATCTAGAAAACATGTGTTAGACTGTTTTTTTGCTGGCCGTTCGACCCGATATTGATCGGCGGGTTTTATGGTTATGTGGTGTTCTACCCGACATCGGTTTTCGCAGGGTCGGAGAATTATAAATAGTTAGGAAGCTTGTGGTGCGTGAGGTTGAGTATGAGGGTTATTAGATGTTAGTTTGACAGTCGGTGCTATGGTGAAACTTTGGGCTTTGACCGGATGATTTGTACTGGTTTGGGCTCTGTCGTGTATTGGCGTGATAATATACAGCACTGTGCAAAAGTATTAGGACAAGAACTATTTTATCTTTTTTGAGGCATCAGAATCAAGTTTAAAATCACCCCTGCCCTAACACCTTTGCACATTACCGGTAGTGTGCAAAAGTATTAGCACAGAAGTGTTTTTCCCAAATACTTCACTAAAATTTAAATACAGGTTGAAAACCCAAGTAAATTGCTAATAAATATTGATTATTTAAAACTAGGTGTAATATTAAAAAGAAGTTATATTTAATTTTTCCTATTTTCTATTGAACAAGTTATTTTGAAACAACTCATTATTCTATTATCCTTGGATATGTCTGACTTTTTTCTTATTACCCTCTCTCGAATTGATAAATCTAATGTTACTATGCAGGACACACTTTGAAAACAAATACAAGGTGCTTGGTAGGAGATACCATTAGATATATTAAAGAAGCTTGTGATTTCAATGCCTGACAGAATGAAGGCTGTGATCAAAGCAAAAGGCTATTAAACTAAATATTAAACTGATTTTGTAACAAGTAGCTATTTCTTGTTAAAGCATTTGTTGAGTAAATCAAATAAAATACCTTTAATTATTTTTTTTATTTTCTGTCAATGTGCCTCGTAAAAGATAAAATAGTTCTTGTCCTAATATTTTTGCACACTACTGTACATATATATATATATATATATATATATATATATATATATATATAAAAGGGAGTGTGTATCCATATGTTGTGTATAACTAATGATTATAAATCATTTTGTTTGAATCTCACGAAAATATGTGGATCTCAGCCAAGGTAATTAGTATTACGAGAGGACACCATTAAGTTCGTTTCATCATAAATAAAGTTAATTTAATCCGTTGGCTCGAGCGGTTTAAAACTATATCGCAAAATTTATTTACCTCTCTACAGGTGCACATACATAAATTGATGTACAGTAATGAAGCGAGTTAGATATCCTGAAAGAGGGGCAAATATACGTATATAATCAGGTTTATAAAATAGGCAGAATTGATAGTAATAAAATACTGCGATAGATAGATGCAAACAGATGTAGATAGATAGATAGATAGAATTTAACTGAGATAGATAGATAGATACATAGATTGGTAGAGTAAGTAAGTGTCCCCTAGAAACATAAATGAACTTAGAAAGACGCCTTAAATAAAGGACTAAAACAGAGTTCAAAGACGATGTTCCCCTTGAACACAATAGAGTCAGTCGAGCTCTCCACCAGCCGGCAGAGGACCACTCTGTCGAAAATCCGTCGACAGATTTGGATTCAGTTGAGAAAGACAGACTATCACTTTATCTTGAGTTGCTGGTCCTCCAGAAGGATGCTGCGGATATTATTGGGCAATATTAACAAAAGAACCACCCTATTTTCAATTACAATTATTCATTTGGCAATAAATACTAAAAAATAGTATGAAATAAATCATTCTTTTTAAAAAAACATTAGTGTGGCCTAATAATTATGCCCGGCAGTGTGTGTGTATGTATATATATATATATATATATATATATATATATATATATATGCGTACATTAGTCATCCGCAGACAGATCTGTTTCGCTGTATCACAGCTCATCAGTACGGTTAGACACTGATTGCTTTAACCCAGGATTGAAACCCGACCGCAGTGGCGTCAGACGGCGAATGCAGACTTTTAGCATGTATATTATCATTATACACGTCCAATCGCCATAGTGCTCTAATTCCTTAGTGAATGAGCGAGGCGCACATGCCAGGGTAGCGATAGATAGATAGATAGATAGATAGATAGATAGATAGATAGATAGATAGATAGATAGATATGGACATTTTGAAATAATGAGATAGATAGATAGATAAGAAAAAGAATAAGATAGATATATAAGAACAGAATGAGATAGATAGATAGATAGATAAGGAACAAAATGAGATAGATAGATAGATAAGGAACAGAATGAGATAGATAGATAGATAGATAGATAGATAGATAGATAAGGAACAGAATGAGATAGATAGATAGATAGATAAATAAGGAACAGAATGAGATAGATAGATAGATAGATAGATAAATAAGGAACAGAATGAGATAGATAGATAGATAGATAGATAGATAGATAGATAGATAGATAAAGAACAGAATGAGATAGATAGATAGATAGATAGATAGGGAACAGAATGAGATAGATAGATAGATAGATAGATAAGGAACAAGAATGAGATAGATAGATAGATAGATAGATAAGGAACAGAATGAGATAGATAGATAAGGAACAGAATGAGATAGATAGATAAGGAACAGAATGAGATAGATAGATAAGGAACAGAATGAGATAGATAGATAAGGAACAGAATGAGATAGATAGATAGATAGATAGATAGATAAGGAACAGAATGAGATAGATAGATAGATAGATAGAGAACAGAATGAGATAGATAGATAGATAGATAAGGAACAGAATGAGATAGATAGATAGATAGATAAGGAACAGAATGAGATAGATAGATAGATAGATAAGGAACAGAATGAGATAGATAGATAGATAGATAAGGAACAGAATGAGATAGATAGATAGATAGATAGGGGAACAGAATGAGATAGATAGATAGATAGATAAGGAACAGAATGAGATAGATAGATAGATAGATAAGGAACAGAATGAGATAGATAGATAGATAGATAAGGAACAGAATGAGATAGATAGATAGATAGATAAGGAACAGAATGAGATAGATAGATAGATAGATAGATAGATAAAGACAGAATGAGATAGATAGATAGATAGATAAGGAACAGAATGAGATAGATAGATAGATAGATAGATAAAGACAGAATGAGATAGATAGATAGATAGATAGATAGATAAAGAAAGAATAAGATAGATAGATAGATAGATAGATAGAAAATAAGATAGATAGATAATTACCGAGTGTCTCATCGCAGAAGAAACTATTTCCTGTAGTCAGCGGTCATAATTATTTGGTTATTCGTAAATTTACTGAAATTGAAATTTAAGATGAACGGGAAATTAAATATGCGGAGATCTTTGATTCATAATTTGGCTTCCACATTGCCGGAATATTGAAAAATCACCTGTTAATTATTTTGCTTCTCTTTGATAAATTTTACGGCCCTTGGCTTCAGGTGAATTTTCACGCGCTCCCAGTTTGCAGGAACTATTTTACATCAATTTCCTGTCGGCGTTGGAAAGATACCTGCCGTCCGAAAAGAGAAACCGCAATTATATATTGGCTTTCATTTTTGATCTAGTTGACGTACATGTTGATGGAAAATGTTTGATCATCCATTGTTTGGCTTGATTAAAGTAAACCTTTTCATACCTTTCGATTTTTTTTCCCTTTTTTACATGAGAGAATTTATTAATGTTTTCCGATTTGTAAGTATATTTTTTTACGATTTCTAGCGTAAACAAAAAAATTTCAAATACTTGGGAAGTGTTTTCAGAGATGATGGTCATTGGGACATGGAGATCCAAAGACGCAATTTCAGAAGTTAACCAAAGTACTTAGAGACAGAAATATCTCATTGGATAACAAAGAAAAGACTGCTGGATTGCTATGCGATATCTGTCCTGTATGGCAGTGGATGTTGGACGGTCTTCTCAAGGATGAAGGAGAGGCTCGAGGCAGCAGAAATGTGTCGTTATCAGATGACTTAGTGCTGATAGCCGACACGGAAAAAATGCCTTCGACAGAATATAGCAACAGAAAGAGGGAAGCACTAAGCATAAACTTTAAGAAAACTGAATGCATGGTCATCAGCAAAAAGAAGACCCCAAAATGCCAATTACATGTCGGAGAAACTAAAATAAAACAAGTTAAGAAATTTAAATACCTGGGAAGCATGCTGACAGAGGATGGAAATGCGATGTCGAGATCCAAAGATGCATCGGTATGGCCAAGGACGCATTTCAGAAGCTAAGCAGAGTACTGAAAGACATAAATATCTCATTGGATAACAAAGAAGAGAGTGCTGGATTGCTATGTGATATCTGTCCTTCTGTATGGAAGTGAATGTTGAACGATCTCATTAAAGATGAAGGAGAGACTCGAGGCTTTAGAAATGTGGATTTACAGAAGGATACTGAGGATACCATGGATGATGAGATGTTGGAAGAATGCAAACGAAAAGAAAACTCATACTTAACATCAGGAAGAGACAGGTGATGTTCCTGTGACACGTGATGTGGGAGGAGGGCCTGGAGAATTTAATACTAACATGTCGGACAGAGGGTTAGAATTAAACAATTTTCTATTCTTCGGAGTGCTTATAACGAATTTATTTTATTTCGTATGCAAAAAGGTCAAATGTATGCAGCCTTAAGTAAGAATCGAACTCAGTAGACAGTCCTAACCAATCTAACGAAATAAGCTTATAACCATTACACTCTGTCGAAGTACCACAAAGTAAGGTTTTACTAGGCGTAGATGAGATATGGCTCAACGTCAAGAATATGGGACACAAAGGAAATCGCATCTAATACAGAGAAAAACCGGTGATACCAAGTTAAACAGCCCTTTAAGATGTGGTATAAGGCCGGTAGTAAAGAGCACAACGTGAGGACCGAACCCATTACTCAGTCCTAATTGCTCAAACAAGACAAGCTTGCAAACCGTTCGTAAGAACGGGGCTTGGGAGATGTTGGAGGAGAAAGCGTGCTAAGAGCCACCAGGGATAGAGAGACGTGGAAAGGACAAAGCACAGAGAAGAAGAATTTGTTACTCTTCATGTTTTCGCCTGTGCTTAAGCATTCATCCCTAATTACGTTATTTACTGTGGTACTAAGATTCTCAGTGTTTATAGCTACTGTGACAATATTTCGGTGAGAAAGATATTGCGATAATCAGCAATACTTTTGGGGTATTTCCAATTTAATCAGCCTTCACGGATATTTAATCTGAACACGTTATTCAAACTAATGCATGAAATTGAACTCATTCCGGCGTCCAGTATCGAGTTGATGGTCTTTTAGTTCTGCCGAACTGACGATGACAATATCAGCAAATATAACAGTTTCCAGAAGCTGTAGACTATAATCCTGTGGAAAAATTCTGAATGAGGAAATTTGAAATAACAAAATAGCTCAGTATAAAGAAAAGAGCGTTTTTTTATATTAATTCTGGATCTATCTATCTATCTATCTATCTATCTATCTCATTTAGTCATATTGTTGGGACGCCCGCGCCTATTCGGCTATAATGGACTATTCCATTACTATGTAAAGTAATGGTGGCATCTACGTAGGAGAGTTTGCCTCGCCGCCGTTTTTTGAGTTATTGCAATTTTGGATTATCTACGTATTTTTGTTACCCGAAGTTTTGTGAAACTGTGAGTACGTGTTTTGTTACTTGTTTTTGTGCTGTCTTCATCGCGCGTGGCGCATTTGTGAACTTTGGTTTATTTTTTTTGTGTTTTGTGAGGGGGGGCAAGTCAAGCTATGGCTTTGTCTCCCCAGCCGTCTACTTCCGCTGTGGGCATGCCGACGGTAACTCCATCACCGACGGCATGGAAAAAGGCCCCAGTAACAAAAGATGCCAAGTACTATTCGCAAATGCGGGAAAAGTACCAGGAATATATCAAGGAAAATGAATTGGTAGTAATACCAGAAGTTGTTGACGTAATGGCAAAGAGGACAATCTCTCTGCTGACAGCCGATGAAAAAACACGAAAATTTATTGCTGTCAGTAGGGAGAACATGGAAGAAGCCCTGAATGCCCTAAACATTGTACCTTGCGTACTGGCAAGAAGGTCCCGTGCAATGTGGGACATCTTGCTGGGCTCGGAGGGTGAAGCAAAGGATCTGGCCGGAAATGTTTTGACAGCAAGGGGTATTCGGTTTCAAACCGAGTACCTCGGTACGAGAAAAACAAAAGTAACAATACATGGCGTGCCAGTGGACATTTCCGGTGACCATGTCGGAGCTTTCTTTGCTGCTTTCGGCGCAGTAGAGGAGGTGGCACGCATAAAGAGCAAGGCCGGTGTGGCCACGGAAGATATATGTGTCATCGTGGTTATGGACCGCGAGAATTTTTTGAAGGTCCCAGACATCCTGTCGTGTCGAGGAAGGAAGCTTTTTGTAGTGGTGGAGGGAAGGAAGCCGCACTGCTGGGCGTGTGGTCTGGCCGGACACACATTCAAAATGTGTCCGGCAAGGAAACCGGAAGAAACACTGGTGACACCAGAAACACCGCCGGTGTCAGAAACAACAGTGTCTCCGGAAAAGAAAAAAGCCGAACCCAAAAGCAGTGAATGGACGGAGGTGGTTAGGAGGGGGAAGAAAGTTGCTTCCCCTCCTCCACAACATGAAAAATCTCCGTCCCCAGAAAAGAAGAAGCCTCGCAAAGAGGTAAAGCAGCAGCAGCAACAACAACAAGAACAACAAAAAGACGAACAACGGAAAGAACAACAACAACAACAAGAAGAAATGGAGCAGGAAATGCCTCCGCCACGTTCCTCATCTTTAAAGAGAGGACGGGAGGAGGAGATAGTGTCCCAAAAGAAGGGGAAGAAAGACTTTTTTCAACGTGGAAGAGCAGAAAAAATTACGGTTGCTCCAAAGACCCAATCTGCCCCCACATCCCCGATTAGAACTGTTCATGTCGAGGGGAGGAGTCAGTCTGCCTCCCCAGTGAGACATATACCTTCTCCTTCCCCCACACCACCCACACCCTCCTCCCAATCAGAGCCTTCCTCCCCGAAATCTTATCACCCCCTCCCCGAAACCCTCCCCGAATCCAGACAAATCCTCACCGAAAAAGGAAAAAAAGAAAAGGAACATTTATACCACAAAAGAAGTCTGCCAAATTGATAGACAGGCCTTAGAGAGAGACCTTTCTTCTCAGAAGAAGGCCCTCCTAAGGCCACTTTTTAAACTCAAAGTAATAGATGGAAAGTCCATCGAGGACGCTGCCAACTTCCCGGGTGCCCCCGGAGTACTGACTTTGATCAGAAATACCGGGGGAAGTAAAACAAAAGCCTGGGAATTTGTGCAGGGGGCCGTTGAGGCTTTCCCAGATATAAAAATGGCCCAAACGGGCACTAAATATCTTCAGAGGCTTTCACATTTCTGTGCCGGGAGGGTCCCCGTCATCCTCCACCCATCTTTATATAGGGCTGTAAAGCTAACCTTCCCTACGGACGTCGGCGGCATTGTCCAAGACGGACGAATTACGTCCGATATTGGAACAGGCAACCTTGGACAATCCGTCGGGGTCCCTACTCCCATTGATTTTCGCTCCGTATGTGACCAGAAGTAATTTTCTGCTTTCTTTTTCAGGTCTAAACGATGTCAATTAAGTTAGCCAGTATGAACGTGAAGGGCCTTAGGGATCGGAGTAAGGCTGCCCGCCTGCTTCGGGACCTCTTGTCCTTCGGCGTGGATGTCGCCGCGATCCAAGAGACTCACTTTGTTTGCAAGGTCGATGCCTGTGTGCTGTTTAACGACTTTGTCGTCTATTCAGCATATGGGAACCGGCTGGCCAGAGGAGTGTCTTTGCTGGTCAAGCGTACCCTGGACGCGAAGGTGGATCTTGTCCATGTCGGTGCCGAGGGCCGGCTGATCGTGGCCGATATTGCAGTGAAAAGCAATGCGTTTCGTCTGGTTGCGGTTTATGCGCCCAACGACCAGGAGGAGCGCGTCTCGTTTTTTCGGCGGTTGGAGCCCTTCCTGGTGGATTCCAAGCGACTCGTCTTAGTGGGGGACTGGAATGCCATCCTGGACCCCAAGTTGGATAGAGGGCGGGGAGCTAGAGGGAAGGCACGTGATCGTAGCTTGGTCGATCTCATCGAGGACTTCGGTCTAGTCGATAGATACCGGGCCGATCACAAGGGCGGGAGAATGTGGACGTGGACTAATAGTTGGCCTTCTACCAAGGTGGCTAGCTACCTTGATAGAATGTTAGTTCGTGAAGCCGAACTAGATTTCTTAGATTGTCCCACGTTCCACTGGCTAGGTTACTCGGACCACAAACTCGTTTGTGCCCGGGTAAATTTAGAAAATAGGGTTAGAATGGCTGGTTACTGGAAGTTCAACGTGTCCTTACTGGACAGGCGGGACTTCCGGCACCAGCTAATTAACTTAGTGCAGCGGGCGTTAACTGGGGGAGTCATCGGGAATAAGTGGTGGGATAACCTTAAGGATAGTATTAGGTCTTTCACCACTCAGTTCAGCATTCGGCTCAAACTAGATAAGGCTGACAAGGTGAAGACACTTAGATCTAACTACTCCCGGGCGGTGGCTGGTGGGGATCCCCTAGAGATAGCCATAGCTAAGGAGGCCGTGGACCGGTCGAATAGCGATCGTTACATGGGCCAGGTAGTTAGACATAAGTTAAGCAAGATGTCTTCCGAAGCTGTGAATATGGGCGCAGAACTGCGCAAGGAAGAAATTCGCCGCGGAGGCGACCGGTACATTCGAGAGGTTCGCAACCCGGAGGGACACACTCTGCGGTCGACTGACGACATGTGCGAGGCGTTTCGGCGGCATTTCGAGATCCTGTTTACCAAGGAGCCTGGTCTCCGTGATGAGGAGTTTCGCAGCTATTTGGCTGACTTCCCCCGGCTTTTGCCGGCTGATGCAGCTAGCTGCGAGGGAGAGATTACGGAGGGCGAAGTCTACGCGGCGCTGAAGAAGTTCGGCAGTGGCAAATCGCCGGGTCTCGATGGTTTGCCCTATGAATTGTACTTGAGGCTGTCGCACATCTTTGTCCCGATTTTGACTGTCGTGTTCAACAACTGGTTCCGGCAGGGGTCCATCCCCAACCGGTTCACCAGGGGTGTGATCACGCTGTTGAGAAAAGGCAAGGATGTGGAGAGGGAGCTAGAGGGTTACCGGCCCATAACTCTGCTAAACACAGAGTTAAAGATTTTGGCCAAGATCTTGCAAAATCGTTTGCAATTAGTTGCCGAGTCTCTGTTGGGACCTGAGCAGACTTGTGCTGTGAAGGGCCGAACAATTCAGAGCAACCTGCATCTGATACGCACGATCATAGAGGGGATAAAAGACGACGACGAAGCCGCGCTGATCCATTTAGATCAGTCCAAGGCATTTGATAGGGTTGACCATCGGTACCTGGCGGCTGTCCTGCAGGCAGCTGGATTCGAAACCAACTTCCGCCGCTGGATTAGCCTCCTGTATCAATCCCCGACGGCTGTGGTACAGGTGAACGGAAAGTTGTCGGGCGTTCTGGCGCTGTCTAGGTCGGTCCGACAGGGTTGTTCACTATCGACCATACTTTATGCTTTGGCGTTGGAGCCCCTCCTTCGCCGGCTAAGGGACAGGGCGTGCAGTCCGGCCCTACGTGGAATCGCTGTCCCTGGTGGTGCTCGAGCCAGGGTTTCCGCGTACGCCGATGACGTCACTACTTTCGTGTCCTCCCGCAGGGACATCGAGGTGGTACAGAAGGCGCTTGAACGGTACGAACAGGTGACAGGGGCCAAGATTAACCGCAACAAGTCGTCCGGCTTGCGGTTAGGCGCCTGGAAGGGTCTGACCCTCCCGGGGCCCTTCGACTGGACGGACGGCCCGGTCTGCATTCTTGGAGTGTGGTTCGGGCCCGACCTACAGTTGGAGAAAAATTGGTCTGAAGTACTGGCAAAGGTAGGCGCGTCGGCCAAGACTTGGCGCCGAAGGAATTTGTCCTTAAAGGGTATGGCTGAGGCGTGTGCTACATACGTCTTTCCCATTATCCTTTACCAGTTGTCAGTACTTCCACTTTGTAAACGGCATAGGAAGGCGATCGAGCGTTTGCTATTCTCCATTTTATGGAGAGGACGCAAACACTATGTCGACAAACGTGTCTGTTACCAACGTCCGTGTCATGGGGGTCTGGGAATGCCATACCTGATGGGCCATAAGGTTGCGTCAAGGTTGGTTTTTCTCAGGCGAGCGATTTCCGAAGACTCATTGCTTAGGGGGATAGTGAGGGACATGTTCCCTAGTCTTACTATCACTCCCCCCATCTCGAGGCGGTGCCGTAAGCCTCGAGAGCGATCGAGTTTTCTCCTCGAATGTCTGGCGGCCCTGCGGGCCATTCCACGGTCCAGTGACCTTTCACGGCCTAGGAGAGTCTTCTATCGTGGGTTAGTGGAGGGCGTCGCAAAGGATTCATTACGTGATGTGCTGCGCTTGTCGGAGGACGAGGTTCGCTCGTTCTGGTCTTGGGCGCCAGGGAGTGATTATCTCAACAACTCTGAGTTTTCGCTCACCTGGCGATTAGCTCGGAATCGCTTGCCTCTCAATGACAAGGCCTTCATATGGGGCCTGGCGGATTTGCCAGATTGTGAACGCTGCAACCTTGGCTTGGAAGAAACGGCTTCGCACGCCTTCTACCATTGTTCGCGGGTTCGCCCTCTATGGGACCGGGTCGGCGAGTTGACTGCTCGTATCGAGCCGCGAGAGCTTGTGCTCATTGATCGTGCATTCGCCTGTGATAATGTGTCGCCCCCGTTCTCTGGGATGAAGCGTATGATGTTTCTGTCGCTGCTAGCCACGGCTCGAATGGTGATTTGGACGACGCGAATGGAGGAAGTCTTGCGAGGTCAGCGTCTTTCACATCAGGATCTGATCTGTTATTTTGAGCATCAGCTCAAAATAAAGATTAGAACTGATTGGAAACGTTTGACTTCGACAGACTTTAGCAAAAGGTGGGTAAATGTGGCGAGCCTGGTTCGCTTGAACGGGGCTAATCTTGATTTTCTCTTTTAGATCTGCTGGTTACATCGGGGTGGATTCCTCTGGAACCCTCCCCTGGTTAAGCTAGTTCTCTCTTGTGTATCTAGTTAAAGTGAATGAATGTGTTCCTAGCCTGTACCCGGCTTTCTCTTTTGTTATGATCCATGTCGAGATTCCTAACCTCCCCAGTTTGTTTTGGTCTCTTTTTATCTCGGCTGGTTTAGCCTTTTTATTGTCCCTTTCCGCTAATTTTTTACCCCACTCACCACTCCCTTAGCGAGTGTGCTTCTTGATTTCGCCGTTTGGCGGAATACAGCGGCCACTCTTTTTTCTGGGATGGTCGATTCTTACTAACATTGATTATTATTTTAGTTCAAAATTTGTTGTATGTTTAGTTGATTTTTGGGTTCATTCCCCTCCCATCATTTCATTTTTCATTAAATATTTTATTATATTGTACATTATCTTGTACATTTATTGTATAATGTATATAAATACATTTTATTGTCATGGGTTAATTTCCCCCACTTTTTAGGTGTCCCTTGTAAGTTTCTGGTATTGTGGTGTACGAAGGATTGGGAGTAGATGGATGGGTTCTTTTGGTGACTGTGCAAATTGTAACGAGTGAATGGGTCGTGATAGTGTTTAGCTAGGTATAGGATAGTTAAGCGAGAACCAACCTCTCCCCCTCCCTTTTTAGGCCTTGTGCCATAATTTTTTGTATTTTATACAAAGAATAAATACAGTGTGCTGAGCAGCCGATCGACAAGTCAGTTGTAGACTTCCGGTGACGACCCGGAAGTGCTCATCGCTCATACTACGTCTTACGACAGTTGAAACGATTAACCCTTATTCTTGTATTGTATACTAATAACCTTCGTAAATACTATTTTCACGGAATACAACAATTAACCTATTCCTGTTGTTGAGTTATTTATTCTTACTCACGACATAACACACACACACATATATATATATATATATTTTAAATTGTGTGAATAATATAGATAAGTTTCGTCGATTTATTTCATGTAATTTTTTTCATATCGTCTGATAAGCCTAATAGCATTATAGATAAAAGAAGACGCGACAACTGCTACTATCGTACGTTCGCGAACTCTTTAATACACTCAATACAATTGTCATCTTTGATAATGGCTGATGTAAAGCCAAAAGCTCAGAAAGGATTAAATAAAAAACATGTATCAATATTGTGTTTTTTCTCTCTTATTTCAACGATAATGCTATTAACCTTATCAGATGACATGAAAAAAAAATATATATACGTTCTTCTGCAGACAGATTTGTTTCGATATATCACAGCATATCAGTACAGTTAGACATCCGATTGTTTCTAGCCAGGATTGAAAACCGACCGAATTGTACCTCTGAGCTATGTGCGCTCGGTAGACACACGCCAATAGCTGAGAGTGAAAAACTAAAAAAAAACTAAACACATTATATAAAGTGATTAAATGTAATGAATTATTACTCAAATAATTATTAATATTTATTAGTAATTAATTAATATTTATTAGTATTAATCAACACATCCTCTGAAGTGGTTATAAATGTAAGTAGAATGCACAATATAAGATATGACTAAGTTAAGCCATACGAATGAGATTGAGGTTACGTTTAAAATATTAAATATTCTAAGTGGCAGGGAAAAAATTCTCAGCGTATTACAACCTTGATTACTTTGCCAGGAAATGTTAAAAGAACAATGCCAGGAATCGGAATATTCACCATTTTTTTTCATACATTTTTTTCTCTATATTTCCTGGTAGTTCTTAATTCTGTGTAATTTCATTTCGATTTCAGCATGCCAACACGGCAGAAAAAAAAAATTTAATTAAATAAGGTATTTTTTTCTAAACTACAGGAAATATTGTCCTTCTGAAATGCAAAGCAATCTAAATAATTTTATAAATTTTATTTGGATTTTAATAAATTATTGCATTAGAAAAAAAATTTAATTCAGAATGGATTGGCATCAGCGCTAAAAAAGGAGACATTCTTGTCATATATATATACACACACACACATATATATATATTTATGTATATATATATATATATATATATGTGTGTGTGTGTATGCAGTACTGTGCAAAAGTATTAAGGCAAGAACTATTTTATATTTCTCGAGGAATATTGACAGAAAATAAACAATTTAAGTAAAATACTTTTATTTGATTTACTCAACAAATGCTTAAACGAGAACAAAATACTTTAATAAACTTTTGCTTTAAAATAATAAAATAATCGCGACAGTTTACCAATCGCACCTAGTATGTGTGTGTATATATATATATATATATATATATATATATATATGTGTGTGTGTGTGTGTATGCAGTACTGTGCAAAAGTATTAGGACAAGAACTATTTTATCTTTTATGAGGCATATTAACAGAAAACAATTAAATTAAAATAATTTTATTTGATTTACTCAACAAATGCTTTAATAAAAAATACTTGTTACAAAATAAATTTAATATTTATTATTAATAGCCTTTTGCTTTGATCACAGCCTTCATTCTGTCAGGCATTGACATCACAAGCTTCTTCAATGTATCTAATAGTATCTCCTGCCAAGCAGTTCCCGAAGTAGTGTCTTCCAAAGTAACATTACATTTATCAATTCAAGAGAGGGGTGGGAATAAGAAAAATGTCAGTCATATCCAAGGATAATAGAATAATGAGTAGTTGTTTAGTAAAAATTGTATACGAAAAAATTGTTTAGGAAAAATTGTTTAGAAAAAAATTGTTTCAAAATAACTTGTTCAATAGAAAATAGGAAAAATTAAATATAACTTCTTTTTAATACATTTCTTTTACACCTAGTTTTAAATAATCAATATTTATTAGCAATTTACTTGGCTTTTCACCCTGTATTTGAATTTCAGTAAGGTATTTAGGAAAATCACCCCTGTCCTAACACTTCTGCACATTACTGGTAGTGTGCAAAAGTATTAGGACAGAGGTGATTTTAAACTTTATTTTGATGCTTCATAAAAGATAAAATAGTTCCTGTCCTAATACTTTTGCACAGTACTGCATATATATATATATATATATATATATATATATATATATATATTCATTTATGAATGCGAAGTCAATTTTCCATCAAAGTCATAGGAAATGATCAGGCAAAATGGCGCCTGCTTTTGGAAGGGGCGAGCAAAATAGTCGATATTTCTCATGCTTTTTCGGGAGAAATTTACTTTTCTCAGAAACGATAACTAAACTTGACAGTTTGAAATTTTTGTAAGAATCAAAAGTATAGACAATGAATATTCTAGAAAAAACAGTTGAAGAGACGCGTATGTGATTTGACAGTTTTATATGCCATGAATTAAGCATCACAAGTCAGTCTGAATAAATGAAGGTCCATGTATTGGACTGGTACATACAGAACTATTTATTATAAACAGTAAACAGTGTTTTTAGCAATCAGAAGCTGAGTAGAGTACTAAGATACAGAGAAATTTCGCTAGAAACAAAGAAAAGAGTACTGGATAGCTATGTGATAATCAGTTTTTCCAATATGGCAGTGAATGGATTACTTGAATAAAGTATCATTTTTAGTTTTACTGAACGATATTAAATCCACTGCAAGGATGGTTGGGTCACTGTCGGGCCAGGAATTTTTGTCACCTGAATCCATCTTGCACATATATAAATCAACCACCCAACCGTGCATGGTATACTGGCGCCCCTGATGTTCTTGTCAGTGTTCTCGACAGGCTCCAAAGGAGAATCTGTAAAGTGATAGGTCCCGACCTGGCAACTCGACTCCAGCCATTTTTAGTTAAATACGAGAGTTAGTGGAATACGAGAGAATGCGAGATAATAACGAGACGTGAGACTTAACAATGCGATAACCCCATGACTAGATCACCTGTAATACACAGTAGTCCTTTCTATGTATGACTACTACTATAAATAGTCTGTGGAAGAGTTCACCTTTAGAGTAATAGGGAAGGTTTCCAAACAACTTTTCGCTGGTTGTTCTGATGAACGTTTCCATATTTTACATCCACTGTATAAATGTGTTATGACCGAAGGGACAGAGAAAGATAGCACTGACTCGGATATAAGGTTGAATGGTTTATTCAAGGGAAACATAGTACAAAGGTAAACGTGGACTGGAGTGTACTTTCTGTCGCAGGCGTCCTGACTCACTTATTCACCTACTCTGTGGCTACTATTCAGAGACTTGGTAGGCATATTATAAAAGTGTGGACAAGTCTATTTGTAGATAGGTCCCCACAGTACTATCTCAGCCCGTTATCTATCTATCTATCTAGCTATCTATCTATCTATCTATCTATCTCAGTCTGTTCGTTTTTTTGTATCTATCTATCTATCTATCTATCTATCTATCTATCTATCTATCTCAGTCTGTTCGTTTTTTTGTATCTATCTATCTATCTATCTATCTATCTGTCTGTTCGTTTTTTTGTATCTATCTATCTATCTATCTATCTCAGTCTGTTCGTTTTTTCTATCTATCTATCTATCTATCTATCTATCTATCTATCTACCACACGCCTCAGCTGAGAACAAAGTCTTTCGACGCCAAGTCTCGACCGAACCGACGCGCCGACCTTTGCCAGTACTTCTGACCAAGTTTTCTCCAACTGAAGGTCGGGCCCAAACCACGCTCCAGGAATGCGGACAGGGCCGTCCATCCAGTCGAAGGCCCCCCCAGGGGGTGGGTAACACCCTTCCATGCAACTAACCGCAAGCCGGACGACTTGTTGCGGTTAATCTTTGCTCCTGTCACCTGTTCATACCGTTCAAGCGCCTTCTGTACTACCTCGATGTCACTGCGGGAGGACCGGACTGCACGCCCTGTCCCTTGGCCGGCGAAGGAGGGGCTGCAACGCCAATACATAAAGTATGGTCGATAGTGAACAACCCTGTCGGACCGATCTAGACAGTGCCAGAACGCCCGACAACTTTTAGTTCACCGGTACTACAACCGTGGGGAATTGATACAGGAGGCTAATCCAGCGGCGGAAGTTGGTTTCGAATCCAGCGGCCTGCAGGACAGTCGTCAGGTAACGACGGTCAACCCTATCAAATGCCTTGGACTGATCCAAATTTATTAGCGCAGCTTCATCGTCGTCTTTTATACCCTGTATGATCGTGCGTATCAGATGCAGGTTGCTCTGAATGGTTCAGCCCTTCACAGCACAAATCTGTTCAGGTCCCAACAGAGACTCGGCTACGAATTACAAACGTTTGTGCAAAATCTTGGACAAAATCTTTAACTCTGTGTTTAGCATAATTATGGGCCGGTAATCCTCTAACACCTTCCCAACATCCTTGCGTTTTCTCAACAGCAGGGTCACAGCCGTGGTGAACCGGTTGGGGATGGACCCCTGCCGGAATCAGTTGTTGAACACGAGTGTCAAAATCGGGACAAAGATGTGCGATATAGGGCAAACCACCGAGACCCGGCGATTTGCCTCTGCCGACCTTATTCAAAGCCGCGTAGACTTCGCCCTCCGTAATCTCTTCCTCGCAGCTAGCTACATCAGCCGGAAGTCTGCGAAACTCCTCATCACCCAGACCAGGCTTTTTGGTAAACAGGATCTCGGAAAGCTGCCGAAACGCCTCGCATATTTCGTCAGTCTACCGAAGAGTATATCTCTCCGGGATGCGAACCTCTCGAATGTACTGGTCGCCGCCTCGGCGAATCTCTTCCTTGCGCAGTTCTGTGCCCATGTTCACAGCTTCTGAAGACATCTTGCTTGGTGGTGAAAGACCTTATAATATTATTAAGATTCTCCCACCACTTATTCCCAATGACTCCCCAGTTAACGCCCGCTGCACTAAGTTAATTAGCTCGCGCCGGAAGTGCCGCCTGTCTAGTAAGGACACATTGAACTTCCAGTTCCCTAAGGCCCTTCTCTCTCAAGCTGGCTAACTTAATCGACAACTTTTAGACCTGAAAAGAGAAAGCAAAAAATTACTGCTGGTCACATACATAGCGGAAATCAATAGCAGTAGGAACTTAAGTCACTGATGCCTCCTCAACAGACTGGCAACTGGGTCCCACCCATTCACAGTTAGGTTAGTCAAATGCAGACGACAATTCTACTTTCTGCAGCTTCTTCTCTCGCACTTCCCGCCTGTGGAACTCGCTCCCATATTCTTGCTTTCCTGGCGGCTATAACCTCCAGAGATTTAAATGCAATGTCAATACTCATCTATTAACCACTGGACTCTAGCTCTCTCCCCACCCCCGTATATCCTTCCACCTATGTATCTGTCATCGCACCTGCATTCTCAGCTTTCTATTGCTCCTTTCTAACTAGTTTGTAGTCCTCACTCTTTTCTAATTAATCTTTTTACAGTTATGTAGCCCCAAGTTCATCAGTGGCATTTCTGCCTTGCTCGGGGTGAAATGATTAAAAAAATGTTGTTGTTTCTGTTGCTGCTTTTGTTACAGTTGTTGTTGTTGATTTTCCTTTCCTTCCTTTTTGGAGGGAGAAGCTGCCTTCTTTGTTGGGGAGTTCCGCTTTGAAGGAGAGGAAAACTTTGAGAAAATACTCTACGATTTGTTTCGGTTCGGAACTCAATTTCCGCGTAGTAACTGTAAAAAGGAAGTGAATTGGTCGAAAAATCGGCAACGTACGCGCGAAGTCATTCTGCAGTGAATTAAATTTTTGAAGCGTGGTTACAGGGTGAGATAAACAGCGAAAAGAAGTTCGATCTTTTTCTGGTTGTAAACTTGAAAAAAGGTAGGTTTCGTCAATAAACAATTATCGATTTGAGTTCAGCGTTTACATTTGCACGGAAATAAGGATGTTTTGGAAAGATTTGAAGGAGTAAAGGCCTTCGGGGAACAAATAAAAAATTTACCGCCAAAAGAACCTAATCTATACTGCTGTTGAAACCCTAGATGAAGGGAGAAGATATGGTTTCATCTTCTTCCTACTTCTTCTTTTATGTGCCCTGTCTTTTAAGGACTTAGGCGATCATGGCTCTCCACGTTTCCCTATCCGTGGTGGCTTTTAGCACGCCTTCTCCTGTTATACCGCGCAACCCTCGTTCCGTCATACACTAGCTCAAGCCTATAAATCTAGACTATAAATATATAGAAACTAGCATGGCCACAAAATGAGGGATCAATTTATATATTGATTATATTATAGAATTGATCCCCCTTTTATATCCACATTATAATTTCTTATGAACAGTTTGTATATATCTTCTTCTATGTGGCCCGTTCCTTTAAGGACGTAGGTGATCCTGCCTTTCCACGTCTACTTATACCTAGTGGCTCTTAGCACACCTTCTCCTGTTACATCATACAAACCTCGTTCCATCATCCACTAGCTCAAGCCCATAAATCTAGACTATAAATGTATAGAACCTTGCATGGCTACAAAATGAGGGATCAGTTTATGTATTAATTATAATATATAATTGATCACCCACTTTATATCCACATTGCAATTTTTTATAAACAGTTTGCATATATCTTCTTCTTCTATGTGCCCTGTCCCTTCTGGACGTAGGCGATTCTGGGTTTCTACGTCTCCCTATCCCTGGTGGCTCTTAGCACGCTTTCTCCTGTTGCACCACGCAACCCTCGTTCCGTCATTTACCTGACCATGTCCTTCAAATATGTTATCCTTTCCCCAATGCATCTGCTAGTAAGTGATCGCAAAGAATTCAACTGGAATTCGAAATCAGCTCTCCAGTTGCATCTTCCTAGCCGATACCCAGTGCGTCAGAACGCACAGCTAACATGCTACCACATTAGGGATTCAGAAAGTGACGCAACTCAAGTACATAACAACGGCCTACCAAGCGAGGCCTTTGTGGTTCTTCCCTTAAGAGCAAACCATGGTCTTCACTACTACCGTTTTAAATCAGTGACCATTGCTATGCTTGTATTATGTAATCGAATTAATTGACATTACGTTTATTATCTTGTCGAAATGTCCCAGATAAATTAGCTATAAACTTCTGATTATCTTAGCATATTAGCGCGAATATGTTTCTGAAACGTTAAAATATTCGTGACGAAACTTGGCCATCACTAGACATTTGCATTAGGAGTAACGGCCAGAATTATAAAGAAACGCGAAGATTTAATGGAAATGTGGAATGGCAAATTCTCTTGTTCTGTTAATTATATCTTGCTAAACGAATGTTCTGATTGTATTTAATTCAGCATATGCCGCTGACAAAAGCCTTCTTATTGAGATAAATATGTGACCCTTTATACAAATGAACGCTGGCTATTACGCAATGTAAAACCAGTGAAGAAATCCCCGGAGACTTAGAAATGTTATCAGGATTCATTATTGGCGGTTAAAATCTTAACAACATAAGACATATAGATGACAGACATGGAAAGAAAAGTACAATAAATCGTATAGAAGATAGAGAAGAAAATCAAAGAAAAAAAGATGAAACTCCATCTGTTTTCCTCTGTGTCACTTGCCTGAATCTGTCCTGTGAGTATTAAATTTTCCAAACCTTTATGGGGATTGTCCAGAATTCACTGCAATATCATCATCATTTATCTATCACACTAATAGTGCATAGGGCAGCAACATTTTGTTCGCTGTTTCTCTAACAAACTGTTTTTTTTTTTACTGGGCAGAGTCGTTAGCCTGCACCCAACCCCCAAACCTGGAGAACCGGTGGACCATTCTTGGTCCTTCCGTTTACAGCACCTGGTATTCCCAGATGGTCACCGGCAGTAGGTTGCACGTAAGTGCATGCAAAGAATTCAACGGAAATTCGAACTCGGCACTCCCATTTATCGTTCCGAGTCGATATCCACTGCTCCACAACGCACATCCTAATTCTACTAATACACTATATTAAATAACTGGACGTCCTATCAGGATTCATTATTACAGGCCAAGATCTTAATAACATAAGGCATGCAGATGATAGTGTTGATAACAGACACAAAAAAAAACTACAATAATCCTTATAGAAGATAGAGAATGAAAATGCGAAGAAACGGATAAATCCCAATTACAACAATAATTGAATACTGCTGCCACATCTGGTCGGGTGCCCCTGCTATGCACCTTGAGCTTCTTGACAAAATCCAACGGAGAATCTGTAATGTGATCGATACCGACTTGGCAGCTCGGCTGCAGTCGCCATTCTCACCGGCGTGACGGACCTCTTCTATAAATACTTTCACGGCTTCTGCTCCAATGAACTTAGACCATTGGTGCCCCCAGGTATGAATTTACACCAGCAACTAGGTCCCACCCTTTTGCAGTGAAACTGATAAAATGTAACCACAATTTCTACTATAACAGCTTCTTCCCACCTGCATCACGCAGACGATATCAAATCAACTTCATTCTTTTTCACATTCCATAGGTAAAGATAAAGTTCCACTTAGCATATCCCTAAGAAAAAAACATTTTCAAATTTAGGACTAACAAATATATGTTCTATATATCCCCACAGTATCTTCCCACTTTCATATGCAATTATACAAATATATATATATATATAATATTTCTCCGACAGACTCTAACAAAAGAATTAAGTTCATTATATATTACACTAAATCCACTACATCTAATTCATTTGTCCGCAACGACTCTTCCCCCACCGTTAGTGATTTGCAAAAAACCAATGTAGTATATAAATTCATATGTCCATTTAGAGAATGTATCTCTAACAACCTCAATAATATCTACATCGGCCACACCACAAATTCGCTCTCACGGCGTCTGACGTTGCACTTAAATAAAAATTCAAATATATTCCGTCATTTAGAACAACACGGTTATCAACGCACACTTCTGAGAAAAACGCTTGTTGATAACACGTACATACTCAAACAAGAAAATAATAAGCAGAAACTAAAAATCCTCGAAGCACTCTACATTAAACAATTTAAACCTGGTTTGAATACAATCAATTTCGATATTTCCAATAACGTACTCAAATGTCTGTAATCAGACCAGGGACCATAACACCACTATTTTGTCACTGTCTTTGGCCATCCGCCACGGTAGGGATGGACTTATATTTTCAATTCAATTATCTTTATTGTTAATAGCGTAAATGTTCTATGCTTACTGTGTGTTAATATTTACTCTTTGATTATGGCTTATGTGAGCCGAAAGCTTAGACCCGATAAAAAATTCAACAAATACTGTGATTTTTTGTTGTCTTTCAACGACATCACCATCAAGTATATCAGACGGTATGAACGGATCCTACACAAAATTAATAGACAAAACTAGTCTATATTATTCAATGAAACCTGCTAAATTTTTCTATAATTTTTTTAATATTTTAAAAAAAATTTTTAATTTTAATTTTAATTTTTTTAATTTATTTTTTATGTATATCTGTATGTTTGTGTGTGGATGTGCATATTTGTATATATATGTATATATATATATATATATATGTATTTATGTATGTGGGCTATATGTAATTTTGAAAAAAAAATTTAGCTATTTAAATGCTCCTTTTCATAATATTCATTAATATGTATGTGTGTGAGTGCATATGGAATATGTATATATATATATATATGTGTGTATGTGTGCATGTATGTGTACACATGTATATTATGTGTATATGAATTTTTTGTATATAGGTGTGTACACACATATATATGTGTGTATGCGCATGTATATGTATATAAGTGTGTAATAAATTGAATGTATGTGTGTGTATGTGTATGTATATATGTATTATTATTCGTAGAATTGTGTGTGTATATATATGTATGTATGTGTGTACTTCTATAGGTATGTATATAATAATTGTAATTATTTTTTTTTTTTACCTAGTGTTGTCTTTATTTAGTTTAATTTCAAATGACCTAATTTTTTAAAAAATAATTTTATTTTAAATCCTATATCTTTTTATTCCCTTTTATTAATAATTATGCCTTTTTAAGTAAAGGCCTTTTTTTTTGAATTTGTCCAGCGTCTGTAATATTTAAAAAAATTTTTTTCTTTAGTTTCTTTCTTTTTCCCTCCCTTCCTTCTTTTATCTCTCTTACCACCTTTTTTCCGTGTTGCTTAAACTTGCGTCGATTTAACACGGCTGTCTGTTAATTTTTAGTTACATTCTCCCTTTTTTTTTTTTTTTGCGAACCCAGACGATGTCAATTTTTTTTTCTTTTCTTATTTATTTGATTTTATTCTATCTTTTTCTTTTTCTTTTTCGTTTTCTTTCCCTTTATTTTTATTTTATTTTATTATTTATTTTTTAATTTCTTTGCAATCTATTTAAAAAGAAAAAGTAGACTAATTTTTCTCCAGTTTCTGAAAGGTTTTTTCTGTTGCTGAGGTGATGTGTCGTCCCCCGTGGGGATCTTCATATCGAAATGGCCATTCAACATCTTTGAATTAATCCTTTTTTAATATATATATATATATATATATATATATATATACGTGTGTGTGTTTGTGTCTATAGGTACGGATGTAAATAAGTACACACACAGGTAGCTACTGATAGACAAATAGACAAATATTTATCAGGTGTTAATAGAAGAGTGCTCAATTTAATATTAACAGAGCTATTAAGTAGATATTAATAAGTATACATCATATTCTACATCTAAAGCACGATACGATTTGATGACCACGTAGGATATGAATCTCTATGAGTCGCACTTTATACGTAGAATATGTTTATGTATTAATATTAACACTACTGGGTATAAGTATTAGGCCAACGCAGTGTTTTAAAAAATGATGTATTTCATACTATTTTTCATTATTTATTGCCAAGTGGATAAATGTAATTGAAAATAGAATGGTTCTTTTGTTAATATTGCGCAATCACATGTGCATCAAATGAACTTATAATTTTTAATAATTAGAAATTTCGAAGAATATTAAGGGTGATTCGCAAGAGTTCATCTTTGCTTCCTTGCCTTGTAACATTTTGGAAAGTAATAATAATAACAGAACCATTCTATTTTTATTTAGAATTATCTATATATATATATATATATATATATATATAATTCTGTTCATTATCTATCTATCTATCTATGTTATATATCGACAAATAACAAACACGCATATATATAAAAATATAAAGTATATTTTTATTAATGACAATGATGGACCGTGTAGCCTAGTGAACAGAGAGTGAGAGCGCGCTTCCAAGGGTTGACGGGGGAGTGTCGTCGTATCTGTTGCTCCTCTGTCTGCCTCTGTCTAGACTCGTCTGTCTGACTGGCGAATCCGTGTTTTCGCAGTCTTTATATATCTTCCAAAACCGGGACTTGTTTCTTCCGGCTTTGCCTTGATCACGCGACGCCCACGCGACGCCTACGTAATTCTCAGAGACACCTGTTCTGTCTGCCTCTTGTAGCCATTTCCGCTACTGCCGGAAATAAGGTCAAACAACCATCCGTTCCTTTCAACGGCCGGAAAACGCCCCCGCTTCCTCACTTCCTCGGGTGGGCCTAGATTGTTATATTACATCTATTTATCTATCTAATTCTGTTCATTATCTATCTATCTATCTATCTATCTATCTGTCTATCTATCTATCTAATTCCCCTGCCAAGAAAAAACATTCTGTCGAAAGACAAAAAAAAAAAAAAACTCCAAAAGATGGTGTTTACGTGATCGGGGAAAGTGTGAAAGATCTTATGAACACATTATTCGCTTTGTTGCAATTAATTTGCACAAGGGTATATGTCTTTACTTACTTCTTATTACTGTATCGTTATATATACTGCATTATTTTTTTTCAATGGACATTTGTTAACATTTTCATTATTTCAGCATATCTGTGTTAATCCGCGATTAGAATATCTGTATAATATCGCTCAAAATTTAAGATTAACATAAAATAATTTTAAGCTAGAAACAAAGAAAAGAGTCCTGGATTGCTATGTGATGTCAGTTCTTCAATACGGCAGTCAATGCTGGATGAGGTTTTGGAAAGAATGGCAATGAAAAGAAAATTAATAGTGAATATTAGGAAGAGACAACTGAATTTCCTGGTACATGCAATGAGGAAGGAGGATTTGGAAAACCTGATACTGACAGTCCAGATAGAGGGAAAAAAGAGACAGAGGAAGGCAGCGGATATACATATTTGAAGGGCCTGATCAGGTGGATGATGGAACGGGGGTTGCGAGGTGTAACAGGAGCAAACATATTAAGAGCCACCAGGGATAGGGAGAAGTGGAAAGCCATGATCACCTACGTCCTGAAAGGACAGGGCACATAGAAGAAGAAGTAGAATAAGATTAACAATATTTTCAATATTCAAAATAGATATTAAACAATGGGGAATAAAAACCAATAAAACTTCTTAGATTATTAAATATAAATTTTAATTTTTTGTGATCCGATTTTTTCTTATAAAAAGTGATGTTTCTTATTATTTTTTATTTATTTATTTTTAATCATGTAACCCCAAGCAAGGCATTCCACTGCCACTATAGCGCAGGGTGTTACATAGGGCGATAGACGAGTTAGGATGTACATAGGGGGAGAGTTGGAGAGAGTGAGTGTGAGTTAGTGTGTTAGGAGGTGTCTATTGTGACCATACATTTAAACTCCTAGAGGTTCGGGGAAGCAAGTATGCGGAAGGGAATTCCACAGGCGTGAAGTGCGAGAAAAGAAGCTGTTGGAGTCGAAATTTCATCGGTTTCACTGTAAAAGGGTGGGACCTAATTGCCAAACTCACACCTAGTGGGCACCAGTGATTTAAGTTCATCAGATAGAATTATAATTTTCTTTTCGGAATATCTTCTTGCTTTTAAACTTATACAATATGAAAAATATACGAGCGATATATATATATATATATATATATATATCACACAATACATTATCACGCACACATAAAATAATGCAAATATGTGAATTTTGCATTAATCATTCATGTACGTATTTTCGCTTATTCTAACACAATTCGTTTATTCATGTTTTAAAAAGAAAAACAAATTATTTTCGTTGAACTTTTTTTTTTCAGTGGAAGTTTGTAACTTAAAGCAAATCAGATATTAGTTCATACTTAGTTATGAAATTATTTAAATTTATAAAGTTGTTTTCTTATATTAAATTTCGGAAAGAACAAGTTTACGGATCTCATTTTTGTTTCGGCAAGATTTGAGATAATCTGATATATCTCCGTCACGGCGTATTTAAGAGCATTAAAGGATTTGCCTTTTTTTTTTTTTTTACAAGTTTCCGACATTATAATGAGAATTTTGCGGCCGAAATGCAAACTGATTATTGCTGAGAGGACAAAATTTCTCGCGAGTAAACAAAGAGACGAACGAAAGAATAATAGAGACGTGTACAAGCTACGAGAGGCTTTGACAAATATGGCACTGCAGAAATGACTAGCGAATAGGAGTTGATACGAGATTACAAGAGTTACAACAGTTCAAAATTATCATTGGCGGACTCTGAAGCGTTTCTGCAAGAAGGAGCATTAATTAAAAAAATTAATACACTCAAGAGTAACGCTGAAGCACAGAGCCTATGAAATTATCTTAATGGATGAAAATGCTATGAAAAAAGCATAAAGGGACAAGAAAAATGTCCGGCTTTAGGAAATTGTTTAAAGAAAAACTATTTTCAGTCTTTAACAAAATACAAATTAATGAAAGAATTAAAGAAGTCCCTACGATTTACTCTTCAACAGGCTTACTCAGATGGAAGCGTATGTCTTATGGTGTAAAATTCACGTGACGTGTCCCTTCAGGTAGTAGGCGATCATGGTCCTCCACATCTGCCTATCCCTAATAGCTCTTAACACGGTTTTTTTTGTTACTCTTCTTAAACCGGCTCTGCCAATCATTTGCTTAAGTCCATCACGTATGTTCCCCGTTGCTTCCACTGTTTTATTTTCCTTCTATATGACCTTTGAGTATCAGATTCTCCAAGCCCTCTTTCCTCATTAAATGTCCGAAGAACTTCAGCTGTCTTTTTCCGATGTTAAGTGTTATTTCCTTTTTAATTTCTATTCCCTTCAAGACCTCATCGTTGCTCGCATGTTCGGTTTAATGGTATCTTCAATATCTTTCTGTAGAACCTCAATTTTGTTGCTTCAAGTCTCTCCTTCATCTTTGATGTGATTGTTCAGCATTCAATGCTGTATTGAAGAATAAACATTACACAACAATCCAGTTCGCTTTTCGTTGTTTCCAACAAGATTTTCCTGTCTCTTAATACTCTACTCAGCTTCTGGAATGCATCTTTGATCATGCCAATACGCTTTCGGATCTCAGTGTTGCACTTTCCGTTCTCTGTTAGGACACTTACCAGGTATTTAAATTTCCGTACTTACTTGATTTTGGAATCCACGGTCTGTAGTTGGCGTTTTGGGCTCCTCTTTTTACTGATGACCATGTATTTAGTTTTCTTCATCTACCTTCTGTAGGAGGACTTATAATTTTTCTTTTCGTGTCTGCTATCAGCACTGTATCTGAGTATTTTATATTGTTAATTGCGGCTGACAATGACGAACCCTGGCATGAATTCTCGGGCTCTCAGAATCGTTTCACTATATAAGTTGAATAGAACTGGTGAGAAGATACATCCCAGTCTTACACGCCTTTCTATTTTCATACATTCCACACACGTCTATTGAACAGGTGAAGAGGCTCATCCTTTGTCCCCTATTTAGGATGTCGTTTCCGGCTTTCTCGTTTCCAATCTTTTTACACCTTTTTCCCCATAAATTGGAGTAGATAGACTAAACAATCGCCCGGTTCGCACTCGACCCACGTCTATTGAACTGGTGTAGAGGCACATCCCTTGTTCCATGTTCAGGATATGGTTTCCGGCTTTCTCTTTTCCAACCTTTTCATTCTTTTTTTCCCCTCAATTGGAGTAGATAGACTAAACAATCGCCCGGTTCAGACTCTACTCACGTCTACTGAACAGTTGAAGAGGTTCATCCTTTGTCCCCTGTTTAGGATGTCGTTTCCGGCTTTCTCTTTTCCAATCTTTTCACTCTTTTCTTTTTTTTTTTTCAATTGGAGTAGTTAGACAAAACTAACGCCCGGTTCACACTCCACCCACGTCTATTGAACAGGTGAAGGGGATCATCCTTTGCTCCCTGTTTAAGATGTGGTTTGACACTTTTTTTTCTTTTTTCCTTCAATTGGAGTAGATAGACAAACCTATCGCCCGGTTTACACTCCACCTACGTCTATCAAACAGGTGAAGAGGCTCATTCCTTGTTTCCTGTTTAGGATGTGGTTTCCGGCTTTCTCTTTTCCCATCTTTTCATTCTTTTCTCTTTTCTTTTTTTCAATTGGAGTAGAAAAAATTAGAAAGATTATTTTCAATCTGCAATAAAAATTAAATCCTTTGAAAAGAAGTAAAGGAAAAAATTTAAAATAAGTAGATTCTATCTGTATTAGAAGTCCTTATACCAAAAAGTTAACCTTATTTATTGAATGACCCTCGTATATGAAGTAAAGGAAAAGAATTGAAAAAAGTAAGCTTCTAGTTATATTAGAAGTCTTTAAACCAAAACATTCACCGTATTTATTGAATGACTCTCGTATATGAAGTAAAAGAAAGAAAATTTTAAAAAAAAGTAAGCTTATATCTATATTAGAAATCCTCATACCAAGACATTCACCTTTTTTATTGAATGACCCTCATTTAATATCTTCCTCGGTATTTTGCGTTTTCGGTGTATACCCGACTCTAAGTGCTATGTAGGAAGAGCTTACCTTTCAATTTGACCAAGAGAACTCTTTCGGGTAGTTGGCATTATCCCAAAACTAATTTCTTCATTTGTTGTCCTGTACTAAGCCAAATCTATTTCATTATCTTTACCAACAGCGTATAATATCCTGTGATTGTCACTGGCGTAATCTCTGTTGTTTGGGCAACTCATTTCGCATATTCCGAGAATGTTGATATTCGGCTCATCTCCTGCTTGACATTCTCCAACCATCCACAGCTGTTCAGCGTTCTGACATCTTCCGGGATGATATATATAATGTTACTGCCAGTAGCGAAAAACTAAAACAAAAAAGGATAATGTTTTAAACAAATGAAAAAAATGCTGATATGACCACAAAAAGGGATAAATGTTTGCTAAATTGCGATACAATAACATAGAATACCAGATTTACAGAGATGGAATTTCACCAGACAAAAATTTGATGAAGAAAACAACAGAGTTATATCCACATACAAACCACGCCTTCTCCTATTACACCATGCAACCCTCGTTCTATCATCCACTAGCTCAAGCCCATAAATCTTGAATATAAATGTATAGAAAATAGCATGGCCACAAAATGAAGGATCAGTTTATGTATTGATTATGATATAGAATTGATCCCCCACTTTGTATCCACATTATAATTTCTCATATACAGTTTGCATATATCTTCTTCTTCTATGTGCCCTATCCCTTCAGGACATAGGCGATCATGGCCTTCCACGTCTCTCTATCCCTGGTGGCTCTTTTACGAGTCATATAAGTGAATGCAAGGAATTCAATTCGAATTCGAATCCTCGATTTTTCGTTTCGTGCAGTGGATATCGACTTAGAACGAGAAATCGAGGAACCGAGTTCGAAATCCATTTGAATTCCTTGCAGTAATGGCAACTTACTGCGAGATAATCTGTCAGTCAGTCATGTCTCTTTTGAGACATTATCACCCAAAGCGTGTATCACGTATGGTACTTAACTGACTGACTGAATATAATACTTGTAATCATGATTAAGGCTTCTACTTGACATAAAGTTGGGGTCAGTTTTCTATTGTTATAAAGTAATAAATTGATCCCCCACTAATTACTACTTAATAATATAATACATCTCTTCACCCTCCAGCTGAGTCAAATAACAGGACAGATTGGGTTCTATAGCTTTGGCTGGCAACCAGTTTACCGCAGAAAGCAATGGCAACATACTGCGGGATAATCTTCTGCCCAGACAGACATGTGTCTTTCGAGACATGATCGCCCAAACGTTTATCCCCTATGGCACTTAATATAAAAATATATTGCACAAAAGGACATAAAAGGGCTATAATAGCAATAAGTAGACAAAATCTAATGGCTAATTCCGTTAAAAAAAACTAGGTACCTTCATTAATCGTTGAAAAAACAGCATAGTATGAAGAAAAAAGGTCCCAAACTTAATAAAAACGAGCATGTTTCATAAAAGTTTTATGTTATTATTAAGCGGAAAGATCAAAGTATTTTTAACACGTTCAAAATGTTGGTAAAAGTTTGTCTTTTTTTTTTCCGTAGCAATGATCCAAATTGTTACGAGAGCTTACAATGGAAAACGTAATATTACACCTTTTTTTTCCGGTGACAAACACATTAAATTGGAAATTCTTGCTAAAATCAAATAAATGTCTGATTTTAATGATATCTTCAGGACTTATTCACAAATAAATGGATATTATTTTGAAATCGTTATTTTTTTAAAAAAAAGGTATTGGTAAAAAGAATGTGTTTTTCAATTCTGTTACCCGCCTCTATGTAAATTCATAAAATTTCAAAAAATTAAATATTCTAGCCAAAAATAGTTTTATTAGTTAAACGCAGTACACATTGATGAAAGTAAAGAATGTATTGTTTTTTTAATACCACTTAAGCCCTATTTACCGAAAACCTGCTCTGAATAGTAAAATAAACATGCAATAAAACTATGATATTATGTAACTTGAAAAGTTCCTAATTGCTTTAATATAAAATATAAATGTCAGACACAATAGGCAGGAGAAAAAAAATTTCGAATAATAATTAAATTTGAAAAGAATTGTTTTCGTTTTTCTAATTATAATAAATTATGAAATTTAAAAAATATTTTTTAAAATATTACTAAGACTTGGAAACGTTAAACTGGAAGATCATAAAATGACGACTAAATTTACTAGTGGAAAACTGTAAAGTTTAACACAAATCATCGAGCCATCGTATTTTAAAAATAATTTTTTATATGATAATTTCTATGTGTACATTAAAAGGTCATGTGTTTCAGTGTTTCTTTCTCTTACGGAAAATATTGTACAACTATGTCACTTGTGATCGCCATACACTTATCTCGCATCTGGCGAGCTGTCAACACATTTCAAATACGGCAGACAGGTTAAAAGTTCAGCTCTTTGATTTAGAAATAGCTTTATTCTTAATTTTATGCTATAAATAAGTAATACTTGTGTAAATCAGAATAATTTAACATTAAATTTGCTAATTTTTCAAAAGTGATGTATATTTGATTTTTGCAAAATTTTAAAATCCAAGAATTAATTTTTGTTTACAAATGTGTCGATCGCTCCAGTAGCTTCTTTTCTTGCACTTCAGTCTGTAGAATTTCCTTCCATTTACTTGCTTTCCCGACAGCTACAATCTCCAAGAATTTAAATGTAAAGTCAATAGTCATCTCCTATCTCACTAACTTTGGTTCCTCTCTCTCATGCTACTTTCTCTGCCCACTCTACTCTTAACAGTATTCGCATCCTTCTCTTACACCTGTCACTCTTTCTCAAAACATAACTTTCCTCGTATGTAATCCCCTGCACAACAGCGGCAGTAAATTAACTTGCTTGGGGCGACACGATTATAAAAAAAATCGAAAAGGTATTCTACAGAGATGATGCAAAAAAATAATTATTAGAATATGGTTGACGGTTGCATCGAGCGAGTTCAAATGTTCCCAGCACCAAGTTGGATGCCGGGAAATTTTGAACCAACGTTCTCTTTTTTAATATTTTGTTTACTTTAATATTCGTTATGATTCTGTCGTAGAAATAGCTGATAAGAAATCTTAAACACCTCGTGTGAAATCAGGAAATGCTTTCCCATTAAGTGCAGGATAGAGGCAAGAAATTGTTATATAACGAATATAATTCTTTATCAATTTAGAATTTGTCGTATGATAAGTTTTCTAAATAAAAAAAAAAAGATTCTTTTAAGTACAAGTCTGATTTCTTCGTTGATAACAAATATGAAGAATCGAATATAGCGAGAAATTTCAGATGATTAAAGTTGAGATCGAGTGGCTTCTTCAATCAGGAAGCAATATGGCAGAAAGAACACGATATTTTCTTTTACTAGAATCAGTTCAGTAATTTGAACACATCAAATACACATCTGTATAGAGGGTAAAGAAACAAACAATATCATCGGTGATTGTTATGCATTCCGTTTCTGCAAAATATTGATATTAAACATTTCTCTGAACAATTGACAAACCCTCTCTCCCTAATTTGCCAAGCATTTCCACTCAAATCATTAACAATGGTTAATAAAAGCATTTACTTTAATTTGTGACCACTAGCAATTCATTTCTTTTTCATTTTCAATGCATTTTGATAGCAAAACCATTAACAATGCATTAGAATTAAGCATAAAAGCCAGATTCTGTTAGCAATACATGAATTAATGCATAAGATATGACAATGTGTGTCTTTTTGATATTGAATTCATTTCTTTAGCAAAAGCATTAGCAAAGCTTCTATGCATATATATATATATATATATAGGACGTTGACGGTAAGGTGTTATTAATTCCCGGTTGTCAATAATCGATATCTTCTTTATTAAAAATCTATTTGTATTATAATTGTGAAATGGCGTGTCGGTATGTACTAGCATCAAAACACTTGGAAGAATATGACCAAATGAGTAACACGAGCCATTTTATATATATATATATATATATATATATATATATATATATATATATGTGTGTGTGTGTGTGTGTGTGTGTATAGATGAGAATACCGCTGTAATGGGGGTGGAGTAGATGGATTTGAGTTTTGTTTAACGGCATATCAACCTATGTGGATTATTTAATGCTGAAAAAGAGTTTAAAGATATTTTTTAATGTTCGGTTATAGTAAGAAAGTTGATTTATTCAGATTTTGACAAAAAGTTTTTTATTTTAGAAAACTGAAGATGTCTTCTACTTTCGTATTCAAGAATGTATTGCTGGCAATCATTTTTTTCTTAAGAAAATATTGTTTGTAATATTCTTTCAAAAGTGTATATTTTTCTATTAATGTCTATTTTTGTATATATTATATTTCTATAAAAGTATTTATTTACTTAGTTATTCTCTACATTTCTCCTATTACCTTTTATATATATATCTGAAGCCGACATTCGTCACCTTGGCTACTGAACTATTTTTTGTCTTATTTTTCCATTAACTCTCCTCCTGTCTACCCCATTTGTTCTTTTATTTTCTTCCCAACCATACGACCTCTTTTCCTATTTGATTTTTTGATAACTTTCATACAGACGTAATCTAAAAGTTTTCTTCCAGTATCGAGTCATGAATCACAGGCAACCCCTCCTGTCTTCCATAAGCATAGAACAAGCGAATCTCCCTGAGAGCAATACACTGCACCTCATCGGCCTTACCTATCTTTCGATCTCAACTGGAACCATTACATTGAGTCAATAGCTAAATCCACTGCTAGGCATGTTGGGTCACTCTGTTGGGCTAGGATGTTTTTTTCTGCCTGAATTCTTCTTGCACATATAAAAAGCAAACAATCCGTCCGTGCATCGAATATTGCTGTCAATATTACAAACATTTTAGAACATTACTACAGTATTTAGAGCTGGTTCTATTAATTGACGGCTGAAGTATTTTAATGAATATTGCCTCGAGAATTTGTAGTTTGCTTTTGTTGTTGTGTAGGAAGTTCTATCATCAATCATTATCTTTTATATCATGAATGTAGACCGGAATGTTGTTGTAGATGTCCTGACATGAATGAATGGTCAGACAAATGTAATGTAAAACGTCTAGTTACTGTAGTTGTTGTAAAGCCAACATATATATTTGTTTTTTTTTTGTCGCAAATACATTCAACCATTTCCAGAAATCTACAACAACACTTCTGTCTATATTCACAATATAAAACGATAATGATCGATAATACAACTATCATAAAAAATGTATCCTCTTTTTTTTTTTTGCATTGTATTTCCACCCTCCTCTTTGTTGCTGTTTCGCTCTCTCTATCTCCTCGAGTTCTACTCTCTCTCTCTATATATATATATATATGAAAAATAAAAGACAATTTTAAACTTTTTTCTCGCTACTATTAACGAAATATTAATGTTTGGTTTTGCAACGGTCTTCTGTTTTTTCCAGTTCAGCTGAGTTTAAAAAGAAAAAAATTCGTTTAACCCATGTTCAAATATTTGTCTTGCTTAATATTTCCGTTTTAGTTTTTTTTTCAATAGCTTCTGACTGAAATGGATTCTTGTTTAATTTAAAATTTATTATTGAGTCTTTTACGTAAAATTCTGCATCGCCTCATATTTCCTCCCCCCTACTTGTTGCTGTTTGTTTCTCTCTCTGCGTCCTTCTGTATATATATATATATATATATATATATATATATATATATATATATTCTTTATTTGATTCTTTTTAATTCAAGATAAGCTGCTGCGAATTTACCAAAAGATCGTAAAAGATATTGTCTTTGAAATATTTTTGAAAAATAATTTTTTGCTGTAGACTGGTTGCTAGCCAAAGGCTATAGAACCCAATCTGTTCTACTATTTAACCCATAACTGGAATGAAGAGAAAAATTAATACATTTCCCAAGGGTATTCGTGCGTGAGTGAATGCAAGGAATTTAACTGGAATTCGAAATTGGCACCCCGCAGCGGTTTGCCATTACTTCCTGCAGTTAACAGGTTACTAAGCATAGCTATAAAACCCAATCTTTCCTGTTATTTAAGCGATAGCTGGAGGGAAGAGACAGATTAGTACCTTTCCCAGGGGAATTTCTGCGTAAGTGAATGAAAAAAATTCAACTGGAATTCGAACTCAGCACCCCGATTTATTGCTCCGAGTCGATATCCACTGCGCCAAACGCACATCGTTTTCTGTCTACAATTTTTATGATAAAGAAATGCTAATCCGGGAAATCTGCATTATCTCCTCTACATGAGTAGTCATTTGAACTTATACTAAATATATAATTAATATTTACATTCTATCATCTCCCACACCGTTCCTACCCTTTCCTTTTTTCATGGGATGTGAGCAACCCGGTAGGAGTAAAAAATTATGCCACCAAAGGGCGGAGGGACTGTCAAGGAGGCAACGGCGATATAACTAGCGGTGGTGTCTCAATAAATCACCGTGGAGAAGAAGACGGTATACCGCTTCACTATCAGTCCCGTGTACAATCATGTCTTTACAAAATGGTTCAAAATTATCTAATTAGTTCATATCTATCTATCTATCTAACATATTCTAGGCACGTTTAGAAATGAAAGTGATGTAATTCGAATTTCTCATTTTGGACGAAGAATTTGCTGCAAAAATCTACTGAAGTTTAGAGTGTATTCATAGAAATGCGGAATCTAAACATATTTATAAATGGAACTTTGTCTGTGTGTGTGTGTGTGTGTATCCGTTACCTATAGACTCTGAAACGGCTGACCCGATTTTCTTGAAAATTTACGCAGTTGAACTATAAGCGTCTGCGAGTGTTCTTATCTAAGTTTTGTGTTGAGGTACCCCCGATAAATATCGAAAGTCGATAAAAGTTTTAAGGTTGCAGTTCTTACAGTAGTGCGTAAAATCGATAATACATATATATATAAAAGGCAAGAGGTTTATATGTGTGTCTGTATTTTTTTTCAGCCCTTTTTTAACAACTATTGCTTTTTAGTCGTTCGTGCCAACGTCCAAAAAGTTTGAGTTCCAGGACCATGGATTAGTTTTAAAGCTTTCATTAGACCCGAACAACGCCGTGCTATACTGCTAGAATTTTTATAAACAGATGCTTTGTCAGAACTGTTAATTGCAATTCAAGAGAGAATTCGACACTAACGTTATTGACAAGCCCTACCGTTACACAGCATCTGCTAGTTCGTGTGGGTTTAAGGCCAAACTGAATGATGATCTCATTAATAGTGACAGAAGAAACACGATTGCAGGAAGGTTACTGGTGAGCGATCGTCATGTTTGGATTTTTTATATTCTCTTAAAATGTGCTCAAATGGGAATGGTCAAACAGCCTACACACTATTTGTTTGCATAGGTCGTAGCACTGAGGAAATATGATTGCTTACATCCTAAAGGGATAAGGTAAAGCGTGCTAAGAGCCTCCAGGGATAAGGAGGCGTGGAAAGCCATGATCGCCTACGTCCAGAAAGGGCAAGACACATAGAAGAAGAAGAAGAAACATTTATAATTTTTTGTTCAAATGCGGGACAATTTCGTCGAAATTACCTGTTGGTCTAGGGAAGTTGTGAGTAATTTACGACTCGCAGGCCTCATGCCGCCCGCCACAGAGTTTTCTCTTGGCTACAACTCTTACGCACCCAATGTTTTTGTTGTAAATAATCTCTAATGCTTTCAAACGTTTCGAAACTGTTGTCTGGTTAAATCGTAATGTTTCTACCAGTTTAGCTTGCGTGTGACATGAATCTTCGTGAAGTTATCGCTCCAATTCTTCGTCTTCGAGCTTTTTCTGTGCTTAAATCAAGCAGCAGCTTAATAAAAATTATCCAAAGGTCGGACATTTTTTGTTTTTATTTACACACCAAATTAAAACTAAAATTTGATGTTTAGAACAGCTTTTGATTAAACATAATAGACATTCATTGTCTGTTATTTTGAACAATATATGTTTACGTAATTAGACTGCTTAAGTATATATATATATATATATATATACAAACACACACACACATATATATATATATATATACATATAATTTGTAATTGATAAATTGTCGTCTAAATTAGTCAAAACTGACAAATGACACTGACGTCTTATTTTTAACAAATATTATAGTGGGTTATCCGTTCTAGTGAAACGTAGTTGTGTATTGGAACATATTAACTGAATTTGGCCTCGTTAGTAGATAGCCCACTATAAGTTATAAAAGGGGTTATAATACAAGAAGATCAAATTGAGTATAGAAACAGCATTTATATATATACATAGATATCAATTAAGGTTTTTTTACAAACAAAATAATGTCTTTAGGATGGGTTCAAAGGACGTTAAGATGTTCATAGCAATAAATGCTGAAAAGAGAGTTTGTGCATCTGTATGTGGGATTGTCAGTTAGGAATGTCTTTGATGTATCCGCTCTGTTGGTCGGGTAACTAGCTGAGAGGACAGCGAAAAAGAAGATGAGAGGGAAAGTCGAGGCGATCATAGTGGATCGCTTGACGAGGTCAAGGGAGGTGCTAATTATGCTCGCACTTTCTCAACTCTCGCGATGCTTTTTGTGTCGGCTTTTTATTTCGTCTTTGTGGGTCCCAGCAAGTCATTTGGGAATTCACACCCGTGCAAAGACCACTTTTGGTCATTTGCTTTCTGGATTTCAGAACGCAAACATCCGGTCACTCGCTTTGCTCGGTATCACCACAATATATTTACCAAAACAACACAAAAATATTTTACGATACTAAAGGGTAAATCTATTCAATTAAATTGTCATTAACTTCAACTACGAACTCCGGACGATTTCGGAATTACTTGCAAATCTTATCGACTGTCTTTCTGTTTAAGTTTATGAATTCTGTCCTTGTATCAGTTCATCTTTGTTCTTACGAAAGGATTTACCTTTCAACACATAATATTCAACTGGTTACAGACCTGGAGAGTTAGTTGGCCAGATATAAAGAGTGATGTAGTCGCAGAAATTGTCTGACACCCATGACGGATTCACCAATTTCTGTGTCCTGGCCCGGCGTCTTGTTACAAGAATTAGGATCTTCCAGTGGTCACCCTCCTGACTCAGAACTTTTCTAACGACATAGCAAATCAACTCTCTCAAATGATCCCGCGGGAGTAGTTTCATTTTGCCTTATTTAAACAATAGGTTATTTCACTTGCCTCATGAGAATCGCCCTCACTGTAATCCAGTATATGTAATGTTTTTATTCGTCTTTTAATGAGACAATTAAGTCTAGGTAATCTTGAAATTTTCTTTTCATGAATTATCAGCTGGTGTTTGCAACGGTACAGATCGTCTTCATTCCAAATCACGATCTTGGAAGTAGGCGATTAATATAATTAGCAAAATAATCCATTTTCTGATCAATTTTATTAATTTTCACACTTTTGGTTGTCGAGATTCTAAGAAGCGATGGTATTCAGAAATTATTTAATGAATTCGTCTGAAGATAGACTTGATTAATGAGAAACTCGACTCCAGATGATTCGATTTAAAATGCGAAATGAGTTCACCAATTTTAAAGTGCCGAATGCATTAATATGTTTTTGTTTAAGAATGGGTATTTTAATCAACGTTATTAATAATGAGAATATTATAAAATAGCACATTATACGCACTCGCTTATAGCAGGAATTCTTAGTATTGTATAAGGAAATTCTGTTTAAATTCATATATAATACGCACTGGGTATTTTAGAACTGGTTACAAACTAGATTTATTTTTTATGTAAAATTTTTCGAGCTTTTTGCCTGGTTTGTGCAGAGTAAGACATATTTTTTATAAAATATTATTTTGCTTTAAGTTTGAGTTTGTGTCTTGTTTAACGGCATATCAACCACTGTAGGTGATTAATGCCAGAAAGGTAGGGTTTTAAGGTATTTTTTAATCTTCGGTTGTAGTGAGAAGATTGATTTCGATGAATATATATATATATATTCACCTAGTGAGCCAAAAGCTTACCAAGGTTTCACCTAAACGGATCTTGAGGGAAGGTTGGCCAACCTTCTCTGAAGATCCGTTTAGGTGAAACTTTGGTAGGTTTGTTGGCTCACTAGGTTAATTTACTTATTCAGAAGACGAATAATAACAGGAAGAAATAGACTTAAAAGATGAAGAAAACAAATCAAAAGAAAAAAAAAGAAGCAGATGAAGAAGAAGAAAACAGAAGAAAGAAAATAATAAAAAGAAGGAGGAGGAGAAAACGAAGGAACACAGGAAGCATGCTTAGGAATGTGGGGGCGTTGTAAGTAAGGAATGTCTTTGATGTATTCGCTCCTTAGGTAAGTAAATAGTTTTGAGACAGCGAAAGCTGAAGAAGTGAAGATTTCCTCGTAGAAATGGCTATTCAACGGATCTAAATACCGAAATTTTTGTTTTAATATATAAAATTATTTTATAAATGGAACTCGTCTGCGAGTGTTCTTAGCTAGGTTTTGTGTCGTGGTATCCCGATAAATATCGAAAATATCGGGTTATAGAATGAGTGATCCAATTTTAATCAAATTTGATGCACTCATATACAAAGACATAAGAAACGATATACAGAAGTTTCATGGTTGCAGTTCTTACAATAGTACCAAAAATCGATAATATATATAAATATAAGGCAAGTGTTTGTGTGTGTGTCTGTTTATCCTTTATACAAATCCACAATTTTTATCCGATTTTCACCAAACTTCACACAAATATTCTTTAGACTGAGTCTGAGTTCCAGGACCATGGATTAGTTTTAAAGCTTTCATTACACCCGAGCAACGCCGGGCTATACTGCTAGTATATATATATAATTTGAGTTTCGCTAACATGACCTATGTATGAATCCTTACATCCTTATCAACCTAACCTTTTGTTTTAAAAATGTTTTTGTTCTTCAGCTTCATTTAAATAATTTCTATTACTGACATTTTCTCAAGTGAAAAGTGTTGATAATATGACGAATATTTATAAAGGATTTAAACAGAATAGAGTTATTTAAATATATATAAGAAAAAGATATCCGTTGATGTCAAACTTTCTTTTAATATATATCAATATATCCGCATAAAGAAATTATCTTATAAAAATGGAGAGGGCGGAAACCTGTTCTCTTTTCACAGTATTTAGAATGAAAGATAAAACGAAGCCACGTAATTTCCAGCGTCCTTCTTAAACGATAGTCTCTTCAGTTTATAGCTACACGTACACACTCAAACATGAAGTAAATTCTTTTTTTTTCTAACTTTGATGAACGAAAAATAAATTTTCGACAGTAATATCTTTATCTTTTCCACAGAAATCTATGAGCCGTTATAAACATCGTATTTTGGCTTTAATTTTAGGTGAAAATAAAGACAAAAATTCTCTAACATTTGAAATGGTAGCTTTCCCGATGTAAATGGGGTTCGCAGGTTTGAATCCTGCCGAATGGCACACATTTTCGTAATAACAACTTATCGTAAATAATCAGGCCGGTAGATATAAATATAAAAATACTGTTTAATTAAAAACAGAATATCTACTTAAATACGAGTATCGATAAAAAATAATATTCAAATAATTCATTTCAAATTGTCCGTTATTTATAACCAAGTAATACACACACACACATATATATATATATATATATATATATGTATGTATGTTGTTTCTATATATAATTTGATTTTGTTGTTTTATACCCCTCTTATAGTGGGCTATCTACTAACAAGGCCAAATTCAGTTAACCTGTTTTAACACCCAAATACACTTCACTCTATCGGATAACCCCCTATAATACATTCATCTTGCAAACGTATTTTTCAGGTTAGGAGAAAAGCGTGTCTTATAAGCCGGAAAATACGATAATTTATTGTTTTCTCGCTGTTCATCTCTTAATTCCATACAATTAAAATGACACGATATCAACTGAAAATTTCCTCATATAAATACATTAGCTTGTGAACAGAATTTCTATAATTATGTGATTATCAACATAAAATATATTTTTCATTATTTGAGAGAATACATAATTTTGAAATCTTTTAATATGGCATTTTTAAAGTAATTAAGTATAAACGTGTTTGCGATAAATCCAGATATGAACGTTGTATAGCAGAAACAAATTTTTTGTTATCTTGTTTTTTTCTTTAGATTAATTATTCAACATGTCTTTCTAATATCAACCTGAAAAACATCATTGTTAATTCTAAACAATTATAACAGCCCCAGCAAATTATTCATTAAATTTATATATTAAATTCATATATCGTATCGCTTCAACAAGGGAAATGTCATCCTTTCAAGGAAAAGTTAAGGACAAGCCTTATTTTTTTTTAATAGCTGAAGATGCTCATCCCTTGTTTCCTGTTTAGGATGCGGTTTCCTGTTTTTTCTCTTTTCCAGTCTCATCACTTTTTTTTCAATTGGAGTAGATAGACTAAACTATCGCCCGGTTCACACTCCACCCTCGTCTATTGAGCAGGTGAAGAGGCTCATCCCTTGTTCCCTGTTTACTCCCTAATTTTCTAAATAACCACAAACTCATGTTATATTTTCAAAAGTAAATCGTTTTTACGATTTATCTAAACATATCCTCCCATGTCTATTGAACCGGTTAAGAGGCTCATCCCTTGTTTCCTGTTTAGGATGTGATTTTCGGTATTGTTGTTGCTATAGTTAATATTATATATATATATTATTATATATTATATATATATAATTATTATGTAACCATTTTAAGCTCTATAATACTCATTATATTGAGCACTGTTTCTAATAAAATAAATGCCAGAGTACTCAAAATAAAAAAATAACCTTGAGTCCTCTTCACTTGGAATTATATATATATATGGGATGCCCATAAATATCAGTACCATTACAAGTATTTATTGCCCTAACTGGTCTCATTGATTTCCGCTAAGATTTGTTCTTGTTTTATTCACTTTTATTAAGTATCCCACGTTGTGATAACAGAAGATCAGCCAAAATTGTGAGAAATGGTGGAAGAATATGAACAACAGAATAAAAATATCTTATTTTTAATAACCCTAACCATAACACATGCAACGCAGCTTCTTCAATCCTATTTAACATAGATGTTCTCAATATATTTCTTTGCATTTCTGCAAAAAATATGTCTATATATCTGAGATTAAGTATTTCCACAATTCACATTGTTCTGACTGTTTTCCTGATCTTTGTTGCCATATTCACCTTCAATATTTGTCTATATTTTTGAGATGAGGTATTATAATTATTTACACCATTTACATTGTTCGGACTGTTGTCCTCATCTTTGTTGCCATATTCAACTTCAACAGCTGTTTATATTTTTGAGATAAGGTATTGTAATTATTTACACTATTTACATTGTTATGACTGTTGTATTAATCATTGTTGACATATTCACCTTCAATATTTGTCTATATTTCTGAGATGTGGGATTGATATTATTTACATTGTTTGGACTGTTGTCCTCATCTTCATTGCCATATTCACCTTCAATATCTGTCTATATTTCTGAAATGTGGTACTCTAATTATTTACATTATTCAGACTGTTGTCTTCATCTTTGTGACTTCTCTGCAATAAATGCATTTAATGGTACTGGAACTTTATGGACACCCTGTATATCTACTACGAATAGACTAAAAGACATCAATACATTAATTATTGAAGTCCAAGAGAATCTTTATTAAACTTGCTCCCACTTTAGAAAAAGCTACTGGTTTAGTTACTAGATGGTTATCTTTTGAACAATTCAAACACAAAGAACTTTGGTTTTTGTTTCCCACTTGAGTAACGGCTCATCTATTTTCTTTGGCCTGCAGTCAACTTGAATTGTTTGAGTTCTGACAAGGAATTTATTCAATAAAGTAATTTATCTCCTGATTCCTATACAATACGAAACATACGGATTTTGAACCCCGTGTGCTGGGATCAACATTTTATTCATGGAATGTGATACGGAGATGATCCCTTTCGATCAAAATTTAGTATTTGTTGAATCCACATAATAAAAAGATACCATGGTTGGATTCAAAGCTGAATCTATTTTTAATCAAGGAACGGATGTTGTGTTCTGATGTTAGAATACTGCGATTTTCATTTAAATGATTATGATATAACTAGCAGTATAACCCGGCGTTGCTCGGGTGTAATGAAAGCTTTAAAACTAATCCATGGTCCTAGAGCTCAGACTCAGCCTAAAGAATATTTGAAATAATAAAATAATTGCGACAATTTACCAATCGCACCTAATATATATATATATATATATATATATATATATATACTAGCAGTATAGCCCGGCGTTGCTCGGGTGTAATGAAAGCTTTAAAACTAATCCATGGTCCTGGAGCTCAGACTCTTTGGACGTTGGCACGAAAGACTAAAAAGCAATAGTTGTTTCCAGTTAAAGCGAAACCGTAGACTGAAAGAAAAATGAATGGATGCAAGTCAAATTTTGATTTCCTGGTATCGATATCAAATAAGTTCTTTCCGTTGCAAACTGAATTTTTAAGGCTAAGTAAATGAGTAAATGGTATCATGGCTGAAACTAAGAACTACAATTATACCTATTTAGAGCCAAACCCGAAGCAAAAAATAAAGTAAAAGGGCTGAAAAACTGATTTTGATCAGACCCGGTATATATTATCGACTTTCTGCACTACTGTAAGAACTGCAGCCTTGAAACTTCTGAATATCGTTTCTTATGTCTTTGTCTATGAGTGTATCAAATTTGATTAAAATCCGATCACTCCTTCTATAAACCGATTTTTTCGATTATCGATATTTATCGGAGGTACCTCGACACAAAACCTAGCTAAGAACACTCGCAGACGCTTATAGTACAACTGTGTAAATTTTCAAGAAAATCGGTTGAGCCGTTTCGGAGTCTATAGGTAACGGACACACACACACACGAAGTTCCATTTATAAATAAGTTTAGATAGATATATTCTATATTACTTTGAATTGATCGTCAGCTGACTAAGTTAGCCATTTTAGATTATCATGAACGGTGTCAACATCTTGGCCAATCAACCACTTCGGGCAAATCACGATTGTCTGGCTTCTGGTTAAAGAGGGTTACACAGGTCATTAAGAATGTAATTGTTAATGTCACTTTCGATACATGATCGCCCAAAGCGTTTGTCGCTTAACTGACTGACTGAGAATTAGTTTATTTCATTTTCTCTTTCTCTTTTATTTTATTTCCATCCTTCTTATCCTTCCACATTTATTTTCCGTCCTCTGTGTTTTTGCATGTCCCCTCCCCCGTTTTTTTTTCAAAAGCCACTTATTTCTCAGACGACCTCTCCTCCTCCTGTTCATAGTTTGCCCTTTTATTCATTACCTGTCAACCACCATTCTAATTTCAACTGTCCAATACACCCCCCTCCGCAGCCAACCGTATCCCCAACTTCACCAACCACAATTTTTTGTCTTTTTAGCCACACACCCAAAAATAACAGGTGCGAAAATCCCAGCACAGAAGAAATTAAATTTACCTTTTTCATCATTCGATCAATCATCTCTGATACCAGAATATCGATACAAAATCACTGATTTACATTCCATGATCAATTTAGATGAAAGCCGATATAGCAGCGTGACGCGGCCGATTTAGCGAACATCTATTGCTTAAAATGATTCTCTTGTTTGTAGCAAATCAATGAAGCGTATTTTCAGTTGGGAAGAGACGAGAAGCGGCGGAGATCAAATGAGAATTTGTGCCGTAGGCGGGTTTACCGCTTTTAAAAGGCGTAACGTTAGTTTGGAAATCGATATTGGCTAAGAAATCGACCAGGACATCAATTCTCGGATATTTTTATTTCGCAAATTAAAACGAAAGCCGGCATAAGTAGTATCTCCATATGTTCAAGATTTATATTAATAAAGGTAGCGATTTACGGATATTTTTTTTATCTGCTACAAGGCTGCTTAGGTCAGCCATTTTGAATAATGATTGAATGATTCATTCAAGAATTCCCGCCAATAAAGGCTGAAGTAGTTATTGAGCTGAATAAAGGCCGATGAAGAATAAAATTAGAGTGAATGAACAACTTTTTATACGTTATGCATACCTGATGGTAATATATATATATATATATATATATATATTTAGTATATCGAGGCAGCAAGTAATTATCTAAACATATTCTATTAAATATAAGAGACAATGAATGTCTATTATGTCTAATCATGAGCCGTTCTAAACGTCGTATTTGTTCACAAATGTTCCCGTCCAGGAAACAATTGACATCATTATCCGTGATGTATACAACCATGCTACTCTCCCATCAATCAATCACTATATTAAAAAAACTATTATTAGCATGCACCACACAAGTACCCTTTCACGATCCCTTAGGCAATATTTATACACAAATAGATGGCATTGCGATGGGATCTCCTTTAGGTCCCCTCTTTTCTAATTATTATATGGCAAATCTAGAAAATAAAATAATTGATGACAACAAGAAACCCTCTATATATGTAAGATACATAGATGACATCTTTGTTTTAGCTAAGAATATCGATCAAATTAAATATCTTAAAAACAAATTTGAAAGTCACTCCGAAATTAAAGCAAAAAATTAAGCAAAAATACGACGTTTAGAACGGCTCATGATTAAACATAATAGACATTCATTGTCTCTTATATTTAATAGAATATGTTTAGAAAAAAAAAAATATATATATATATATAGAGAGAGAGAGAGAGATGGTCATCCGCAGACAGATCTGTTTCGCTGTATCACAGCACATCAGTACGGTTAGACATCCAATTGTTTTTTAACCCAGGATTGAAACCCGACCGAATTGGCGTCAGTTGTCTACTCTACCCCTGGGCTCTGGGCGCTCGTTAGAAGAATGCAGACTTTTTAGCGTATACATTATCAATATACACGCCCAATAGCCAGCGCGCTCTAATTCATTACGGAATGAGCAATGAGTAGATGCTAGAGTAGCTACTGTTTTTTCAAAGTCTACCATTATTCCAGAGTGCTCAATCATGGTGTTAGAGCGTAAATATATACATAGTCATCCGCAGACAGATCTGCTTCGCTGTGTTAGAGCTCATCAGTATAGTTAGACATCCGATTGCTTTTAACCAGGAATGAAACCCGACCGAATTGGCGTCAGTTGCCGATTCTACCTCTGAGATATGGGCGCTCGGTAGAGGAAGGCGGACTTTATATACAATGTAAATACAAGCCAGTAGCCGAGAGTGTTCAAATTCATTACTGAATGAACGATACGTAGATACGTAAGTAGCTACTGTTTTTCAAAGTCTATCATTCCTCCATAGTGCTCAAACGGTGTGTGAGGGCGTAAATAGTAATGCTCGTGAACATCGACAGGTAAGGAATAGAGTGCTCGATGGAAAAGAAAAACAACACTGACAATATCGTGGGGAGTGGGTCTTCACCTGCATTGGACGCAATCGAGACTGCCGCTCCCATGTGGGCCTATACACCTAAAATGGCTGCTGAGACACCATCAACATCTTTGGGCTCAGATTTATGAGGCCTCTCGAGGCTGATAGATGCTACACAAATATATATATATATATATATATATATATATATATATATATATATCTATTGATGGTTTAATTACTTAGTTCTTGATCATAATAAAATTAGACCAGTACACATTTGTATTAAAAGGTGTTCAATGCAGTTATATTATAGAACTTTTGAATAATTTTCATTCGTAAACGAGTAATTACGCTACCTAGGTTTCTACTATGTGGTGTCTTCAGGCAATTTGCAAAACAACTGATTTTACCGTTTACCGTTTTTTTAAGAACGCTCACGTAACGGTGATGTTTTTAAACGCTCAGGTGACGGGGAATTTTTGAAAGCCCAATTTTTAAAATTTTTTGAGTTCCTTATATCTTGTCGTCATAAGTATCCTCTTTAGCCAACCTTCCCTGAAGATCCGGTTAGGTGAAACTTTGGTAGGTTTGTTGGCTGTTTAGTTTATTTACTATATATATATATATATATTGTCATTCGCAGACAGATCTGTTTTGCTGTATCTCAGCTCGTTAGTACGGTCAGATATCCGATAGCAAAATTAAAACCGACCGAATTGGCATAATTAGGCGATTCTTCCTTTAAGCTAGGTAGAAAAATGCGGACTTTAGCGTGCTATATAAAAATCTAAACACGCGCCAGTAGCTGAGAGTGTCCAAATTCATTACTGAATCAACGATGCATAGATGAGTGTGTAGCTACTGTTTTTTCAAGGCTTACCGTTCCACCTTACTGCTCAATCGGGGTGTTAGAGCGTAAATAATACGTACCATGGGTACACCGGATTTAAATATGTTTCTTTTAAATATTTACGAAGGTTAAACAAAAGTTGTAAACATATTACCTTTCACGATTCTATTTCCAGAAATTAAACCTTTTATCGTGTCCGATATTCAATTCGTATTTGCACTTTCTCAGGAAAATTGAATTGCATCCTGGCGAAGATTATAATTGAATATTTTATTAATAAAAAATATAAAAAAAAAAATAAATAACAGTTAAGATTTGAGAAATATACGTCCCCAAAAAATTTTTTGAAAATCAGTCTATTTTTGGTTTTTACATTTAAATAGTGTTGTAAGTGAAGAGATGGGAAATTTGGCATGTCTTGCTTAATAAACGAAAAGGGTTAAGGAAGGAAAGTCGATAAATTGAGAATTGGGTTAAACAAAACAGAACACAAAGGGAATGGGCGGGACATAAAAAATTTATAGAGAAAGAATAAAGAAGGGGGAAAAAATGAAAAGAAAGAAAAAGGAAAAAATTCAAATAGAAACGCTCGATACGTGTCAAACAAATTTAACTTTATATGTTTAAAAGGGTTAAAATTTTAAAAAAAGAGATTTATTTGTAAAAGTATATTTAGGGGTAAAATAAAAATAAGATTTTAAAAAAATTAATTAAGTTAATCTAATTAAAGGTATTTTTAGGTATAGACAAACTAAATAACAATTAGAGAAAATTATAAATTTTTATAAATTAAAAAAACATTAATCTTACAAAAATGTTTTTATATAGAGGGAAAAATTTAGATAGAGGGAAAAATTTTTTACCAATCCTTCCTGAATTTTTACTGCCATATATATATATATATATATATATATGGCAGTAAACGGAAAAGTGGGAAGGTAAATCCCAAAAACCTGATCCCAATTAATATTAAAAAATGATACAGGAGGAGAGCTCAATGTAATTAAAATTACAGAGCCAATATAAATTAAAATAAATTTTCAAAATTCAAAAATGTTGAATGAACATTTCAACATGAAATCCCTAAGAGAGATCTCAGGCCGCCTCTGCAACAGTCAGTCTATATTCAAAATGAAAAAAATATTTCCAGAAATTAAACCTTTTATCGTGCCCGATATTCAATTCGTATTTGCACTTTCTCAGGAAAATTTAATTGCATCCTGGCGAAGATTATAATTGAATATTTTATTAAGCATCTCCAAAGTGAAAACCCATTTTCACATCTAAACAATTTGTTTTTTAAGTGTCCTTATTTGCTAGCGAAATTACATTTCTATCAGGGAAAAGTATATTGGTGTTTTTGAGAACAATTTTGGAAATGTAAAAATTCTCTTCACTCATTTTTCAGTTAGTATTTAATCAGAATTTCTTATCAAGATCCACCCACCACCATTCTGAAAAATCTTATTATATCGACAATCAATCGAGATACCCAGTGGATATAATGAAGGATTCTTTGATAGCGTGCTCGAAAAGACATCGCATCTTGACTCAAAGGATTCAAAAGCAAATTTAATTTAATTCTATTTAAACTCACGGGGCAGCGAAAATAACTCACACATTTTAAAGGCTGACAAATAGACTAAGGTAACTGCCATTAATAATGTTTCATTGTTTGTTGTTCTAGTAGTTTTTTACGACACGTGATCAGTAGCCAACACCTGCCTTCCTGTTACATAGCTATACAAGTTATTTATTTTCTACTTAACATTTGTAAATAGATTCAATCCTATTTATCAAAGCACTACACGTCCTTGAATCGAAGAAGTTTAATGCATTCGGTAGTTCTTTAAATTCTACATCCTACTCCCATCTTTCACACTTCAGGTTTATATTTTCTCCTTTTTAAAGGAGATTTTGATCTCACTACTTTTCTTTTGTGTCTAAGTCAGCGGTCGGCAACCCCCGGCCCGCGGGCCACATCCGGCCCTCGAGTGAATATTGTCCGGTCCGCTATCTTACTAAGGACAATATATAAACAGGTAAATTTTCGTTGTAAGTCTCGTCGCTTTTCCCCTTCAAATTTATCCCAAATAGCATTATATCTGTGCAAATGTATATGCTGAACTCAAATCAACTGTTAGTTATTGAAGAAACTTACCTTTGTTTTTATCTAAATATCCATAAAAAAGGAGGAAAAGTTTAAACGAACATATACCTATAAATATAGGTAAACCAAACCAAAGTGACAGTTGATAGTCTGAATATATTGCGTCGAAATTTTAAAAAAATTATTTCTTTTTACCTGGAGAATGTGTTTTACGCTTAATTTTTATTTGAAGGGATCGCTAAAAATAGCGTACGGTCTCACCTTCACTTTTTCTGTGAAATTGTTTTCAATCGATTTTAATGGAATTCTTTTTCAGTACTGATTTATGAAACATTTATTTTTAAGATGTAATTTTTTTAAACAAAATTATCGCCAGATATTAAATTATATTGAATCCTTGCTTTCTTCAAACACATAGAAAATTTATTCACATATTTAATAACATGGTTCTTCTCTCTATGACACTATTTGGCCCTCCTCCATGATTCTACACAGCTTTTTGGCCCTCACTCTCCCAAAGGTTGCAGACTCTCCTATCCATAGGCGTTTTATCTTTTATATTATCCTGATCTGAAGAACTCATCCCTTCTTTTTCCTGAAGATCTTCCATCATAAAATTTTCGCTCTTCAAATCTAGGTCATTGTTTTTCATTTTTCTGATATCATGGCGTCATGAAGTTTACTCACTAAAGACCCGCCTTCTATTGCAGTCTCTTGTTTAATGGACAGAATTCAGATTTTTTCTGCTATGACAATTTTATCTTAAGGTCGTAAACTTTTTATATAATTACTGAAAATTCGACGAAGTAAAATTCTCCAGTTCTTTGGGGTTTGCAATAACAGAAATGTTAATTAAAGCTCACAACCTGTCGGGTCTGGAAAAAGATCATTTATTTCATTCACACTATTCTTGCCTCACAAGAAATAAGATGCATTTTCAACATTTATACAGATGGGGGATAACAGAATCAAACAAGTACAAGAATTTAAGTACCTAGGAAGTGTTCTAACAGGAGATGGAAAGTGCGACACGGAGATCCGAAGGCGAATTGGCATGGCAAAGGACGCGTTCCAGAAGATGTGCAAAATACTAACACACAGTAAAATCTCAATAGAAACGAAGAAAAGAGTGCTAGACTGCTACGTGATGTCAGTTCTTCGATATGGCTGTGAATGCTGGACAATATCATCGAAAATGAGGACAAAACTGGAAGCGGCCGAAATGTGGTTCTACAGAAGGATACACTTACATGTAAATGTGTTTATTTGTGGGCAATTGCAGAATCATCACTGAAAAAATTAGAAAACTCAATTTTAAATTAGCGGTTATTTACGTGACAAACATTTGTTCTGGTGCGATGGTATGGGCTCGGAACGAGATATCAAAGAACCCAGTGTGAATTCCAGTTGCATTAGAATTTCTTTTTTCTTTTTTGTTCTTTCAATGACCAGGAAGTCATTGCATTGGATGAAATCCCTTGATCTAAGTACGCTGGATTTTAAACACTGATAATAAAAAAAAAATGATATAATTCTAACATGTAAAATATCTAATAAAAAATTCTATGATCAAAATATTTGGACTTCATGCACACGCTTATTGTCTGGAGGGCTGTTATGTTTTATTTTTTTGTAGTCGTTATACAACACGATGAATTCCTTGCATTCACTTACGCGTAAATACTCTTGGAAAATGTATTTATCTCTAACTTTTTTCTCCAGCTATGGGCTAAATAGAAGGGCAGCTTATCGTCTAGAGCCTTTGTTGGCAACCAAACTACCGCAGAAAGCAATGTCAACCAATATCAACCTACTGCGGGATAATCATCTGCCCGGAGGGTCATGACACTTTCGAGAGCTGATCGCTCAAGCGTGTATCATGTGTGGAACTTACTTGACTGACAATGTATCATGTAATACAGAGGGAGCAGACTAAAGAAGAATCGAAAGACCCTTTTTTATCGTAAGCGTAATGCCACCATATAAGGCGTGCTAGAGAAAATTGCACAGATATATGTTATAAAGGATTTAAAGCAAGTCAATAAAGGAATGAAGATTATTCGACGTCATGGTATTTAATGAAAAACGTATTTTTATGCAGACTGGCGATTATGAGATCTTGCTTCCTGTTTAACATCATCCATGCTTTACCACACACAATGTTTGTTTATTTTCCTTAACACGAAACACAGATTCGGAACTTAAAAAATAACCCCGGTTTATTAGCCACTAGTATGTTGACAAAATACAAAACGAGGCACACGCATACATATATACCTAAACTTATTTATAAATGGAACTTTGTCTCTGTGTGTGTGTGTCCGTTACTTATAGACTCTGAAACGGCTGATCTGTCTGCGGACGACTATATATATAGGTGCGATTGGTAAATGTCTCATAAAAGATAAAATAGTCATTGTCCTAATACTTTTGCACAGTACTGTATTGCCTAAGGTAGCTAGTTACGGAATGAGGTTGTTGTAAGGGCGTAAAGGGGGAAGAAAGAATGGGCATATTATGATGATATGTGGATTGACAGCTGATCTTAGACTTGAAGAAGATAAGCTAGGAACGATTGGTGAAGATACATTCTTAAAATCATTTCACCCCATCAAAGGTGATAAAGTCACTCCGATGTAAATGAACGGACAACAAATAAATAAAGAATCGAAGACATAAAATGACGATTGGCGTTATATTTAAATTTTTGAGGATTGTGTTTCAAGTTTTTTCCATAAACTAACAGTCCTGATGAACAAGCTGTTCGAGAGGAACTTCTTCCATACTAATGAAATACCTAGAGAATGAGAGTGAGTTGACACCGTGTCAAAGACATGGTGTGTCATCGTTGTGAAGGTCTTAACTTGTGGAACAATAGAGCTTAACGAGACTGAATATTTGCCATAATCTAAACTTATTTATAAATGGAACTTTGTCTGTGTGACGCAATATTTTTAAGGCCAAACAAATTTCATCATACATTTCGAAAAAAGATTCGTATTACTCACCTCCACTGCAAATGACCTAATCTGAGGCAAAAATAGAAATCAATTACACCCTGTCACACCAGAGGATGTAAAACTGACCGTATGTTAAAGAAAGGAAACTAAAGTCGTTGTTTCAATTAATTTGAACAAGTATGTTATAAGAAATTGTTATCAGTGAAATTACGCTTACATTTATTTCAGGGTATATCGATTCTCTAAGCGTAGCTAAGATTTGATCTATGGCCGGATGTATGGCGAACCCGGTGAGGATATAATTCACTGTTCAGTCGTAATTAATCTAGAGAGACAGGCTGGCTAATAATTACAAGACGTCAAAGTTCGCCACATCTATATAAGTCTATGACCAAATTAGAATTCAAAGATGTCTATCATTTTTCCTGGAAATATATCCAGCGAATATTTCTAGAGAACAATGATTTCAATTTTTCTATTTGCGAAGAATTAGTCAATAAATGAATACGCCAGGATCTTTCAGCATTAATAAATGAAGGCGTCAATATATTTCGTACAATCTCTCCACACACACATATATATATATATTGTTTAATGCTTAGTTTTTGTTTCTAATAGGGTTAAACCAGTACACATTTGTATTAAAATGTGTTCGTAATAAAAATTTATCGTAAATAATCAGGCCAGTAGATATAAATATATTATACTGTTTAATTAAGAAACAGAATATCCTTTGCTTCATTTTCACTCCACGCCGTCAGAGAGAACAAATGGACACGTTAGTACAACTTCTTTATTTGTTTTGACCTCTCTCTCTCTCAACCTGTCGCGACCTACTAAAAAGAGGAAGGAACAAAGCCTTTACCGGCCGCTACTACACAACCATGAAATCTAAACTTCGGCGGACATTTTAAACACCTACATTCCTCCAGTAACTATTTTAACTACACAACTGCATGCATTTTCTCAATTAGCATTTTTCTCTTTGCAAATATATTACAGTGTTCAGTTAACAAATTTCACTTATATTTTTATTCTTACACTTTTATCATTCTGTAACTAAAACTTTAACTTTGATGTACACACTAAATATTTTATCCCTTCACATTTCAACAACCATCTTTCTGATAACGATTAAAACCTTCTGATGATAATCCTGACAAAAAAAAAAAAAAAAAAAAAAAACCAACAAAATCTTGTAAGCTGTAGGGAGTTCGGTTAAGTCTGACACAAGGCCAAACCAAGAAAAATTAACCAGCATCCTACTGCCTACAATATAACCGATAACGTTTTGAAGGGAATTAAAAAAGAGACATTTAATCAGTTCTGGTATTCCGAATGCCATCGGTGTTACAATCAATTATGTTTGGTCGAAATCTTCCAATGTTTTTCGTTTCTCTTTTAATAATCCTAATTTTAGAGGAATCTCATTTGTCAGTCCAAATTTGTTTGATGACTATTGCATTTTTTTTTCCAGCTCTGGTTAAAAAAAGTGCAATTTCGAAAAAGTTTTCGCTAATTCTTTAATGGTGTCATAATGTTATTTTTTTAACTACTGCTCTCAGGGTTAAAAATAAAAAAAAACAAAACAAAATGGTGGTTTGGTTGATTTTATTTAGCTCACTGTGAGTTATTTAACGGTTAAGTCTAAATGAGCACAGAGGAGAAATATGTTTTTTTAAAATACAAGAAGTATACGCACATAAACACACACACACGAGAACGAATACAGGATGGCAAAAAAAAAATAAAAATGTAGCAAAAAACACGACCGAAATTAAAGCAGTTAGATATAACACCAAGTCATACATAGAAGCCCACTATTACTTTGGCAAAGGTCATACTTTCGGTCAGATCAACGCATACTAAAATAAACCATCTGTCATCGCACCTGCATTCTCAGCTTTCTATTGCTCCTTTCTAACTAGTTTGTACTTCTCACTTTTTTCTAATTAATCTTTTTACAGTTCTGTAGCTCCCCGCACATCAGTGGCATTTCTGCCTTACTCGGGGTGAAATGATTAAAAAAAAAAGCTCCTCAAAATTTCAAGTCTTTATAAGAGAGGCCTTGCCGTCAATTGTAGTTTATCGCCACATCCGATCTCATATACAGACATAAATTTCAATAAATGCTAATGATAATTGTAAAGAAAACATTTCGCATTCATTGACCGAACAACCAGTACTGATCTCCGATGTAATTTATAAAATCTTTTTCTTTAATCAATTTTTCCAGAAAAAAAAATTGTCGCTCTTTCAAGTAAACAGAAGAGGGTTTCCTAATCTTTTATTCGGAATAACCCCTCCCTCTTGATTATGCCACTATTTTTTCTTTGAATTACATGTGTCATTCATTTCAGCTTTTGAAGCCTATTCTAGGTTCAATTTCTTTATTGCTAGTGTTGTTATCCATACACAAACGCATCTGAATTGTTTTGTACCTGATAGCTACAATATCAAAAATGTTAAATGGAATGTCAGTTGATGTCTGTCTTGAATCCCGTTCATCTTTTATAAAATCTTCAATACTACAACTTCTACTCCAACAGTTTCTTTCCTCGCACTTCCCGACTGTGGAATTTCCTTCCACACGATTCCTTCCCCGACGGCTACAATCTCCAGGAGTTTAAATGTAAGGTCAGTAGACACCTCCTAACATACTAACCTGTTCCCATTCTATCAAACACTCTTCCTATCTGCCCAACCCTCATCCTCGGTATCCTTACTCATCTGTCACCTTCCTCCTGATATTCCCTATGTCTAACCACTCCTTCTCTTTACCTTCCTCTATGTAGCCCCATGCGCAATAGTGGCAGTGGAATGCCTTGCTTGGGGTGAAATGATTAAAAAAATACCCTCTGTACCGAATATATACTCACACTAACATTTAAAATGGATTAAAAAATACTACCAACAGAATCTTTATGATAATCAGTTTAAGTAATACCACGTTTTCATTCAAATTCCAGATCATTGTTTTTTTTTAATTTTAGAATGGTTTATTATTTAGAATACTAATTCTTGGAACATTTGGTAGAGGATATTGTCTTTATTTAATTAAGGTTATTCTTATATCAATTACAAACACTTATGTCACCATCAGTACATTGGCCTCGTGAGAGAAAAAGAGATCATTGTTGGCTATTCGTAGATTTGTTTGAGATGTTGGCAGTCATCTTAAATCCTAACCTGGATATATAAGTACTTAACCTTATTTGATTTTGTTATCTTCAATTTTTAATTTGCCTGTTGGTCTGTTTCTTTTGTTAACAACCATACAATTAGTCCACTTGCAGTTTGGGCGCTTCGGCTTTGGGGTAACAGTTAATAAGCTTGTCTTGCTCGAACCAGATACAACTGAGTAGTGAATTCGATCTTCACTGTTTGTCCCATACTTTCGGCCTAGTACCACATCTAAGCTATGCTTAGAAAATCTATCTATCTATCTATCTAAATATGTTCATTATCTATCTATCTATCTATCTATGTATCACAGTGTGTTCATTTTTTCTATCTATCTATCTATCTATCTATCTATCTATCTATCTATCTATCTATCTATCTATTTCATTCTGTTCATTATCTATCTATCTATCTATCTATCTATCTATCTATCTATCTATCTATCTATTTCATTCTGTTCATTATCTATCTATCTATCTCTGGCACCTCGGCGTGGTGTAATGGTTAGCAAGCTTTTCTTGCTAGAACCAGTTAAAACTGAGTAGTGAGTTTGATCCTCACTGGGTCTCACATACTTTCGGCCTTGTGCCACATATAAGTATTTTCTTCTCGCTTTTATTCACTGCTTTCTGTAACACTTCCTGTGTTTGCCAATAACACTCATTTGTCATTTGTGTATCTTAACACCAGACACTATTGAAACCATTTTCCCCGCTAAACTCTTAATAATGATTACAGTAATAAATAAAAATCTTTTAGGCAAAATTGTATTTGCTTTCAATATTAAGACATTAAATCACCTCATGTCAGTTTCTTTTCTTCTTTTCTAAACAAATATCCAAGAAAAAGAAGACATAATAGGAATTTATTTGTATTGCAAATACCTCTAAAAGCTTTCGGATTTCCATTAGGTTACAATGTTAAGTGCCATACGTGATACACGCTTGGGCGATCATATCTCGAAAGAGACATGACTGACTGGGCAGAAGATTATCCCGCAGTAGGTTGCCATTACTTTCTGCAGTAGACTGATTGCCGACCAAGGTTATAGAACCCAATCTGTCCTCTTATTTAACCCATAACTGGAAGGAATAGACGGATTAATACCTTTCCCAGGGGTATTTGCGCGTAAGTGAATACAATGGATTCAACTGGAATTCGAACTCGGCTTCTCGTTCCGAGCCGATAACCACTGTACCACAGCGCACATCCATTAGGTTACAATGTTAATAAAAAATCTTCTTCAATATTATTTTTCCAAAGATGAAATAAACAAAATAGAACGAAGACCTGATGTGCATTTACGATGTAATTATTCGGTAGCTTATTACGTTGAAAGTTTAAGTTAAGCAACAGATCATACTTACATTGCTGACCATTTGGGAATATCAGTTGCTATAACCCGGCTTCGAATAAGAAATCGGATACCAATTCCAGTTGGGTTTGTTACATTCCGTTGAGGCATGATTTCGCAAGCGCGTAACATCCGCCACTTATTAATATACATGAGTACAGAGCGGTAGATTTGTAGGCTATTCAGACCCCATGACTCTGAGGTAACATCTGCCTCCGTTCAACAAAAGAAAACTTCACGGGCTGATAAGAGACCAGCTAAATGAAAAGATAAAATTATTTCAAGCTCATACAATTATAAGATACTAGCACTATAGCCCGGCGTTGCTCGGGTGTAATGAAAGCTTTAAAACTAATCCATAGTCCTGGAGCTCAGACTCTTTGGACGTTGGCACGAAAGACTAAAAAGCAATAGTTGTTTCCAGTTAAAGCGAAACCCTAGACTGAAAGAAAAATGAATGGATGTAAATCAAATTTTGATTTCCTGGTATCGATATCAAATTTTCTGCACTATTTTAAGAACTTCAACCTTGATACTTCTGAATATCATTTATATTATAATCATAAAAGGGAATGGGTAAGAGAAGGATGAGAAAACTGATGAAGGTGGAGTAGACAGAGAAAAGTGCATAAGAGAATAGATGCAGGTTAGTGAGATAGAAGATGACTATTGACTTTACATTTAAATTCTTGGAGATTATAGGTGATAGGTGATGGGCTATCTATCTATCTATCTATATATATATATATATATTAGTCATCCACATACAAGCCTGTTTCGCTGTATCAGAGAAGGGAAATTTTAACGTGTTGCATATAAGCAGTGTATACACACGCCAGTCACCGAAAGAACTCTGAAGAATTTCTGAAGCGTCACGCATTGTGGGAATTTACATTTTAGATATTCTAAGGAGATTTTTAGACCCAAAACAATTAGGCCTATATCGGGACGATGGATTAATAATTATCCCTAATTCCAATGGGCTCTACACAACTTGGATACACAAAAAAATAATTAGAGCCCTGAAATACCACGGTTTTAAAGTCGAAGTCAACTCTAATCTTAAAATTGTAAACTATCTAGACATCACCCTTAATTTAAATGATGGATCCAACCAACCATTTCTCAAAGAAAATAGTTTCCCCACTTATATTAATATTTCATCCAGCCACCCCAAAATATTATAAAACAGATACCCAATAAAGTGAATAATAGAATCAACCAATTATCATCCAACATTAAAACTTTCAACGCAAGTAAAAATATTTACAATAAGGCCCTTCAAAAAAGCGGATATAAGAACAAGTTAACATATAATAAGCCTAGAATAGACTCCGAATCATCCAAAAATAAAAATAAAGGAAACTGTAGAAAAAAAAAAAGATAATTTGGTTTCACCCCCCACTTATGGTAAACTAACTAACATCAATATTGGTAAATATTTTCTCAAGTTAATAGACAAAAATTTTAATAACAGTAACCCTCTACGGAAGATTTTTAATAGGTACACCCTTACAATTAGTTATTCTTGCACCCCGAATATGGACAGCCTTATTAGTTCCCATAATAGGAGAATTCTGGTGAACTTGCGCAACTAAACGAATGCAGATGTAATTCTGTGGACGCCTGCCCGATGGAGGGAAAATGCAAATCCACCCAGGTGATTTATGACGCCCGCATTTCTCCATCTAACAAAAAAAAAAAAAAAAAAACAACTTCCGGACCTATATCGTTATGTCCGCCGGTCCTTTCAAACAAAGACTGTATAACCACAGGTACTCCTTTTCAAACCCCGGTCAGAGGTACCAGACAGCCCTTTGGCGGGCATTCTGGAAAAGGAAAGAGGAAGGGCTGGATCCTGAAATATATATATATATATATATATATATATGATAAAAGTTTATGTATCAGTTAGGATGAATTTAGTATAGATATTAAGGTTATTGAACATAGAATTTAGTTGGATGAGACATTGATTCGGTGGATAGATAAGATAAACTTATTTAGTATAGCAGATAAAGTAATTAAACATAGATTTCGCCTCACTAGAATTTGTTTGAAAAGGAAAATGATGAGATATTTTCTCGACGTCTGGTTCCGGGATAAAAGCGTGCTAAGAGCCACCAGGGATAGGGAGACGTGGAAAGCCATGACCGCCTACAACCTGAATTAGTTATAATTGTAGCAAACGAATTAATTCGTTTCGTGAGTATCAGATTCTCCAACTCCTCCATCCTCACTTCATGTCCCAGAAATTTCAGATGTCTTTGCCTAAGGTTAAGTTTCAGTTTCCTTTTCGTGTACGTTCTCTCTAAAATCTCGTCGTTTCCCTGCATGTTTTATCGATGGTATCCTCAGTATCCTTCACGTAAACATCTTGCCTTATATATATATATATATATATATATATATATATATATATATATTATCAATTTGTTGCATTATTGTAAGAACTGCAACCTTGAAACTTCAGAATATCATTTCTTATATCTTTGTCCCTGAGTGTATCAAATTTTATTAGAATGCGACCTCTCCTGCTATAAACCGATTTTTGATATTTATCGGTGGTGCCTCGACACCAAACCTAGCTAAGGACACTCGCAGACGCTTATAGTACAACTATGTAAATTTTCAAGAAAATTTGTTCAGCCGTTTCGGAGTCTATAGGATACGCACACACACACAAACAAAGTTCCATTTATAAATAAGTTTAGATTTACAATCCCTACTTTCACATTGAATGTCTAACGAATTCCAAAGGGGTTTTACCTGATTTTGATACTCGCTGTGTTTTTGTGTCCTGTTTTCTTTAAGACGTCGTTGTTACCCACTCGTCCTGTCCATTGAATTTTCAGTATCCGTCTGTAGAACCACATTACAGTTGCTTGAAGTCTTTCTTTCTGCCTTGCTGATATTTTTCAGCATTCCAGTAATTTATTCTTCATTTCCAGCGAATTATTCCTGTCTTAAAATACTCTATTCAGCTTCTGGAATAAATCATTAGCCATGTCATTTACGCCTTCAGATATCAGAGTCGCACTTTCCGTCGTCCGTTAGGACACTTCCCAGTTTGTACGTAGTATAGAATTGGATACAGAATACTTTGCACAAGATGTATTTAGAACTGTAACTAAATGAGACCTTGTTTTGGTGTATGGATCAATTAAAATAAATTTTGGTATAAAAATAAGGAAAATGAACAACGCAAATCGCTACAAAACCGAAATATTGTCCTCAAAGACCTATTAAAATAGCATCGTTAGGTAGAGACTTAAATTAGCTGTAATGAATATCGCTAAACCTTTACTATTTGTTTATATTTCCGAGAGGAGGTAGTATTCACAGGATTTACATTATTAGAACTAGTGTCCTCAACTTTGTTGCCATTTGCATATATATATATATATATATATATATATATATATATATATATATATATGCAAATGGCAACAAAGAAAGACTTCAAGCAACTGTATATATTCCCATACTTAATATTTCTTGTTTTCACTCTCGCTTGATCATGTGTAACGTCATGAGCTGTGATGCGACATTCGCTTCCAGCGTCTTAAATGCACGAGTTTGTTGTTGCTTGGAAATCCTACACGTAAACAGAAACAGTTTGCCATTGGTTTGTCCATGTTTTCTTTGAAAATGGTAAGCCGAAAGCGTAGATTGGATTATTTAAAAAAATTATGTATCAATATTGTCATTTTCTTTCTTCATTTAATGATAATGCTATTAAGCTTATCAGAGAATATGAAAACAATTTACACAAAATATATTATTTAATGAAACATGCATTAATATATATATATATATTTAGTGTATCGAGGCAGCAAGTAATTTTCTAAACATATGCTTTTAAATATAAGAGACAATGAATGTCTATTATGTTTAATCATGAGCCGTTCTAAACGTCGTATTTTTGCTTTAATTTCAGTTGAAAATAAAGACAAAAATTCTCCAACATTTGGATAATTATTTATTGGTTTTCTTCTAAGCTTTCGGCTCACATGAGCCATCTTCAGAGAGGTTGTTTAAACTGAAATACTATAAAATCCACCATCACCGACGATATTATTTTGTGTTGACATAAAACTCCGCTTGGCAACGGCAATAGTTACCAAAAATAATAAACGCAGTTCTTAAATTTGCGATGCGGTTTTATGACGTCACACCGCGTGATAGAACGAAATGACAACAAAACTATGTAGTCAAATGCAATGTAATATGTTATTTCCTGTTTTAAAGTTGATTTTATTGAGTGTTGGTTGTTTTGATTTGATGTACATGGCCTCCAATATCTGCAGGTTCCTCTTACTGTGTGTATGAGTAAGGATCACCGTGGAGTGTGAACAATTGAAAATTGAAAAAAAACAAAGTGAGAAGATTGGAAAAGAGAAAGCCACATCCTAAACAGGGAACAAGGGATGAGCCTCTTAACCTTGAAGTTTTCTAATGTGTGTCCCGGTTGACTGAAGTGTACTGCTATGGGGAATACGGGTTGTTTTGGTGTATGCTAAGTTTGTGATTATTTTTCTATACCAATTTCTCTCGTTGGAACAACCCAATTTCCTTTTCTTTATATATATATATATATATATATATATATGGAGAGAGAGGGAGAGACGAGGTGTGATTAGTAAAGTAGGTGTTTGACATTGTCTTATTAAGGGCTCACTGGAAAAACCGGGGTCTGAAGAGTGAGCTATTGGGAAAAGAGAAACAAATGCTTTCTTCTGTGATAACACTTTTAACCCCGTGAAAAACCAACAGCTGAGGTCGGGGAACTGTAGATGCTTGAAGGCTTCAAAGGCTTTTGAAGATAATTCTTTCTCCGTCTACTTCCATCTTGCCTTTTATGTTTATATATATTATCGATTTTCTGCACTATTGTAAGAACTGCAACCTTGAAACTTCTGAGTATCGTTTCTTATGTCTTTGTCTATGAGTGTATCAAATTTGATTAAAATCGGATCATTCGTTCTATAACCCAATATTTTCGATTATCAATTTTCTATATTTATCGGGGGTACCTCTACACATAGTCTAGCTAAGAACACTCGGTTCAGCCGTTTCGGAGTCTATAGGTAACGGACACACAGAGACAATGTTCCATTTATAAATAAGTTTAGATGAGGCATCAAAATACAGTTTAAAATCACCCGTCCTAACACTTTTGCACACTACCGGTAGTGTGCAAATGTATTAAGACTAAGGTGATTTTCCTAAAATCCTCACTGAAATTCAAATACAACGTGAAAAGCCAAGTAAATTTCTAATAAATTTTGATTTTACATTTGGGAATTAGCTCTCTGTCGGATCATTTTTAATATTTAATCTAATATTACTAAGATACTTCAGGATTATTTATCAAATCTTTTCTTATATATATATATATATATGTATATATATATGGAAAGAGAGAAAGGGAGAGACGAGGTGTGATTAGTAAAGTACGCCATTTTTTAAAATTTCGCTCATATGCCTTTGTTTTTTATTTTTGTCCGCACAACATAGTCGTGTCAATTAACTTCCCACAGGGCCTGCGACTCAACACAGATGCCTACTTAATGTGCCTTAAGGAGGTAATGCTGGCTTGGCTCCTGGAAGTCCCTATATCTAGCAATACGATTCTAAAGTAAGACACAGAGGAGAAAAACTCACTTATGTCTGTCAGACAATTTCTCCAACTCCTTACATCTGTCCACGTAACTCCGCAGATTGCGGCTCCCATGTTTATTTTTGTTATCATTTGGTGACTTACTTTAGAATCGTGTTGTTAGATACAGGGACTTCCAGGGGCCATCATCTTGAGCCAAGCCAGTATTACCTCCTTAAGGCACATGAAGTAGGCCCCTGTGTTGAGTCGCCCGCCCTGTGGGAAGATAACTGACACGACTATGCTGTACAGACAAAAATAAAAAACAATAATTCTTGTCCTAATTCTTTTGGACAGTACTGTATATATATATATATGTGTGTGTGTGTGTCGGTATGTATGTTAGTATGTGTATGTGTGCACTTGAGAATTATGAGTATTTGTTTGTTTTTTTTTTTCACAGACAAGCCCTAACGTTCGAACGTATCTGATAAGAATGTTGAAAATATATATATATTTTTTTTACTCTTCATTTCCTTTTTTTTGATTTGTCTTTTTTTGCAAAAAGAAATTCTTTCTCCCGGTAAATGCACCTGGTGCACCTCACATTTTATCCCGATTTATTTCGAAAACGCAGAACATGTTTTCCTGGCGAAAGTAGCTGTCAGTTGAATTGGAAAGAAGAAATGGGTACAGAACATCACGTCAGGGATGTCAACGTATCTGAAGAAAAACTTGAAGCAGAAGAAAGACACCAGACAATTCTGAGACAGTTTTTTAACCGATAGATAGCCGGAGAACAAATTGAATAAAAGGAAAAGATGACTGAAAAAAGAAAAAAAAAGATAGAAATCATTTTAATCCCCGAAAAAATCTTCGAAATTCCGAAGGACGATTTTTTTCTGAGTAAATCTCTTTCCGAAAATAATCAAAGTAATATACAGAAGGCCTGAAGTCATAAAAGAGCTGGACTAATCTTGCTTTGGAATTGCAGTAAAGAAAACAAGTAAAGCAATATATATATATATATATATATATATATATATATATATATATATATATATAAACTTATTTATAAATGAAACTTTGTCTGTGTGTGTGTCCTTTACCTATAGACTTCGAAACGTCTGAACAAATTTTCTTGAAAATTTACACAGTTGTACGAAAAGCGTCCTCGAGTGTTCTTAGCTAGTTTTTGTGTCGAGGTGCCCCCGATAAATATCGAAAATCCATAATAGAAAAAATCATGTTGTAGAAGGAGTGGTCTGATTTTAATCAAATTTGATACACTCATAGACATTCAGAAGTTTCAAGGTTGCAGTTCTTACAATAGTGAAGAAAATCAATAATATATATATATATATATATATATATATATATATATAAAAGGCAAGATGTTTGTGTGTATGTCTATGTTATTTTCAACCCTTTTATTTTAGCTTTTGCTTCGGGTTTGACTTACATCCATTCATTTTTCTTTCAGAAACAACTATTGCTTTTAGTCTTTCGTGCCATGGATTAGTTTTAAAGCTTTCATTACACCCGAGCAACGCCGGGCTATACTGCTAGTATATATATATAATCATATTGTTATTGTTATACCATCTGTGAGAAAATGACCACCACAGCGTAATGCTTGTTGCCAGAAATTTGACAAATCCAGATTGTACCAGATATATCGCTAGTATACGAGACATACAAGAATAAGCATATATATATATATATATATATATATATATATATATATAAATCATTTGTACAACCAACATCAAACATTGCCTGATGAAAAGAATCTATCACGAAACATAGAAATTATATATATATATATTTATGAATTAATTGTACATTGCGACACGGAAATTTCTATGTTTCGTGATAGATTCTTTTCATTAGGCAATATTTGATTTTGGTTGTGCAAATGATTTGCATTACGCTCTCACACCCTGATCGAACACTCTGGAAGAGTGGTAGACTTTGATAAATAGTATCCCCTCTGGCGTGTACGCATCGCTCATTCAGTAAAATGAATTAGATCACTCTGGCTATTGGGCGCGTATAATGAAAATATATGCGCCAAAAGGTCTGCCTTCTTCCACCGAACACCCATAGCTCAGAGGTAGAATCGCCGACTGATGCCAATTCGGTCGGGTTCCAATCATGGATTAAAAAATAATCGGAGTCTAACCGTACTGATGAGCTGTGATACAGCAAAACAGATCTGTCTGCGGATGACAATATATATGGTTATTCTGGTGTGGCTCGTATACTCGTATATATATATATATATATATATATATATATATATATATATATATATATAGTCTAACCGTATTGATGAGCTGTGATACAGCGAAACAGATCTGTCTGCGGATGACTATTTACGCTCTCACACTCTGATTGAGCACTCTGGAAGAATGGTAGACTTTGAAAAACAGTAGCTACACTGGCATGTACGCATCGCTCAGTCCGTAATAAATTACAGCACTCTGTCTATTGGGCGTGTATAATGATAATATACCCGCTAAAAAGTCTGTCTTCTTCTACCCACTGCCCATAGCCCAGAGTTAAAATCGCCAACTGACGCCAATGCGGTCGGGTTTCAATCTTGGTTAAAAAGCAATCGGAGTCTAACCGTACTGATGAGCTGTGATACAGCGAAACAGTCCTGTCGGCGGATTACTATATATATATATATATATATTCAGTTGAAGAGAAATAACAAGTTTAGATTCCCGTGTCATCCGGCTTTTTTTAAACTGCTCAATGCATAATAGATTATAATTAACTTTGTTTTTTGTTTTAAATTTTATTTAAGTTACATTGCGACAATGATATTTCTGTTTTGAGATTTATATCGTCATCAGGCAATGTTCAATAACCTTAAAATATGAATTATTATTCTCCATAACTTGCCTATATCAAATACTTTGTTTTATATTATGGCATAATATTAATTTCATAGATATTAAAATTTATACAAGTTTAGAATATATAAAGAATTGATGAAAAAAATTCACTCTGAATCGAATAAAAATAGTTTAATCATACCAAAATCCCTTTAAGTCTGGTCAAAAATAAAACTGTTTTTTTTCTTTCATTTTTGTTTTTGAAACAGCTGAGATGCATAGAATTGTAAGAGAATTATATTTGTACCAATAATTTATACATCTTATCGGATGCATACAGTCTAGACTCTAGCCGAATAAAATGTTATTTACGTTTAAGCATCGAAAAAAAATGTAATCGATAATTTCAAATTTCAGATTCGACCTTAATTCTGGTTAATAGATAATCCTAAATTTTTTTCTGTCTTCCCCCTCCATATTAACACTTCTAATATCAAATGTATGTTTTCCAGGTCAAATGTAAATTATTTTCACCATAGTTATTGAACATTGCCTGTTGACGTGATAAATTTCGATCCATAGAAATTTCTTTGTTGTAATGTAAATTAAATTAATTTTAAATAAAAAATATAATTACACACACACATATATATATATATATATATATATATATATATATATATATAACTATTACATCAGAATATATCACCAAGTTTCGTTAATTTTCGTAATAGGTTTACTTTCTGAGCAGATATGGTTATTGCAATGAATCGAAAATTGTGTTATATAGGTTTGATTAAAGAGGTTCAAGACGTGTCAGATCACATGGTAGCTTCCCCTATTCGAGTATCGATAAAAAATAATGTTCAAACAAATCATATCAGAGTATATGATAAATATTCATTGCCCTATTGATTGCAACGTTCAAAATATTTTGAACGTTGCAATTTTGTTCAATATTCTTCTTCATTTATATATTTATATATATATACCAACTCAAAATACACGATTCCTTTAAAGTTCCACGAAACGCACAACATGACTTACTTACCGAATCGATCTTGTTTTGGGACCGACAGTGTCTCTTGCCCTTTCTGAACCCATCGCTTGTTTCGATTGTGCAAAATGGGTCTATCTGGTCCAGCACAATCGAAACAAGCTATGGGTTCAGAAAGGGCAAGAGACACTGTCGGTCCCAAAACAAGATCGATTCGGCAAGTAAGTCATGTTGTGCGTTTCGTGGAACTTTGAAGGAATCGTGTATTTTGAGTTGGTTCCAAATGGTCGTGCCATCAGTGCCGAACTTTACTGTCAGCAACTTGAGCGGGTCTACGAAAATTTGAAGCAAAAGTACTCGGCTCTGATCAACCGAAAGCGCGCTTTGATGCAGCAAGACAATGCCTAGTCACACACCGTCAGGAAGACCAAAGACAAGTTTGAAGAGCTGGACGGCGTTGAGGTTCTGCAACATCCAGCCTACAGTCCTGACTGTGCTCCATCAGATTACGGCCTTTTCCGCTCAATGCAACACTTTCTGAAGGGTTGCTGAAGCCGAGGAAGTGTGTCAAGAATTCACTATAGCGCAGGGGTTACATAGAGCGATTGGGTATAGGAAATGTCAGGAGGATGGTGACAGACCAGTTAGGATGTACATAGGGAGAATGTTGGAGAGAATGGGTGCGAGTAAGTGTGTTAGGAGGTGTCTATTGACCTTACATTTAGACTTCTGGAGGTTGTAGCCGTCGTGGAAGAAATCATGCGGAAGGGAATTCCACAGGCGGGAAGTGCGAGAAGAAAAGAAGCTGTTGGAGTAGAAATTGCGGTTACATTTCATCGGTTTCACTGTAAAAGGGTGGGACATAGTTGCCAATCTAGTATCTCGTGCAAATTCACACTTAGGGGGCACCAGTGATTTAAGTTCATCAGAGCAGAAACCGTGAAAGTATTTATAGAAGAGGCAGAGGGAAGCCACGGCACGCCAGCGAGAGAGTGACTGCAGGCGGTCAGCTAAGTCGGTATCGATCACATTACATTTCTCCGCTGTATTTTGTCAAGAACCAGGAGGAGAATAGCAGGGGCACCCGACCAGATGTGGCAGCAGTATTCAATACACGGGCGGACGGTAGATTTATATATGTGGAGGATAGATTCAGCCGGAAAGAATTTCCGGGCCCTGCACAGAGAGCGGACTTTCATAGCAGCGGATTTAGCAATGTATTCGTCATTCCACTTGAGGTCCGCTGAGAGTGTGAGGCCAAGCAGGCGTAGTGTTTTACTCTCTGGGTGGCAAGCCTGTCCCATGCTAATGGGCAGGAGGTGCGGTTGTCTGTGGTGGTTAATTGACAGCAGCTTCCTTTTGGAAGAATTGAATTTTACGAGCCATTTCTTACCCCAATCCACCACGGATTGGAGGTCCTTTTCAAGCTCGGTGGCGAGGTTCGCCTGGTCACCAACACCAGATTTTTTATCAAGGTGAGAGTAAACTGTGATGTCATCGGCGTACATGCCTACTTGGGATGTTATGGCATCGGGGAGATCATTGATGTAGATTAGGAAAAGCGTAGGACCTTGGATAGAGCCTTGGGGGACACCCGCGTTTGTAGCGTAGTTCTGGGAGGCATGTCCGTTTAATACCACCTTCAGTGTGCGGTTAGAGAGGAATGACTGGATTAGGTCTAACAAAAGTCCAGCTATGCCGTAGCTTCGCAGTTTCCGTAGAAGGCCGGCATGCCATAGTCTGTCGAACGCTTTAGAGATATCCAAGGCAACGGTTCGGGCTTCGCCATTTTTGTCGAGAGCCTGGAAAATATACTCGGTGATGGTCGTTAGCATATCAGCAGTAGACCTGGTGAAGCGGAAGTCATACTTTTTGTCCGAGAGGAGCCTGTGGGCTGTGAGATGCTGAACGACCTCGGCGTTGATAATGGCTTCGAACACTTTGCCAAAGATCGGAAGAAGGCTGATAGAGCGGTAATTTGCGGGATCCGAGGGTTCACCAGTGTTCTTAAATATTGGAGCCACAGAAGAAGACTTCCAACAGGCAGGAAAGCAGGAGGAAGATAGGCAGAGGTTGTAGAGCTTAGAATGGACAAAGGAGGAGAGGAGGAGGTACATATATAAGTAAATTTACTTATTCTGCTCTGCTTACGTATTGAACCCTTTTTTGTTACTGATTACTCGTTTCAGGTTTTTTCGTTGGGCTATGTACTGGCTTGATCCAAATTGCTTTGGCTGATGTTCATGTGTTTAGCTCTTTCTTTTTTTTACAACCATTTTTTCCTTCCGCATATATACGTGGAGAGTTTTTCGAAACGAGTATAGTGATAAGTTTGCATATATATATATATATATATATACATATATATATACACACACATATATATATATATATGTGTGTGTGTGTGGGTGGGTGCGTGCAAAGTTTTAAAAATACATTCATACATACATATGTATATAACATTATTGACAAATATATACATATATATGTGTATATGTATATGTATATACATAGTTATATAATAGCCTTATTAAAAGAAATATACGCACGCACACACATATGTATATATATGTACCTATATATAATGAAAATATTGACTTAAGTGGTCAGGTTTAGAGGTTATGTAAAATGGACATACAACCGTTTACGCATGAAAGTCTCAAATCTGGGTCTAGACCACACACACACACTACAGTACTGTATATATATTAATATATTGTGTATATCTAAGTATGTGTCCTTTACAGTATTCGCGTTAGAGTGGGCATCTATTCGTGGGCAAGCCTATGTGTGTGCTATTAAACAGCCATTTTGAAAATACATCAATATTTTCTATATCTGCAGTTTCATTTTTCTCTTTCTTTCTCCACAAGAGAAACGTTTCTTCCAACTTAGAGAATCCTTTCCAAAGAAATCGATCAAGCTTCCTTCTGCTTTTGTCACTTACCTTTGCCAATTAAATTTTAAAAATTCCTTCGCCAGAAAAGTTACTGAAAAAAATCCTCCTTTGTTAAGTACTGATTGCGAACATTTTTCCCTGAACTGCGTTCACAAGATCAGATACCACCCCAAAAAATTCTTCAGTTTCACGAAAGAACGGCACCAATTTGCATAATGTCAATTTCTTTATCTGAAAACACGTTTGTATATATTTTTATACATTCCTTTCTTACTCGGATAATTCGAGTTAAATTTGAAGCTGGGTGACATTAATCTGAAAACATTAATTTTAAATTTTGAAAAGCATCTATTCATTTTCTATAAAAATAAAACCGAATATTTTTCAGAGAATTTACACCTATTTGGTCACACGAGTTCCTTCTTCATTTAACCCTTTTTTAATGCCGTTTTTCTACCGTTTGTTCTAGTTCCGCGAGATTTAATTTCAAAGGTGTTTTACTGCCGAGAAATTACATCGGATGCAGTGGAAAGTTTACGCCTGAAATGTTAAAACCTGCCATAAAAAATAATTTCAAAGTTATATTTTTAACGACAGAAACTGATGTAAGATTATCTCCCAAGACCGCAAGAAAACTGTAGCCTATTTATTTTACTCCCTAAAAATATGGGAATAATTGATTCAGTTGAAGAGAATAATTTTAATAGACTGAAATAGATAGTTATGAAAAAACTGATATATATATATATATATATACTAGCAGTATAGCCCGGCGTTGCTCGGGTGTAATGAATGCTTTAAAATTAATCCATGGTCCTAGAGCTCAGACTCTTTGGACGTTGGTACAAAAGACTAAAAAGCAATAGTTGTTTCCAGTTAAAGCGAAACCGTAGACTGAAAGAAAAAATTTTTGCACTCTTGTAAAAAATGCAACCTTGAAGTTTCTGAATATCACTTTTTATGTCTTTGTCTATGGGTGTATCAAATCTGATTAAAATCGGACCACTCGTTCTATAATCCGATTTTTTCGACTATCGATTTTCGATATTTATCGGGGGTACCTCGACAAAAAACCTAGCTAAGAACACTCGCAGACGCTTATAGTACAACTGTGTAAGTTCTCAAAATCGGTTCAGCCGTTTCGGAGTCTATAGGTAACGGACACACACAGACACAGACAAAGTTCCATTTATAAATAAGTTTAGATTATATATATATATATATATATATATATATATATATATATATATATATAATACTACCGGAAATTATTTTTAGGCTACCCCAGTTTTTTAAAGAAATGATATATTTCATACTATTTATTGCCAAGTAGATAATTCTAAATGAAAATAGAATGGTTCTTTGGTAATACTGCACAATAATATGTGCATCAAATGAACTGTTCTGGTGTCCAGTTTTTGTGCTCTCTTCCCCATGCTAGTCGCTTCTTTTTTTTATATATATATATAGTCATCCGCAGACCGATCTGTTTCACTGAATCACAGCTCATCAGTACGGTTAGACATCCGATTACTTTTTACTCAGGATTGAAACCTGACCGCATTGGCGTCAGTCGGCAATTCTACCCCTAAGCTATGGGTGCTCGGTAGAAGGGGGTAGACTTTTAGCGTATACACACGCCAGTAACTGAGAGTGTTCTAATTCATTACTGAATAAACGATGTGTAAATACGTGACTAGCTACTGTTTTCAAAGTCTACCTTTTCTCCATAGTGCTCAATGGTGTAAGAGCATAAATAGTTATCTGCAGACAGATCTGTTTCACTGTATCACAGCTCATCAGTACGATTAGACATCCAATTGCTTTTTACCCAGGATTGAAACCCGACCGAATTGGCGTCTGTCGGCGAACAATGACGGTGGGGATTTAATAATGAATGGGCACGTCTGAAAGCGATAATAGAACATGTTGTCGGTTAACGTGTTAATGCTTAGACTCAGATATAAGGAGAGATCGAGACGAATACAGACAGACCGGCAGACAAAAAGACAGACAAGATGAAGAAATAAGGGACAGAGATAAAAGACTAATGAATGTTTCATGTTTCACGCAGGGTTTCCCTTCTTATTTCAAATCACTGATATTTACGAGAAAGTGTAGACATTTTATCAGCCTGGTTGAGTTCCCCGAAGAGCATTTCTCTTTCATGGTTATTTAAATATTAACTTAAGAACTGATTAAACGGGCGTGGTTGGTGCTGATAAGTTTGATTCATGCTTATAGTAATCGTCTGATCAACAATGGCTTTAAAGTCAGCAAGTGTCAGGGAGAGCTTATGGCAGATATTGCACCACTAAGTTATCCTGTATAGTTTGACTTGTTTATAAGGAATTTTTAATCTTGATATGTGAGTTTTAATTACGAAAACACAATAAGAAACAACACGTTTTTCTATTTTGAAAACAGAAAGTTCATATTATTTGAGACTAGAACGATTTCAGCAAGTTTTCCGACACAGACCTTATATTAAGTTACCCCAAGCACACCGGTACCTCTACTGATGTGCAGGGGGCTAGATAAGAGAGTTAAAGTTTTAGACAGGAAAACAGTGAAGACAAAAACGAACCGGCTACAGGGGGAGAAAGAGAACGGGCAAGAGAAGGATATGAACACAGGAGTGAAGATATTTACGAAGGTAGAGAGAAAGGAAAAAAAAAACAAGATATCAGGAGAACCCAACCAAATGTGACAGCAGTATTCAATACATGAGTGAATGGCTGATTTATACATGAGCAAGATGGATTACATACAAGAACTTCCCGGACCTGCACAATGAACCGAATTTCCTAGCAGCAGATTAAAAACAAATACCACTGGTTGAACTCCTTCCCGTTTAATTGGTTCTCTGATATTCACATAATTCAAAAATTTAAATGCAACATCGGTCGCCATCTTATATCTTCCTGATTACCGTTCATTTTTTTGTCCTTTTGTCTATTCGGTCTTTTCTATCGTCTTCATTGCTATTTACCCTTTGCGTATTGGTGGCATTTTCACCTTGCTTGGGGTTAAATGATAAAAAAAAAAACGAAAAAAAGAATCTTGAACAGCCTTTGAGATTTGAAAAAAAACCATTCGACCGGCGGTTGAGAGCGAGGGAAAATTTACTCGCCCCCAAATCATTTTACTCGACTGACTCCATTTTCTTAATAGTCTCCTTACGTAAATATAGCGTGAATCACTGATATAAAAACGAAAAAATAAAATGTTAGAAAAGGATTTAAAATGTAAAAATAATAACAACAAAATTTGATCTTTCCTCTTAATAATAGCATAAACATTTTGATGATAAAACTTTGTATTAAGTGTGAGCCCTTTTAACATCATGATATGCTGTTTTTTTTTTGTTTGGCAATTGAGTGGAGGTACCTAAATTCGTAGTTTCTTCTGTTTCACTACATCTCATAGATGATAAAAGAATAAAACATCTAATTTTCTCAACGATTTTCTATAAAAATAATTACTTATTTGTATATTTGTTTCTCGGTGTGTGGTTAAAAGAAGTATGCGTATTTTTTCATTCTTTCTTTCACATATTCGTTTTTACTTTTCTTAAGCAATCTGGGCAATGGAGACATTTTGGCTCCACTCTGGAAGCGTTAATTAAACGAATGTTTACACTGACCAGGACGACAAAAGATAAAAGCCAGACCAAAGAGTTCAATAAGGTTATTGTAGGTCATTCTAAGTAACTTGTAAACCTTAAATGGCATACTTTTGGGTTGTAAAAATTTGGTTGGGTTTTTCTATATTTGAAGGGACACGTTTTATTGCGAGATTTTTAATCGACCGCGGGCGAGTAAAGCAATAATCTTTAATCGCCCAATTAAATTTTTAATCGTCTGAGTCGATCGGGCGAGTGAAATCTCAAAAGCAGAATTCTTGGAGAAAGCTGGTGGAATCTCTCCACTGCATTCCAGTGACTGCGGGAAACAGCCTATCTTTTACAATACTATATATCTACTGCTATTTTTGTGCACTTGGTAATTTTTCTGTGAAACCAGATTCGATTTTTTAGAGTCGGTTCAGTTCTTCAAATGTTCAGGTATTTCATTGTCAAGAGGGCATTGTCGGCTCTCGACGAAATGAATTTATAGTCCAGTGGATCTAGGGGCAAAAACCTCCAGGAATTTAAATGCAATGTCAATATCCATCTCTTATCCACTTGACTCCAGTTCTTTCTACATCACTCTATATATCTGTCATCAAACCTGTATTCCCATCCTTGGCTTGCACCTTTCACTGAGACCCTTAGTACCTGGTTTATATTTCTCTTTACACTCCTCCTATCTAATCTTTTACTCTTATGTAGCCTCCTGCCTTAAGTCTTGTGTCGAGGTACCTCAGATAAATATCGAAAATCGAAAAAATCGGGTTATAGAAGGAGTGGTCCGATTTTAATCAAATTTGATACACTCATAGACAAAGACATAAGAAACGATATTCTGAACTCTTATAATAGTGCAGAAAATGGATAATATATATATATATATATATATATATATATATATATATAAAAGGCAAAAGGTTTGCCATAGTTGCATCTAATGCTGGAAAAGTTGGTTCACTGTGTCGGGCCAGAAACGTTTTCTAGTCATAATCTATTTTTCACATTTATCAATTTGCCATTCGTTCGTGCGTTTAATACTGTTGTTATATTTGGTCGGGTGCTCCTGCTACTCATCTTGAGGTTCTCGATAAAAACCAAATGAGGATCCTTTTTTTTATAATCGTGTCGCCCCAAGCAGGGGGTTACATAGAAGGAATGCTATATAAAAGAGTGACATGTCATAGGGGGTGTCAGGAAGTAGTTGAGAGAAGGAGGACGGTGGTCATAAAGTGAGGGATCAATTTATATATTGATTGTAATGTAGAATTGATCACCCACTTTATATCCACATCATAATAGAACAGAATTTTCTTTTTATAACCGTGTCGCCCCAAACAAGGCATTTTACTGCCACTGTTGAGCAGGGGGTTACATAGGAGGTAAATTATGATTCACCAATATTTGGATAATTTTTTTATTTAGTTGGTTCTATGCTTTCAAATTACAAATTATCCAAATGCTGGAGAAATTTTGTCATTATTTTCACTTAAAATGAAAACCAAAACACGATATTTAGAACGGCACATGATTAAACATAATAGACATTCATTGTCTCTTATATTTAACAGTATATATATATATATAGTCATCCGCTGATAGATCTGTTTCGCTATATCACAGCTCATCAGTACGGTTAGACATCCAAAAGCGACTCCGAGTTTTTATGAGTGATTGATTGTTTTCTAGTATACAACCCCTTTCTCCACAGACGAAAACTTGCAAGCTTCTCGCTACTCTGTCTTTATTATAATAGAAACTCTTCAACCGAAAAAAGTATTACTCACAACAGTTCTTACAATTGTGGTTAAGACCCACCAAACTACACATACTCTAGTAAACCATCGTCATTCCTTTTACATTTTATTAAGATGTAATTTGCAGTAGCAAAGCTTTTTTCCCACAACCATCTAATTTGAGGAACTCACTCACAAGAGGATGCTTTCTTGATTGCTACAATCTTGACTTGTTCAGGTTTAGTCTTAACCGTTAACCTTCCCACATATTCTCATGCACTGTGCAAATTATATACCATTCTGTAAACCTCTACATAGAGTGGCTCTTAGGGTTTGTACAAAGTGAACATTAGAACAGAGAGGTTTACCGGTTGAATCATTGTTGGTCTTTAGATGACATTTCAGCACGCTTTATACGATAATAAAACCCGTCTATCTGTGTCATACTTTCGGCTGCTTGAATAAAAAAACAAACCGAAAAATTTTGCACAAATTCCAACACTCATTAGCTGTTGTTTGAAAGAAAACAAAACCGCAAAACCATGTGAATTCTTTATTATGTTTTATTCGTTATTGCCAACATCAAATATGGCGCTTGCAAGCTCGCGTAAAAAAAAAAACAGTAGCAAACAAACCACGTTCCACAGAGTGACAACTCGTCATACCTATAGGCAAAATTTTTACTTTATTGTGCACAGTACCAAATAATCTCATTTTCTGTTTCTCTTTATATATATATATATATATATATATATATGTGTGTGTGTGTGTTTTGTACATATATATATATATATGTTGCAAAAATGCAGTAACAATGACTCATGTCATCATAACGGTGTTCTTAAGAAACTTCGAAGACCTCATGAACATACTCTCTTAACGTGATAAATTCTTTGCACTAAAATTCTCACTTTCTCTCTCTCTGCATATGTATATATATATATATATATATATATATATATATGTTTGTGTGTGTGTATGGTAGTAAATAAGCATACTTATGTGTATACACGCAGATACACCTATATGCATTGATATATATATATATAGAGAGAGAATTTAGATAATGTAAATATTTATTAATACACACACACATATATATGTAAACATGTTACGGAAATTAACGAAACTTGGTTATAAGCAACCGACAATTTGTAATGAATTATTTTGAACATTAATTTCCGTAACATGTTTACATTTGTTTGACATTACGATACATTACAGAGCTGATATGGTTTGTTTACGATAGATCGAAAATTGTGTTATATAAGCATGATAAAAACCTCGTCTGATCAAGAGGCTATCCATGGTCGAGTGCCATACGGGAGACAGGCTTGGGTGAACATGTCTCAAAAAAGACATGACTGACTGGACTGAATATTTCACCGCTATTTTTTTTCTGCGGTAGACTGGTTGCCAACCAAGAACATAGCGTAATCTCTCCTGCTATTTAAACCATAGTTTGTTGGACAAGAGACGGATTATTACCTTTCCCCAGGGTATTAGTGCGTAAGAGAACAAAACATATTCAAATGGAATTGGAAATCGGCTTTCCGATATGTCCCAACGCACATTGTAACTGATATGTCCCGGAACCGGAAAGGGATATATATATATATATATACTAGCAGTATAGCCCGGCGTTGCTCGGGTGTAATGAAAGCTTTAAACTAATCCATGGTCCTGGAACTCAGACTCAGGCTAAAGAATATTTGAAATAATAAAATAATAAAGCGACAATTTAACTAATTTGCATATATATATATATATAAATAATAGCAAAAGTAATAGCCCAGGCGTTGCTCGGGTGTAATGAAAGCTTTAAACTAATCCATGGTCCTGGAACTCAGACTCAGGCTAAAGAATATTTGAAATAATAAAATAATAGGACAATTTACTAATCGTATATATATATATATATATAGCAGTATAGCCCGGCGTTGCTCGGGTGTAATGAAAGCTTTAAACTAATCCATGGTCCTGGAACTCAGACTCAGGCTAAAGAATATTTGAAATAATAAAATAATAGCGACAATTTACTAATCGCATATATATATATATATATACTAGCAGTATAGCCCGGCGTTGCTCGGGTGTAATGAAAGCTTTAAACTAATCCATGGTCCTGGAACTCAGACTCAGGCTAAAGAATATTTGAAATAATAAAATAATAGCGACAATTTACTAATCGCATATATATATATATATATACTAGCAGTATAGCCCGGCGTTGCTCGGGTGTAATGAAAGCTTTAAACTAATCCATGGTCCTGGAACTCAGACTCAGGCTAAAGAATATTTGAAATAATAAAATAATAGCGACAATTTACTAATCGCATATATATATATATATATACTAGCAGTATAGCCCGGCGTTGCTCGGGTGTAATGAAAGCTTTAAACTAATCCATGGTCCTGGAACTCAGACTCAGGCTAAAGAATATTTGAAATAATAAAATAATAGCGACAATTTACTAATCGCATATATATATATATATATATACTAGCAGTATAGCCCGGCGTTGCTCGGGTGTAATGAAAGCTTTAAAACTAATCCATGTTCCTGGAGCTCAGACTCTTTGGACGTTGACACGAAAGACTAAAAAGCAATAGTTGTTTCCAGTTAAAGCGAAACCGTAGACTGAAAGAAAAATGAATGGATGTAAGTCCAATTTTGATTTCCTGGTATCGATATCAAATAAGTTTCTTTCGTCGTAAACTGAATTTTGAAGGCTAAATAAGTCTTCTGAGCAAATGGTATCATGGCTGAGTCTAAGAACAACAATTATACCTACATAGAGCCAAACCCGAAGCAAAAACTAAAATAAAAGGGCTGAAAAAAATACAGGCAGATAAACAGACACATACACAAACATCTTGCCTTTTATATATATATATATATTATCGATTTTCTGCACTGCAGTATCGTTTCTTAAATCTTTGTCTATGAGTGTATAAAATTTGTTACCTCGACACAAAACCTAGCTAAGAACACTTGCAGACGCTTATAGTACAACTGTGTAATTTTTCAAGAAAATCGGTTCAGCCGTTTCGGGGTCTATAGGTAACGGACATACACACACACACAAAGTTACATTTATAAATAAGTTTAGATATCTATCTATCTATCTATCTATCTATATATATATATATATATATATATATATGTGTGTGTGTGTGGGTTTATTACACATTTGTCTGGGTGTTTGTTTGACTCTATAAGTCTGTGAGCGTGAGAGTGAATGCATGTCCAGAATTAGCTGCTTCAATACATGTTCTTTTCCCGGGAGACCATCTCTGACTTTTCTCAACTCATTAAAATATTACTTTAGGTTTTTCTTACTCGATCGATTATGTTTGTCGGTGGTAATTTCGAAACTTGCCTCAAGCTTCGAAGTGTCTTCTCCTTTACGGTTGCGATATTTTTGTTCCTTGCCTCATCTTCTTCTGGATAACTTTTCAAAGCCCGCCGCTCCAAAATCAACAGCGAGACGCAAGTCGAAAGAAACCACCCATGAGTCTCGTTTGCTAGGGTCGGTTATTTCGTGCTGATAAAAGGAAGCAAGGAACACGCAATCGGGTCGTAGAGGATACCAGATGGAATTTTTCAGTCGTCAAATGTGCGTAGGGTGTTGTTGAAAGTGTCGATTACAAAGCTTCGTCTTGTTAAACTAGGACGTCTCGTGACGGTTCCAAAACTGGATTTTGTCGGAAATTTTCTTGAGTAGAAATTCGATTTAGTGAGTTGGAATGAGAATCTGGACAACCTGTTTGTCGATTGTAATGGTTGCAATCACGCAAGAGGGGGAGAGAAAAACCGGCGGAAAATAGAATAAACTCTTCGCTTTTTGAGCTGAAAATTTGAACCATTAAATCAGTGACAATTTAAAAAAATAACGATAACCACTTTTTAATTTATTTATCACATTCCAAAGCAGATTATAAAAATGTTCTTCATTGCGTGCATCAAATTATGTGTATGAGATACATAGTACCGGCGATAATATTTGTTTTTAAAGAAACGATGTATTTCATACTATCTTTAGTATTTATTGCCAAGTGGATAATTCTAAATGAAAATAGAATGGTTCCTTTGTTATTGTTACTTTGCAAAATTTTACAAGGTAAATAGCGACAATTTATCCGTCGCATTTTGAAGATTTGCTATATATATATAGTAAGGTCCAAATAGCATAGTGAGGATCCACGTATACTGTCTTAATATGTATAGGAAATAATACTAGAAATAAACAAATACTGTAAAAAAAAAAACACATTTTCTAACTCAAAACGTTTTAATATTCTTTCCTATATATATATATATATATATATATATATATATATATATACATATACACTACCGACCATAATTATTAGGCCACCCCAATATTTGTTTTTAAAGAAACGATGTTTTTCATACTATCTCTAGTATTTATTGCCAAGTGGATAATTCTAAATGAAAATACAATGGTTCTTTTGTGATTATTACTTTGCAAAATTTTACAAAGCAAATAGCAACAATTTACCCATTGCACTCTGTAGATTTGCTATATATATATATACTACCGATCATAATTATTAGGCAACCCCAGTATTTGTTTTAAAGAAATGATGTATTTCATACTATTTATTATTTATCGCCAAGTGGATAATTCTAAATGAAAATAGAATGGTTCTTTTGTTATTGTTACTTTGGAAAATTTTACAAGGCAAGGAAACAAAGATGTTATTGTGCAATATTAAAAAAGAACCATTCTATTTTCATTTAGAATTATTCACTTGGAAATAAATACTAACAAATACGATGAAATACATCAGTTTTTTAAAACGCTGTGGTGGCCTAATAATTATGGCCCGTAACTGAAGACGGAACGTGGAAGGCCATGATCGCCTACGTCCTGAAAGGCACATAGAAGATGAAGAAATGTATGTTTCAACTCTTATGAAAAACAGATAGGAATTAATAAATCCCATCCAAAATTGTAAAGATTGATCCTACTTCTGAGCTGGTTTACTTTCACCCTGACACACTTTTGAGTTCCTATAGAAATTGATAGTTACATATTAGACTAGATCTGTCCTATAATGATTAGTAAATTCCATGTTCGAAATATGTATAAGAATGCGTTGATGAATGCGCGCATTAGTGCAATAAATATCAGGTCGGAACGAGAAATCGGAGAGCCGAGTTCGAATTCCAGTTGAATCCGTTGAATTCACTTACACACAAATACATTTAGGGAAAGTATTCATCCGTCTCTTCTCCCTCTAGCTATGGGTTAAATAGCAAGACCGATTTGGTTGTATAGCCTTGTTTGGTAACCAGTCTACCGCAGAAAATATTGGCAACCTACTGTGAAAATATATTCTGCTCAATCAGTCATGTCCTATTCGAGACATGATCGCCCAAGAGTGTATCACGTATGGAACTTAGGATACTGATACAAATGCTTTAATATTGTACAGACGCAATAATAAATAAATTTGGGATCCTGTTAGTTCTAAGCTGATCCCTTTGATTCCTGATATGCTTCTTCTTTTATGTAAGGTGTCCATTCAGGACGTAGGTGAGCATGGCCCTCCACATCTTCCTATCCCTTGTAGCTCTTAACAAGTCTTCATATGTTATCCAGCTCAAGCTCCGCCCAGGCATCCATCTACTCAAGACCATCACGCGTTACTTTCTCTAGTCTCTCCTTTCCTCTATCCGTCCTGTGAGGATCAGATTCTCTAAGCCCTCTTTTCTCTCTATATGTCCCAGAAACTTCTGCTGTTTTTTCCTGATTTTAAGTAGTCATTTTCCTATTCGTTATCATGCTCTCCAAAAACTCGTTGTTGAAGTATGTTCAAGCTGGTGTCATCAGCATCCTTCTGTAGAAATGCATTTCAATTGCGTCAAGTCTTTGATGTAATTGTCCAGCATTCATTGCCATATCACTCCATATATTTTTGTCTTTCAATGCTCAATTTTAGCTTCTGCAATGTATCCTTGGCCATACCAATACACCTTTGGATATCATTGTCACACTTTCCGTCCTCTTTTTGGATATTTCATAGTTATATAATTTCTTTACCTGTTTGACATTTCGTCTTGCCTAATTGGATTGGGAATTTTGGATTATTTATTTAACTTATTGCTATGCATTCAGCTTTCTTGTAGTTTATACATAGCCCTTTCTTTCCGCTTTCTGTAAATATTAGGTTGTCCCAAAAGTACGTAAACACTTGCGAAATGGGTCTATCTGGTTCAGCACAATCGACACAGATAGGTTCAGAAAGGGCAAGAGACACCGTCGGTACCAAAACAAGATCGATTCGGCAAGAAAGTCATGTTGTGCGTTTGGTGGAACTTTGAAGGAATCGTGTATTTTGCAAGTGTTTTCTGGTAACCTCAGATTACTTGGCGAGTAAAATTTCAGGACAGATTGGATTCTATAGCCTTGGTTGGCAACCAATCTACCGCAAAAAGTAATGGCAACCTACTGCGGTATAATCATCATCAATCAGTCAGTCATGTCTCTTTCGAGATATAATCGCGTAAACGTGTATCATGTAACTGACTGAAGGACTGATATGTCATTGAAAATAAAATAAAAACATGTTGATATTCCGCCCTACATTATATTAATGTTGAGGATGGAAACTCCCATCAAAGAGTTTTGTAAACATTTGTTTCAAAAGAAATTCTTATTTTATATTAAACGATATATCCCCAAGTGTTGTTCATAAAATTTGCAAAAACTTTTTTCATGGGAAATATTTTTAAAATCCCGACCGGGTAAAACGCTGTTTTGTTCAATGAACGGCGAATTCTTCTTTCCATTATGGAGACGGATAATATCGCCATTAGCCTTGAAAATAACGAAATCGAGATTCTGTTAGATTTTAAGAATCAAAGGAAATTTGTCTGCTACTGTTGCATTCGATTTTCTTTCTTAATCTTAATTGATCAGTAATTGTCGATTTGCAAATTTTGACGCTGTTTAGGCTAAGATCAAACAAGACTATCCCACCTCGTCAAACGCTATGAACTTTATTAAAATTTAATATAAGCCTAATGGGTGAAAAATCTTAAACCAATTCTACTTTGGGCGTATCGTTGGGAAGGATTAATTGAACATTCTTTGATATCATTTTTTTTTATTTTTTTACTTTGAAAAATGAAATCAAAAATGAATTTCGAAACGCCCATTGACCAACAATGCAATTGGACGCGAAATAAAAAGACCGACTGTAGTTAGCTATTAAGTTGACTGACTTCATTAAGGACGCTAATACGAATATCTCGGAAATTAACGTTTAGGATTCATTACTAAAAATAATTTCGTGTTGATTAATTTCGTTTGAGTGGACTTTTGATTCCTTAGTCGTTTCAATTTATTTTTGACTTTTCGAAATTAATTCCCGGATAGAACTACGCAATGTCGATATCAAACTCAGTCGGTTGCAGAAATATGAGTTTCTCTCATTGTATAAGAACGAAAGCGAATGAAAATGCTATACGGTAATTATAATATTAGTTGTTTCCTTATTAGGAAGCATTCGAAATTTATTGAGAGAGTAAATAGTATTAATTACTGTTGAAATTTATAAAATCCTTTTCTGAAAACTATTCATAAAGATGTGCTCATTGTCAGTAACTTTTATGATTCTTTCTAGTAATGCTAGGCGATTTGTTCTTATTTTTCTAATGCTATATGGTAATTATAATATTAATTGTTTCCTTATTAGGAAGCATTCGGTATTTATTGACAGAATATCCAGTGTTAATTTCTGTTGAAATTTATAAAAACTATTCATAAGGAGGTGCTCAATGTCAGTCAAAGTTTAGATTCTTTCTAGTAATCCTAGGGGATTTCTTCCTATTTATTTCTTTTTTCAGGTTGCGTGGAATGTCAAATTAGTTTTGTCATTATTTTCTCTTCCTATTATAACTGTTGTTTGACAGAGTCCATTATCTTTATTTTTCAGGTTGTTTTGAAAGATTTGCAATGGATGAACGGCATTGTGATATCGAGTCACAACACTTGTAGAGGGTCAAAGTTAACTGACACAAAAGAAGGTCTGTGAATATTGGAAAAAGGTAACCTGCATCAGGTTGATTTGTGCCGAGCCTCAAAATGCCGCAATCATGACATGCCTAATACGCTTTCAATACAAAGAAAACAAGAAGATTTGAAATTAACGGAGACTACGAGGCCGTGGCTTGCACGAAAGAACAGGGCTAAGGTTCTGATATCCACTGTACACCAGAATTCATGCAACCACTGCAGAAAAAAGTGGTGGAAGACTCAGTAAGGGGAATATTGACTTTGACCATGGATATGGGTGCTACCATTTTCACTATGAAGCTGACCTTGAATGAGGACCTTTGCTATCTGTCTAAGGCTCTTGAAAATCGTCTGATAAAAAAACTTCCGAACAAGGTGAAATATCCTGTTGAACCAGGGACAATCTGGCTCTTTTCTGATGAAAAGGATTTTAGTCAGGACGGACCAGCTGCACTACACCCAGTATGCCTACAATCCTCATGACGTTGCTGGTGTTATGAACGCTAAGTTTTTCTGAGTGATTGTTTGGGGGGGGGGTGTCTCTAGTCATGCAATTTCATATCTCACAGTCTTAATTCGGATGGCTATGTGGCGTTGCTAAATACCATTACCAAGCTTTGATTAGAAAGGGTTGCTGCTGGAAAACCATACGTGTAGCAGAAAAATTCAGATCCCTGCTTCAAAAGCCTGAAAATCGTACCAACAACAATACGTGAAATAAGGAACTGAAATAGTGACAAGGGCGAGGCTTGCACGAAAGAACAGAGCAGAGGTTCTGACTGCCACTGTACACCAGAATTCATGCAGGTACTGCAGGGGAAGTGAAATAAATACTGACATAAAAGTGCATTTTTATACATTCATAGTATTTGTTTTTTTGTATGTGGTCAATTATTTGCCTATAGTTTAAAAAAAAAACTCGTGTTACCATCCCAGGCAGAGTGGACTTGGGAACAATAGTAATTCAAATTCTATGTAGAATATCCAATCACCCAGTCAGAAGTCTTGCTGATGGATGTAGTTTATCTCTATAACCATGAATGAAGATGAAATTAAATACGAGTAAAAAATAATAATATAATGACTGACAATGGAGTCTGAGTTTGAGTTTTGTTTAACGGGACATCAACGTCTGTGAATTATTTAATGCCAAAAAGGTGGAGTTCTAAGGATATTTTAAAATGTTCGGTCATAGTGAGAAGGTTGATTTAGCCAGATTTTAATGAAATTTTTTTGTTTTTACATTTTTTATTTTAGAAAACTGAAAATGTTTTCTAGTTTTGTATTCCAAAATTTTTTGCTGAAAATGTTTTTCTTTCAAAAATGTATTGTTGGTAATATTTTTCCATAAAAGTCAATTTTTATGTATAGGTTTTTTTTACAAAAGTATATATTTTATAGTGTTTTGACCCGAGTTTGTGGGGGTTAACTATTTGCCCATAGCTGGGACCCTAACATGTGCTACCACTCCGGGTCAGGGTGAGCCTGGAAACAACAGCAATTAAGCGGTGGTTCCATGCTCCTCACTAAGGCAGAGGCCTTGCTGCCAGATGCAGTTTACCGTCATGCCCAGGAAACACCACTGACAATGTGTCATTTAATAAAAGATGAGGCTGAAAATAAACTCTACTAATTGTTGTCAATGTTTTTTCTTTGGTAAAATAAATAGACTAATCGATGCAGTCATATGTCTTCTTTTATATTATTTTGCTTTCCTATCTCTGGTGGCTCTTAACACTCTTTCTGCTATTACACCACGCAACTCTCGTTCTGCCATCCACCCGCTCAAGCCATTCAAGTATGTTATGCGCTAATTTTTCCTGTCTCTTTTCCCTCTCTATCGGGCCTGTTAGTATCAGATTTTCCAAGTTTTTCTTCCTCATTTCATCTCCTGGGAACTTTAGCTGTCTTTTTTTGATGCTCACTATTTTCGTTTCGTTTCCAGCCTTTCCAAAATTGTTCACATGCTCGATCCATGATATCCGCAGCATCCTTCTGTAGAACCACATTTCAGCTGCTTCAGGTCTTTTTCTGATGATCTGTATTAATTTCCTTTTTGTGTCCATCCTTTCCAAAACCTCATCATTGCTCACATGCTCGATCCATGATATCCGCAGCATCCTTCTGTAGAACCACATTTCAGCTGCTTCAAGTCTTTTTCTGATGCTCTGTATTAATTTCCTTTTTGTTTCCATCCTTTCCAAAACCTCATCATTGCTCACATGCTCGATCCATGATATCCGCAGCATCCTTCTGTAGAACCACATTTCAGCTGCTTCAAGTCTTTTTCTGATGCTCTGTATTAATTTCCTTTTCGTTTCCATCCTTTCCAAAACCTCATCATTGCTCACATGCTCGATCCATGATATCCGCAGCATCCTTCTGTAGAACCACATTTCAGCTGCTTCAAGTCTATTTCTGATGCTCTGTATTAATTTCCTTTTCGTTTCCATCCTTTCCAAAACCTCATCATTGCTCACATGCTCGATCCATGATATCCGCAGCATCCTTCTGTAGAACCACATTTCAGCTGCTTCAAGTCTATTTCTGATGCTCTGTATTAATTTCCTTTTCGTTTCCATCCTTTCCCAAACCTCATCATTGCTCACATGCTCGATCCATGATATCCGCCAGCATCCTTCTGTAGAACCACATTTCAGCTGCTTCAAGTCTTTTTCTGATGCTCTGTATCAATTTCCTTTTTGTTTCCATCCTTTCCAAAACCTCATCATTGCTCACATGCTCGGTCCATGATATCCGCAGCATCCTTCTGTAGAACCACATTTCAGCTGCTTCAAGTCTATTTCTGATGCTCTGTATTAATTTCCTTTTCGTTTCCATCCTTTCCCAAACCTCATCATTGCTCACATGCTCGATCCATGATATCCGCAGCATCCTTCTGTAGAACCACATTTCAGCTGCTTCAAGTTTTTCCTTCATCTTTGATGATATTGTCCAGCATTCACTGCCATATTGAAGAACTGACATCATATAGCAATCCAGTGATCATTTGATTCTAGTTAAATATTCATGTTCCTTAATACTCTAGTCAGCTTCTAGAATGCGTCCTTCGCCATGCCAATTCGCCTTCGCATCTCTGTGTTGCAGTTAAATGAGCTAATAATTCCTTTTCATATTACCAACCTTCGGGTTTTGACTTTTACCTTTGCTCGAACTCCGACCGCTGACGCTAGGCAAACCGAAAATTATTAACTCATCTGCCAAATCAAATGATATCTCTCAGTTCTATCTGTTTATGGTTAAATGACAGCAGCTTTATTACAGTGTTATTGCGAACGTAAAAATATCGCCATCACAAATTCAAGTGCTTCGTTTGTTTTGATTATTTTTGTTCTATTCGTTCTTAAACACGCGACTGCTATAAGATTATTTTCAACAAGCTTATTATTTTCTCGCTTTCATTAATACTTGCTTTCTAAATTTATCGTCTGCTGCTTTGAGAATCTTTGTATTTGCCACATGTGTTTCATAAGCGTACTTTGAAAAGAAAGTGAGAATAAAATGTTGCAATTAGGAATTTGCAAATAACAAATCATGCCAGTCTGAAATCATTAATGTGGCCAGTAATTACCAAAAAATTATTATCTGTGGTTCTGTCTAAAATCTCAGGGAATATCTAGCTCGATTAGAAGACAAAACCGGTCTTTTATAATAAAAACAATTCGTCATGACTATCAAAATATACATTAATCGTTGGCCTTGTTCTTTCTTTTTTTTATAATGATCATCCTACACAAAAGCCACTATATCTTGTTAGAAAAAACCTGCCGAAGGACGTATATTTTCCTAACAATATCTCTCGTATATTCAAGCCAGTATATATATATATATATATATATATATATATATATATATATATTAGCAGTATAACTCGGCGTTGCTCGGGTGTAATGAAAGCTTTAAATGGTCCTGGAGCTCAGACTCTTTGGACGTTGTCACGAAAGACTAAAAAGCAATAGTTGTTTCCAGTTAAAACGAAACCGTATAACTGAAAGAAAAATGAATGGATGTAAGTCAAATTTTGATTTCCTGGTATCGATATCAAATAAGTTTGTTTCGTCGTAAAATGAATTTTGAAGGCTAAATAAGTCCTCCGATTAAGTGGTATCATGGCTGAGACTTGTGGTGATACCAATGAACAAAAGCGAAGGACCGGATGTTTGCCCTATACCGACCAGAAGACAAATGACCAAAAATCGTCGTTGCGCATTCGTGTCCGCGCAGAGGCTCCGGTTGAAAAATAAAAATTAATCAAATATCAAATTTCCATTTCGCGAGCCTACGCGAATTTTATTTACCAGCCATTAGGAAGCCCAGAATCAAATACAAGTGTGAAATTCAAAACTATATATATATATAGCCTTTGATATATATATATATATATATATATATATATATATATATAAGTTGATGTCATCATGTAGACTTTAGCTTAGGATCATTTCAACCAACGCATTATCAAAGGGGCTCGTTGGCTTTATTATTAATAATTCAAAGGACACGAAAATTACTGTAGGGAAAGTTGGAACGAGTTTAAAAGCATAATTTTAATGGAAAGAATAATTAAAATGTAACGTGCATGTAAACACACAGTTTCACAAGAGTAATAAAATGGAAAAAGAAAAACTCACAATCGGAATGATGACAAATTGCAATCTGGGTCCTTGGTATGATGATAAATTGAAATCCGGTTTCTCGGATTGATGATAAATTGCAATCCGGGTCCTTGGTATGATGATAAATTGCATGCGGCAGCAAGGCCTCTTAATGAGAGGTTGTGAGGAGTATGGAACCACTTGTTAATTGCTGGTGCTCCTAGGTCGACACTGACGCGGGGTGGTAGCAGCTAATGCTAAATAGTTAACACCCAAACTAGGATCAAAACATTATAAAAGTATAAATTTAGAATTTTATAACAAAAATTCCTAGAGTACATTTTTGAAGAAATGTTTGTGCAGGAGTCTGTTTCGAGCGTCCCTGCTCCATTTTTTTGTCGGTCGAGGCAATTTCATATGAAATAAATATCGTCAATGGTATGCTTTATTCTTTTCTTGTCTTTTTTAATTTCTTTTTAGTATTCACTGACTGTAATACACATTTAATGAACAGAACATGAATATGAACAATACTAACCTTTTGGGGCGACATTCATTCATTTATGTGCGTAACGAAATTACCTACCGACATCTAAGGCGGGCCACGGCGCGTTCTCTTGAGACGACTTAATTAGTCAAATGGAGTGATTCTGCCTGGGAGACTGTTCTTCAGGAACTTGGTTTCCATTTAGAAAATATTGGTTTTCAAGGCAACAAATGGAAGCGACATGTAATTTTTCATGGTATCACGAATTGCACATACACATAAGTTTAACGATTTAATAGCTCCAAATGATTTTAAAGATGAAAAGAAAACTTGTTGGAATTAAAATCTGATTATGGAGAAGTTGGCTGGTGGTGTAAGAAATAGCCTGGTATTTCATGCTGTCTGTGTTAGATCAGTTTCTGTTGCTTTTGCACGAATCAGAAAATGCTTCAGAACTTTTTCTTCTTCAGGCTAGAATGTTTTCAGCCGTTTTAATGTTAAAAATTATACACAAGTGGTGTACTTCCCCACACGTTTCCCCAGTATGCCTGACGAACAAACTTCTCTGCTAGATCTCAGCTTCACTTCTATCCTTGACTCCGGCCATGCCGTGCAGCTTTAACCCCTTGGCAACTCTGATCATGCTGTGGCTTCTGTTAATACCTATCTCCACTCCCATTCACCTCAGGAACTTCCGACCAGCAGAATCTCTTACTGCTATCAAAGGGCAGTATGAGGGGCGCACTACGATATTTTCTGGGCATCGTCCCTTGGAAGAAAGTGTTTAGTCTCCCCGTTGAACACTGCGCTTCCGATGTCGCCTACGTCCTGAAAGGAGGCGGAAAATAAAGAATAAGAAAAATTGTTTTCTGTCGTGGAAACTACTTTCTTTTTTTTTTGTACAATAGTGAGGGTGAAAATAAAACTTAATTATATAGTGAAAACCACAATTCGGTTGACAATATGTCGTTCAGTTGTCAATTTACGTCAGGTTTTCAGATATTTTAAAAAGATATTCTTAGATCAAGTTAATCAAAACAGTTTATTGTAGTAGACAAACACTTCCGTTTTCCTTCCGTTTTCGTCACCTTCAACAGACAACGTTCCTTCCTTGGTCACGCAGGCTGGCAAGGTTCAGATTGCAGTAAATTGTTTTATTGCCATCATTCTTTTTCCTACCAAGAACAAAAACAACTCAGAGTTGAAAAATATTTTTACCTAATGACTGAAAGTGATTTGACGTCATTTTGTTCCAATAAAATTCTCCGAATAGAGGCTAAACTACAGATCGAATGTTGGAATTATTTGCTATGGATTATCAATAGCTTTATTTTTAATGTTATAAAAGCACCTAATCTTGTTAAAGAATCAGAAATTTTAACAAAATGTGTAAAAACTAAGTAGTAAGTCTAATGTGCTTTCGACATGTTCACCACATTCCCTTGACTTGACATGTTAGGCAAGGCATGCTACAGCGTGTTTGGCAGGAGCTGGGCTATCGACGTGAGATGTGTTGTCTCACAGGTGGTGTTCACGTTGAAAATTTGTGATGGTTTGTGTAATCCGTTATAAAATCTACCCCACTTTAAATAACTTATTCGAAATTTGATAAATAAACCTTGATTAATCAAAATGAAAATTATTTAAAATTTTTTTTTTCCAGTGTGTTTCACGTTGTACGAGGCCGGTGTAGGGGTCACCAAGGTGCTATGACCGAAGGGCCATAGAAAGATAACACAGACTCGGATATAAGGATAAAATAGCTATGGCTGAGAGTAAGAACTACAATTATACCTATTTAGAGTCAAAAGCCCGATGTAAAAACTAAAATAAACGGGCTGAAAAAATACAGACATACACACAAACATCTTGCCTTATATATATATTATCGATTTTCTTCACTATTGTAAGAACTTCAATTTTGAAACTTCTGAATATCGTTTCTTATGTCTTTGTCTATGAGTGTATCAAATTTGATTAAAATCGGACCACTCCTTCTATAACCCGATATTTTTGATGATCGATATTTATCGGGGGTACCTTGACACAAATCCTAGCTAAGAACACTCGCAGACGCTTATAGTACAACTGTGTAAATTTTCAAGAAAATCGGTTCAGCCGTTTCGGAGTCTATCGGAAACGGACACACACAGTCACACACAGAGACAAAGTTCCATTTATAAATAAGTTTAGATACGAGTCTGTCCATTATCTATCTATCTATCTATCTATCTATCTATCTATCTATCTATCTATCTGTTATGATCGAAGGGCCATAGAAAGATAACACGAACTAGGATATAAGGTTATTCTCAGAAACGTAGTACAAAGGTAAACGTGGACTGGAGAGTACTTTCTCTCGCAGGCGTCCTGACTCACTCATTCACAATTTACCCATCGCAACCTGTAGATTTACTATATATATAATTACTACCGGCCATAATTATTAGGTCACACAAGTTTTTAAAAGAAATGATGTATTTCATCCTATTTTTAGTATTTATTGCCAAGTGAATAATTCTAAATGAAAAATAGAACGGTTCTTCTGTGTTTTAAAAGTGTAGTTCATACTATTTTTTAGTATTATTACTTTGCAAAATTTTACAAGGCAAATAGCAACCTGTAGATTTACTATATATATATATATACTACCGGCCATAATTATTAGGCCACACAGGTCTAATATACAAAGAGAAAAAGTATTTAGAGCTATAAAAGAGAGGAGTAAGTGGAGGGCCATGATCGTTTACTTCCTGGAAGTACACGACACATAAAGAGAAAAATGATTTTCTTTTGTAGAAACTACTATTTTATTACAATAGTGTTGTGGCGGACCTACCCATTAACATAGTAATGGACTAACTCAACCTGCATAAATACCATGTAACTAGTAGTCACCGGGAGAGCACCAGTCTGGTCAGAGTCAGACAACCGTAGCGTGACTTACCGAACAGCGACTTTGAGATCCAACACCGCTTGCTCGTCAGCTAGACGAACAAGCTGGTATATTGTACCTCTACCCGTTATTTTCTTAATACAATTGTTTACACTAATCCTGTGTTACTGTTTATTTGTGGCCCCTTAAACACGGTTACAACAAATAGTCAGAGTGAAAATAATAGTTCTGTTGTGAAAACAACAATTTGTCTGTCAACACTTCTTTGAAGAGTGGGGTTTTCATGGCCGCTCGCTCAGATTTCAGATCTTTTTAGAATGCATTGTGTGTCCTTTAATCCTCGACGTCCCGTCTCCTTACTGTTTTGGCTGTCATCTCTTCTACTCTTGGCGATGGTCGTATTGCAGATATTTTGTAGCCAAAGTTCGTCTCCGATTTTCCTGGCACATATTGGCGGTCAACACCAGATTTCAGCTGGCTAGCCAGCGTAGCCTTTGGTTATAAAATCACATTTATCAAAACAATTTATTGTAGTAGACAAACACTTCCGATTTTTCCGTTTTCTTCACTTTCTATAGGCGCCATCAATTACTTGGTCAAGGAGCTTTTCACGCAGTTCAGGTTGCAGTAAATTATCTTATTAACATCATTCACCTTCTTTTATACAACCGAGAACCGAAATCTACTCAGAGTGGACAAAAATAGTTTTACCAATGACTATGTGTTGTAGCGAAATATCCTGTCCTACCCAGGAATGGGTATGGCCCGGGTTATAAAAGAACGTGACTAGAACGAACTACAGAGTGATGGAGAATGTTTTTGTCCCATTTCATTAATTTTTTTTACCCCCACTCCCCTTAGCGAGTGTGCTTCTTGATTTCGCCGTTTGGCGGAATACAGCGGCCACTCTCTCTTCTGGGATGGACGGCTCTTACTAACATTGTTTATCATTTTAGTTCAAAATTTGTTGTATTTTCAGTTTGTTTTTTGGGTTCATTCCCCTCCCATCATTTCATTTTTCATTAAATATTTTATATTATATTGTACAGATTATTGTATATATTATATTGTATATAAATACATTTTTATTGTCATGGGTTAATTTCCCCAGTTTTTAGGTGCCCCTTGTAACTTTGTGGCATTGTGGGGTATGAAGGATTAGGAGTTGATGGATGGGTTCTTGTGATAATTGTGCAAATTGTAATGAATGAATGGGTCGTGATAATGTTTAGCTAGATATAGGATAGTTCAGTGAGTACCAACCTTTGACCCTCCCCTTTTCGGCCTTGTGCTACGATTTTGTATTTTGTACAAAATAAATAGTGTGATGGAGAATGTTTTTGTCCCATTCCATTTATTCCATTAATTTTTTACCCCACTCCCCGCTCCCTTAGCGAGTGTGCTTCTTGATTTCGCTGTTTGGCGGAATACAGCGGCCACTCTTTTTTCTGGAAAGGACGAGTCTTACTAACATTGTTTATCATTTTAGTTCAAAATTTGTTGTATTTCCAGTTTGTTTTTTGGGGTTCATCTCCCTCCCATCATTTCATTCTTCATTAAATCTTTTAAATTATGCATTATATTGTAAATAACACATTTTTATTGTCATGGGTTTTCCCCCATTTTTAGATGCCCTCGTAAATATGTGGTATTATGGTCCATGAAGGTTTGGGAGATGATGGATGGGTTCTTTTGGTGATTGAGCAAATTGTAATGAGTGAATGGGTCGTGATAACCTTTAGCTCGGTATAGGATAGATAACCGAAGACCACACTCTGCCACTCCTCTTCGGCCTCGTGCCACAATGTTTGTATTTTTTATACAAGAATAAATATTGTGATCGAGAGTGTTTGTGATTATACGGGAGTCTTCGTCGTTATACAAGAGTAATCGTGATTATACGAGAGTTATCGACTTTAGTCGAGAGCCATCGGCCTTAGACGAGAGTTCGACGTCACTAGACGGAAGCCTTCTTCTCAAGACGGACGCATACGTCCTATACAGAGACATTGTCTTCTTGATTGTTATTCGTGTTAACTGTTCGTTGGTGTACGTGTATTTGGTTTATTGTAATGAGATATAATAAATCTCTATTCATATATCCTCATTGTTAAGAGTTATTTCTTGCACTATTCTTTCTCTGTTTATCCCCTCCCCGGATACAACACAATGAAATACTGATTAGCTACACAGGCATGTCATTTAAATATATTTACATTCTCTGGAATATAAATGTATAGAAACTACCGTGACCACAAAGTGAGGGATCAATTTATAAAATGATTGTAATATACAATTGATCCCCTTTTACATTCACATTATAATTTCTAGTGTTGAGAAACCATAAAAAAATAAATCAATGAAATACTGATTAGCTACACAGGCATGTCATTTAGATTATACGAGAGCCATCGTGATTATACGAGAGCCATCGTGATTATACGAGAGCCATCGTGATTATACGAGATTCATCGACCTTAGTCGAGAGCCATCGACGAAATTAGACGAGAGTTATACGTCATTAGACGGAAGCATTCTTCACACGACGGACGCATACGTCCTATACAGAGACATTGCCTTCTTAAATGTTATTCTTGTTAACTGTTCGTTGGTGTACGTGTATTGGGTTTATTGTACTGAGGTATAATAAATCTCTATTTATATATCCTCAGTGTTAAGAATTATTTCTTGCACTGTTCTTTCTCTGTTTATCCCCTCCCGGGATATAACACTATGAAAAGATTGAAAATGTCTGGAGATATTTGTAGTTGACAGAATTCTGCAGTAATTTGGAAAGATCAATTATTTTACTATCTATGTTAGAACTGTTTCATTAAGAGGAAGGAACAATCCATCTAAAATATTTCAATTAAGTAATTAGTAATTAATTAATGGAATTAATTAATATTGGTTGAGAATGCCGATTTTAAATAGTGGAATTAAAATTAGTTCCGTTTGTTTTTTGTTTTTTTTTTATTTAGTTTAAACAAAATAGAAGTTTCTTTTTAAATATTCATTTCACCCCAAGCAAAGGCAAGAAAGCCAAAATGACAAAAAGGGTTATTGGTTGAAATAAAAATAAAGGAATTATTATAAAAGCGGGCAAACAATATAAAAATATGAATCAAAATGTTACTATATAACGGTTGACATTACATTAAAAGTTTTGAAAATGGTTGGTTGTTTTGTTTTTATGGCATATCAACCTCGGCAGGTCATTTATTGCCAACTAAACTTTATCTTTTTATTGCTGGTAATACCTTTTTTCTTTCAACAATTTATTGTTGTTTTTATATAAGTTTTGTGTCTAGTAGTACTTTTTTCTTTTCGAGTATCAAGATTCATTTGTTTTTAAGGGCAGGCTTTCCAAGTCCTACTCTTGTTATTTAACCCATAACTGGAAGGAAGAGACGGATTAATACCTTTACCCAAGGGTATTTGCACGTAAGTGAATACAATGGATTCAACTGGAATTCGAACTCGGCTACCCGGTTTCTCGTTCCAAGCCGATATCCACTGTACCACAACGCACATCCTACAATGCCTTATTACATGTCTTTAACGTTCGGTTAAAATCGTCAGTAATAACAGACAAGTGACATCACTCCACATCGAGTTTAGAAAGTAGAAGACTCGTATGCAGAGTCCCTCAATGAATACGTGGCATTGGGAATAATTAATCATTTTCTACTCTGCAAACCCATCCCCACGGAAGAAACATTTGTAGGTTCTCACTATTGTCCTGTTATTAATATAGAACATGTTCAAACGGGATACAGTCCTTAGGTCCACTAGTTCAGTTTTATCTATCTATCTATCTATCTATCTATCTATCTATCTATCTATCTATCTATCTATCTATCTATCTAAGCCTGTTCATATCTATCTATCTATCTATCTATCTATCTATCTATCTATCTATCTTTCTTCGTCTGTTCATATCTATCTATCTATTAAAACTAAAATCTTAAACTCTTTAAGTCTAGGGTCGAGCAATATCTATCCTAATTGTGTCGTGGTTCGTACCATGTGACATCCGGTCGTCCGGATTTAAAAAAGACAATTCGCATTAAGCACGAGGAATTGTCATTATCACAGACTTCCTGGAGTAACACCTGCTACTGCGAGAGACTGTAAATATTGTATATACCTCTTCATTGTACCACTCTGGGAATAAAGTAGTTTAACTACATTTCACTGTGTATCTCTTCATTCCACGATACCTCATCTACATATAATTCTATTTATCTGATCTTTCTCCTTTACATTCATTCTAAATTAAGTTACTCTTGGGTCCTACATAAGGTAAAGGGTATTTCATTTCAGGGGTAAGACATAAGAAAACAGCACACTGCCTTGTTTCGTGTCACCCTAACTTTACACGTTCTCGTCCACGTGATGGTGAAAAACCGTTTTTCGAACAATTACCAGAGTTAAGAAGTACCGAGCTTGATCAGTAACTAAATGGGTGACTTCTTGGGAATACCAGATGCTGCAAGTTTAGATATTCGAGTGGCGTAATATCTAATGACTCGTAATTGTTAATTGGAGAGCCGAGTTCTAATTTCAGTTGGGTTTGTTAATCTCACTTGTGCACAAATACCATTTTTTCTTAATCCACCTCTTGTACCCCAGTAAGACTTATGTCAATAAAAAATTATTATTTACAAAAATAAATTAAAATTATATACAAATATTTAGATTATATTTGATATGCCAGTAAACAAAAACAGCCAAAGACATTTTTTCTTGAAATCGCTATGATCTTATCTACCTTCCTTCATCAACGTTGTTTATTGTCTAAATAAGTGATCAGATTTGTAATAAAATCTAAACTTACTATAAAAATTAATTTATACATGCCTTGCTTGGGGTGAGATGATTAAAAAAAACAACAACAGCAGAACCACATAAAGCGAATAGTACATGGAACTGAAAGCAAAAATTAATCATAATCAAAAGATAATATTTTACATACTACTATAGCGGGTATCTTATTTATTCTTGTTCTAGTTGTAGTAGGATTCCGTTCTAGTGAAGGCTAATTGTATACCGTTGCAGCTTAACGGAATTTGGCCTTGTGGAAGATAGCCCACTATAAGTCATAAAATGATTATAAAATCAAGAAAGGCAATTTGAGTATAAAATAACATTTATATATCCACATATCAAGTACTGTTTGTACAATTAAAGCAATACTTGAAATAAAGATCCAACGATGGTGAGAATGTTCATGGAAAATATAATGCTGAAAAAGATACAAGGCTTAGGAATGTGAGGAATGTTCATTTTGAAGTTGCCACTTCTAAGGTCAGTAAGTCAGTAAGTTGGTTTCTGTGGAATGTCTTTGAAGAGGTCACTCCTGAGGTCAATAAGTGCTTTTGAGACAGGGAGAAGGAAAGAGGACAGTATAGTAGCCGCTCGACTTAAGTTAAGGGGAGACACTGGTTACTCTAGCCAGTGAGTCCTTCTGTCTGATGATGCTTTTTGTCTCCGCTTTTTGGATCAAAAGTTCGTTTTGGATTTCACGCTTGTATTTGTTTCCGGGCTTCCCATTGGTTGGTAAATAAAATTCGCGTAGTCTCGCAAAATGGAAATTTGATATTTGATTCATTTTCATTTTTCAACCGGAACATCTGCGCGCGACGAGTTTTATTCATTTGCCTTTTTGTTATGAGAGAGCCAATATCCGGTTCATCGCTTTTGTTCGGTTGGTATCACCACACTACATATAAAAAGATTAGGAAGGAAGCCGCCATTAATAGTGGAAAATCGACAAATCTACTAAACTTGAAAATGGCGTCTTTCTGAAAGAATTCTCAATGTTATTGTGACGGACCTATCCATTAACATGGACCTACTCAACCTGCATAAATACCATGTGACCAGTAGTCACCTAGGGAGCACCAGTCTGGTATGGGTTAGACACCCGTAGAGTGACTTACCGAACAGAGTCTTTGGTACCCAACCTCGTTTGCTCGTCAGCTAAACGAACAAACTAGCATATTGTACCTTTACACGTTATCTTGTTAATACAATTATATACACTAATCCCGTGTTCCTGTTTTTATTTGTGACCCCTTAAAACAGGGTTACAACAGTTACCTTATCAAGAAACTGCAAATACTACACTTAAAGATCAGTCAGTCAGTTAAGGGACATACATGATACACGCTTGGACGATTATGTCTCAAAAGAGACATGACTGACTGGGCAGAAGATTATACCGCAGTAGGTTGCCAGCCAAGGCGATAGAACCCAATCTGTCCTGTTATTTAACCCATAACTGGGGGAAGAGACGCATTAATACCTGGAATTCGAACTCGGCTCCCCAATTCCTCCTTCCGAGTCGATATCCACTGCACCACAACGCACATTAAAGATCATAAAAACAGATATTACACTCTGAGTGAAAAAATTAAATGGGCAAGAATGAATAAAATATTAAATTTAGTGGCACAGGCTTCTTGGTCAATAAAATATTTGTTTCCTAATAAGAAACTAACTTATATTACATTCTCACAAATCGTTGAATAAAAACGAATTTTGCCTTATAAGGGAACCGTTGATAAAAGCATTAGAGATGACGAGAACATGTAATATATTTTTATCACAACTAAATGGCCAAGAGGTGAATAAATTAATAACACGAGCACTACTGGCAGCTCGTCCATAAAATGATAAACATTCAATCATGTAATGAGAGTTTATAAGGACAGACACTACTCTCAGATTATTTCTAAATGGCCAGGGGATTAATCACCCGTAGATACTCGTTTATAAAGGTTGACTGCTTCCTCATAAGCTGACGTCTAATATTACCTTAAAGTTGATAAAAACACATAATACACTTTGATTACAGCCAAATACCCAGAAAATGAATAAATTAATAACACGGGTTCAGTCAGTTTGTAAACGCAAATTCTACTCTACAGCTTCTTCTCTCGGACTTCCCACTTGTGGAACTCCCTTCCGTTTACTTGCTTTCCCGACCGCTACAATCTTGAAGAATTTAAATGTAAAGTCAATAGTCATCTTCTATCTCACTAACCAGCATCTTCTCTCTCATGCTCCTCTCTCCGTCCACTCCACTCTCATTAGTATTCTCATCTTTCTCTTACCCACTTCCTGACACCCCATATAACCTGACACTCTTTCTCATAACATGGCTTTCTTCCTATGTAACCCACTGCGCACCAGTGGCAGTAAAATACCTTGCTTTGGGTGATATTATTATAAAAAAATAGATCGATAAATAGATATGAACAGACTGAGATAGATAGATTCTCCAAGAATTTAAATGTAAAGTCAATAGTCATCTCCTATCTCACTAACCATCATCCTCTCTCTCATGCTCCTTTCTCCGTTCACTCCACTCTCATCAGTATTCTCATCCTTCTCTTATCCACTTCCTGACACCCCACATAACCTGTCACTCTTTCTCATAACTTTCCTCCTATGTAACCCCCTGCAAAACAGTAACAGTAAAATGCCTTGCTTTGGGTGATATGATTATAAAAAAAAAAGTTGACGGCTAATATTACCCTTAAAATGATAAGAAAAGAAAATATATTTTGAATTCAATCAATTTGCCAGGTAGTGAGTAAAATAATAAATCTAGCAAAACGCTTGCTATTCATCTATAAAGGATGAATTTTCATCATAAGCTGACGGCTATTAAACATGATGTGAATAGTTTATACACATGATTACAGCGTACCTCGACACAAAACCTAGCTAAGAACACTCGCAGACGCTTACAGTACAAATGTGTAAATTTTAAAGAAAATCGGTTCAGCCGTTTCGGAGTCTATAGGTAACGGACACACAGACAAACTTCCATTTGTAAATTTAGATCTGGACAGGCAAGATGCATGCATGTGTGTGTGTCTGTTTATCTGCCTGTATGTCTATATTTTTTTCAGGCCTTTTATTTTAGTTTTTGCTTCGGGTTTGGCTCTAAGTAGGTATAATTGTAGTTCTTAGTCTCAGCCATGATACCATTTACTCAGAGGACTTATTTAGCCTTCAAAATTCAGTTTACGACGAAAAAAACTTATTTGATATCGATATCAGGAAATCAAAATTTGACTTACATCCATTCTTTTAGTCTCCGGTTTCGCTTTAACTGGAAACAACTATTGCTTTTTTAGTCTTTCGTGCCAACGTTCAAAGAGTCTGAGCTCCAGGACCATGGATTAGGTTTAAAGCTTTCGTTACACCCGGGCAACGCCGGGTTATACTGATAGTAGTGAATAAATCAAGAAACCAGATTATCTTTGGCTACTCGTCTTTAAGGAATTAAATTTCATCATAACACGACAGGTAAAATTACCTGTAGATTTGAACGGAACAGGTAATACACTTTCATTAGATTCGAATAAGCTGGGATTAAATAAATTAACACCTCGACCAACACTGATTACTCACCGATAAAGGGTGAATAATTCATCATACGATGATTCTAATATTGCACTTGGACATGATAGAACAGATATTACACCTTGATTTCAGACAAATTGCCGGAGAATGAATAAATTAATATCTTGTGTTACACTGTCTATTCGTCTATAATGATGAATATTTCAACATGAGCTAATATTAACTTGGAGATGATAAGAATACATAGATGATGTATTAGATACATTATTACATGAGATGATGAGAATATATACTACAATTTGGATGCAGCCAACAGAGTGAATACATTAATAACATGAGTAACACCTAATATTCGTCTAGAAAGATGAATATTTCATCATAGGCTGACGCCTAATATTACCCTTCTCTTTGATTAATTCCAAACGTCTAGGAGCTAAATATATTATTAATTCGTGCACAAAACTGGCTACTCGTCTATAAAATTCGTATGTTTCGTCGTAAGCTGACGGTTATTATTACATGAGATGATGAGAATATATACTACAATTTGGATGCAGCCAACAGAGTGAATACATTAATAACATGAGTAACACCTAATATTCGTCTAGAAAGATGAATATTTCATCATAGGCTGACGCCTAATATTACCCTTCTTCTTCTTCTATGTGCCCTGTCCCTTCAGGACGTAGGCGATCATGGATCTCCACGTCTCCCTATCCCTTGTGGCTCTTAGTATGTTTGCTCCTGGCAACCCCCGTTCCGTCATCCACCTGATCAGACCCTGCAAATATGTTATCCGCTGCCTTCCTTCTATCTGTCCAGTCAGTATCAGGTTCTCCAGGCTCTCCTTCCTCATTGCGTGTCCCAGGAACTTCAGTTGTCTCTTCCTGATGCTCAGCATCAATTTCCTTTTTGTTGCCATTCTTTCTAACACCTGGATATAAAGTGGGGGATCAGTTCCATATTACAATCAATATATAAACTAACCCCTCATTTTGTGGTCACTGTAGTTTCTATACATTTATATTCCTGAAATCCAAATGCACAAGGATGCATTCCCAGAGATGAGAAGAATATTAAGAAACAGGAAAATTTCGCTAGAAATAAAGAAGAGTGTACTGGATTGCTACGTGCTGTCCGTCCTTCAATATGGCAGTGAATGCTGGACAATATCATCAAAGATGGTTTTGTTCAATATTTTGTATTGTTATTTCTTGTTTATATATATTTGTTATTTCTACTCTGGTGGTCATGCTGTTCTTTTCGGACCATAACCTGGTCCATAACACTAAGAACTTCAATTATACCTACTTAGAGCAAAACCCGAAGCAAAAATCAAAATAAAAGGAATGAAAATCTGACTTTGACCAGACCCGATAGAATATCGGGGTATCGATTTCCAATATTGGATTTAAATAAGTTATCCAAGGATAAGCTAACCTATGTAAGTCCATGAAAACTTATCGTGCCCATCGGGAGTAAAATTGGAGAAAATGAGTCAATAATGGATTTTCTAACTCCGTTATTGATCAACAAATTAAAATGTATCTTAACAAAATTAACAATAGCTCTAACAATATTGATAATAATGGTGTACATCAAAATAAACATAACACTATTAGCTTATATTATTGCAACCAAATACATAATAATTATAAACAAGATGAAAAACTCTCAAAAACGTAATACGTAGAAATGTTAAACTAGTGGACAGTAATAATCAAATTAAACTCATTATATATTATAAAAAATTCAAAACAATGTAGTGAACCAATTTACATGCCCGATCAGAGATTGTATCTCTGGTACTAATAAAAAACCCAGTACATATATTGGTTTTACTACAAATACGCTCTCCCGTAGACTTACATGTCACCTTTCAGATCAGAGTACAATTAAACAAGATTTCTCAGAAAAACATAAACATGTAGGTAATATCAGACAGATTTTGGTCAATAATACAATAATCCTTACTCATTCACACAGTAAAAAGAACCTTCAGATATTGGAGGCTATGTCCATTAAATCCAAACAACCCACACTTAATAAAATCACGTTTAAATCTGGTCATAACACATTACATTGAATTTGAATACATGGTTTTGTTGTCATTTCGCGCTGTCACGCGGTGTGACGCTATAGAACCGCATTGCAAATTTGCGAACTGCGTTTGTTATTTTTGGTTACTATTGCCGTTGTAGCAGAGTTTTATGTCAACAAAAAATAAAATCGTCGGTGATGGTGGATGTTATTCTGTTACCGTCTTAGTGACCTCTCTGAAGATGGCTCATGTGAGCCGAAAGCTTAGAACCAAATTACTAAAAATTTATTCAAATATTGGAGAATTTTTTTCTTTATTTTCAACTGAAATTAAAGCCAAAATACGACGTTTAGAACGGCTCATGATTAAACATAATAGACATTCATTGTCTCTTATATTTAACAGTATATGTTTAGAAAATCTTTATTTTTATATATATTTTGATGAATATTTCATCTTAAGCTGGTGGCTAATATCACATTAACGGGATGTGAATGGATAATAAAGTTGATAACAGTGAAATAGACTCGTGGTAAATATATTAATATCTCCACAACCAATTTGTGATCTGTAAATAAACTTATTTGGTAAAGGAAACGTCTAATATTTCAATTAGATCTTATGAGAACAGATACGACATTTGAATCCAACAGATGGCCACAATAGAATAACATAACACAAATTGCACTTGCTACTGGGTCAATAAGGCTTGAATGTTTCTTCATAAGGAAACGGTCATGAGAGAGGATGAAAATAAATCACGCTCTTTGATTCCATTCAAATCACCAGGAGTGAACAAAATGATAATGCGTGTTGAACGAACTGATTGGTCGATAAAGTTTGACTTTTTTCCTTAACAGAAAATGGCCGATATTACAATCAGAGATGATGATAACAGATAATATATTTGATTCCAAAAAAAAAAAAAATGCTACACCCATTTAAAGAAAACAGACACCATAGCAATAAATGACCAAGTCTGACATGCGGAAAAATCAAAACAAATTTATCCATGGCACTTGGAAAAAAAAACCCATTACCAGACAGTAACTTATTCAGTTAAGTGCCATACGTGATACACGCTTGGGCGATCATGTCTCGAAAGAGACATGACTGACTGGGCAGAAGATTATCCCGCAGTAGGTTGCCATTGCTTTCTGCGGTAGACCGGTTGCCGACCAAGGCTACAGAACCCAGTCTGTCCTGCTATTTAACCCATAACTGGAAAGAAGAGACGGATTAATACCTTTCCCAAGGGTATTTGCGCCTAAGTGAATACAATGGATTCGACTAGAATTCGAACTAACTTATTAGCAACAATAAATTTTTGAATTAAAATCTATTACCAGAAATAAATTAAATTTTGTTGCCATTGAATGACCCGCTGAGGTTGATGTGCCATAAAACAAAACAACCAACCAAATGATTCTAGACTAATGACTATGTCGTGAATTAATTAATAATAAGAATTGGCTGCTTGGTCAATAATGACTAAATGTTGTTGTATAAGAAAATATGGATATAGATTCGAAGGCGAATTGGCATGGCAAAAAAAGGCTTCCAGAAGTTAAGTAAAGTATTAAGAAACAGGACAATAACGATAGAAACAAAGAAGTGAGTACTGGATTGCTATGTGATGTCAGTTCTTCAATATCGCAGTTAATGCTGGACTATATTATCAAAGATGAAGGAAAAACTGGAAGCAACTGAAATGTGGTTCTACAGAAGCATACTGGATATAAAGTGGGGGATCATTTCCATATTACAATCAATATATAAACTGACCCCTCACTTTGTGGTCACAGCAGTTTCTATATATTTATATTCCTGAGATCCAAAAGCACAAGGATGCATTCCAGGAGCTGAGATGAGTATTAAGAAGCAGGACATTTTCGCTAGAAACAAAGAAGAGAGTACTGAATTGCGTTTCAGAAGCTGAGTAAAGTATTAAGAGACAGGAAAATAGAAGAAGGATATAGTCCATTAGATATGATGAGAAGGGATTCCGGTCAAATGACTAGGAATTAATAGAAAATATGAAGTCAGCTAGCGTTGGCTGCTCTGAAAATAAATAATGAATATTTATTTATAAGAAAATATTATAGTCATTATCCGTACAAAAATATTTGTCTTCTTTTGACGTTGTAATAATTAAGAAAAAGGCAACAAAAAAAAGCGAAAAAAACAAAAAAAAAATCTTACAAAAAACAACGAAGGCCTGCAAATGTAGGCCAGTGTACTCGGTAACTTTAGAAAAGAAGATGAAATATTGGGTGTGAGGAACATTAAAGACACGTTAACAGATTGAGAGATGATTAATTTCGTCGATAGAATTACATGCGTCTTTCTTTAATTTCGTTCCAACATGAACAGATAAAAATTGTTTTCTAATTTTTAAGTGTCAAATTTAAAAGGAATTAATAACAAATATTTCCCTGAACAACAATCTCATGTCTCTCTCTTTTTCTTTGTTTTTTATGTATCTCATCCTGTTCACATTTATCTAAATATATTCATATATATCTTACAAATAAAGTCGGTTCTCTGTGCAGGGCCCGGAGGTTTTTTCCGTCTGAATCTATCCTGCACATTTATAAATCTACCATCCGCCCGTGCATTGAATACTGTTGCCATATCTGGTCGAGGTCCCCTGCTATTTGGGCTTCTAGACAAGGTACAGCGGAGGGTCTGCAATGTGATCGATACCGACTTAGCAGACCGCCTGGAGACTCTCTCTCACTGGCGCGACGTGGCTTCCCTGTGTCTCTTCTATAAATACTTTCACGGCTTCTTCTCCGATGAACTTAGATCACTGGTGCCCCCTATGTTCGAATTTGCACGAGATACTAGATTAGCAACTAGATCCCACTCTTTTACAGTGAAACCGATAAAATGCAACCGCAACTTCTACTCCAACAGCTTCTTTTCTCGCACTTCCCGACTGTGGAATTCTCTTCCACATGACGGCTTACCCGACGGCTACAATCTCCAGGAGTTAAAATGTAAGGTCAATAGACACCTCCTAACAAACTAACTTCCATTCTTTCAAACACACTTCCCACCCACCCAACTATCTATCACCCCCTTCTGACATTTCCTATATCTAACCATTCTTCCTATTTATCTCCCCCTATGTAACCCCAAGCGTAATAGTGGCAGTGCAATGCCTTGCTTGGGTGTAAATCTTACAGATACAAACACACATCTATCTATATATCTTACAATTATAAACGTACACCGAACAAAATATATATATATATATATTTAATCGTATCATCCCGAGAAAGGCAGTAACGACACTGATGTGCAAGGGGCTACATAAGAGTAAAAAGATTAATTAGAAGAGAGTGAAGAGAAAGACGAACCAGTTAAAAAGGAGCAAGAGAAGGATGTGAATACAGGTGTGATGACAGTTGCAGAGGTGGAGAGAAAGGAAAGGATATACAGGGCGGTGTGGAAAGAACTAGGGTCAAGTGGTTAAGAGATGAGTATTGACATTGCATTTAAATTCTTGGAGGTTTTAACCGGCAGGAAAGCAAGAATATGGAAGCGAGTTCCACAGGCAGAAGCAGCAAGAGTAGAAATGTCATCTGCATTTGGTTGATCTAACTGTGAATGGGACCAGTTGCCAATCTGGTTGCACGAGTGAACACCTGTTGCAGAGTCACCAGTGACTTAAGTTCGTTGGAGCAAAAGCCATGAAAGTATTTATAGAACAGACAAAAGGAAGCCACATCCCGTCGGTGAGGAAGTGGCTGTAGTCGAGCCACCAAGTCGGTACCTATCACATTACAGATTCTCCTTTGGAGCCTGTCAAGAACACTGAGATGAACAGCAGGAGCACTTTACCATATATGGCAGCAGTACTCTATGTACGGACGAATGGTTGATTTGTATATATGCAGGATAGATTCAGGCGGGAAAAACATTCTTGCCTGACACAGTGACCCAACCTTCCTAGCAGTGGATTTAGCTGTTGACTCAATGTAGTGGTTCCACTTGAGATCGGAAGAGAGAGTAAGGCCGAGGAGGCGCAGTGTATTGCTCGCAGGGAGACTCACTTGGTCTATGCTAATTGGAGGCAGGAGAGGTTGCCTGTGATGATTAACAGACGGCAGTATGGTCTTAGACGCATTGAAATTTACAAGCCACTTCTTATCCTAATTCACTACAGAATGTAGATCTCTCTCAAGATCAGCAGAGAGATTATGTTTGTCCGCCACACTGGGTTTCTTACTGATGCGGTAGTAAATTGTGGTGTCATCTGCGTAGATGCCTACTTGGCACTTGATCTCGTCTGGGAGGTCATTTATGAAAATAAGGAAGAGCGTCGGGCATAGGATAGAGCCCTGAGGGACACCAGCGTTTGTACAGTAGGGTGTGGAGGCATTCTCATTCAAGACAAACTTCATTATGCGGTTATTTAGAAAAGATTAGGTCAGATTAAGAATGTCGGCCGTGGACCTGGCAAAGCGGAAGCCATACTGCCTATCAGAGAATAAGATGTAAGATGTTGAACTATTCCAGCATTTATAATGGCCTTGAACACTTTCCCGAAAATTGGTAAAAGGCTGATAGGGCAATAGCTGGATGGGTCAGAGGGTTCACCAGAGTTCTTAAATAGAGGAACGACAGAAGAGGACTTCCAGCATGCAGGAAAAGAGGAAGCAGAAAGGCAGTAGTTATACAGTTTAGAGAGGGCAGATGAGAGTTCGGTGAGACATTTCTTAAGGACAATCACCGGGATTCCATCACCACCGCTCGCCATTAAGAGAGACAACAGCATAATCGGAGTTACCGAGAGGGTTATGCTGCGGGGCTTGGCAGGAGTCACGTGCAGAGATAAAGCATATATCTAGTAGAGAGGCGTGTCCAGTGGGAGTGTTGGGAAGTCCACTAATTACGTCAGGGATTGGGAAATGGCAAAGTTCATGGCGTGGTGCCAGCTTAATCAGTAACAGAGTCTTTAAGCCACTCAGCATGATGGGCGTTAAGATCTTCGAATACAAATATGTGTGCGAATGGGTGGGAGGAAGTAGCCTTATCTATATTGTCAGAAATGCTGTCTAGAAGGGAGCAGTCGGGAGGGTAAGGGGAACGGTAAAGGAAGAAAAGTAGCTAACCGAACTGAAAAGTGACAGGCGGAGACATACATATTGGTGGTCAGGGGATTCGAGTGATATCACTGTAGCAACAGGGAAGTATTCACTAACGTAGACCCCCCCCCCCAGCTCATGCATATGGACAGGGGAATCCTTCCTTAAGAGAGGAAGATAACCAGAGATCGAGAAGTCAGAGGAGGGAATTAATTAGAGATTTTGGTGATTTGAGTTTGACTGGTTTAGGATTTTTTTTCTGATTTTGTTTTTCATGTTATGGTTTGTTGGTAGGGAGGGGCCTTGAGTAGAGGATGTAGGCAGTCATCATCCACGATATGCGTTGGAAGGGTAACTGGCTCGAGCTGCATCAAAGTGTGGCCTCGGGGTTGCCCACCGAAAGCGCTGGAAGGGACACCTATCCATGCGCGACATGGCACTACAAGAACCCCGATATTAAACAACTGTTGATCAGCCATTCTTGACTCTACGCAAAAATTAGGGCTCCTAACAACCAGTCGGAAGCAGCAACCAGTAAACTGCCAACCCGGTACCCTCACAATGATGAGACGTTGCCACCAACCAAACACAACACAAAGAGAAAGCCGGAAAACACATCCTAAACCTGAAACAAGGGATGAGCCTCTACAACTGTTCAATAGACGTGGGTGGAGTATGAACCGGGCGATAGTTTGGTTTAGAGAGTGTTCTAATTCATTGCTGAATGAACGATATATATATATATAAGAAAAAGAAATAGGGTTGTTCCAAGTAGAGAAATTGGTATAGAATAAAGTGTAAGAGTCCGTGAACATTTTATTTAAAGTGCATATTTATTGTTGTTTCAAAATATTATACATGTTATGATTTTTTAAGTGTCCATAATGATATCATCATGAACAATTAAAAAATTATAACATGTATAATATTTTTAAATATATATATATATATATATATATATATATATATATATATATATATATATATATGAATCGGTATTTAAAAATATTATACATGTTATGATTTTATGACTTGGATATATATATATATCGAAGTGTATAAGGAACAAAGAAAATATTAACAACGTTCAAAACATTAATTTAAAACAGTGCTTAATAAAAAATAGAGCCATGAATACCTGATGATACATTGTCCTTTCAATGTCGACACAAAATGTACATTTTGTAGTAGATGATAATTTGTACATGTTCTAAACTATAATATATATATATATAATATCGTATTTGTTTCTATTTCTGAGATGAGATAGTATTTACAGTATTTACATTGTTCGGACTATTGTCCTCATCTTTTTTGACATTTGTACGACGTTTTATTCGTTGTACTATCCGGCTTTCTTCAGGTGCTAGGAATTTCGAAGCGAACTCTTTCTTATAATCACTAGGATAAATGAACTCCATTCTTTGCCTTGCTTGGAAGTCATGAGTTTTCTCCCTCTAACCCTGTAAGTATCTTGTTCACTACTGCCTGTTATTGAACTCACAACTCTTTGGGTCAAGTCAAAGAAATTAACCAACGTCTATATCCACTGAGCCATGTGTCCTTAAGGTTACAAAGATGAGAACTATAGTCCGAATAATGTAAATACTGTATATATTATTGTGATAATTACACATTTATTTGTGCTGTCGATCGGTCATAAAACCCTGTCAAGTCCAGCGCCCTGGAGAGGACATTCCAACGTTGCCTCATCGCGATGACAAAACACGAGAGGCATCGGTCTACCGATGGGATGATTCAGAAGGTTTTTATGCAAGGAGAACAGACTAATAGAGCGGTGTGAAGTGAAAAAAAGAAATATTATGACAATTAGAGCCCGGAAGCCAACAATCAAACTTACTTATTAAGACATCTTTTGATTTCGTATATTCAAATGAACACGCTAAAAAACGTATTTGATATCGATACCAGGAAATCAAATTTTGACTTACATTCATTCATTTTTCTTTCAGTCTACGGTTTCGCTTTAACTGGAAACAACTATTGATTTTTAGTCTTTCGTTCCAACGTCCAAAGTGTCTGAGCTCCAGGACCATGAATTAGTTTTAAAGCTTCATTACACCCGAGCAACGTCCGCCTATACTGCTAGTATATATATATATATATATATATATGCGATTAGAAAATTGTCGCAATTGTTTTATTAGGTGCGATTGGTAAAATGTCGCAATTATTTTATTATTTCAAATATTCTTTAGGCTGAGTCTGAACTCCAGGACCATGGATTAGTTTTAAAGCTTTCATTACACCCGAGCAACGCCGGGATATACTGCTAGTAATTTATAAATGAAAGGCTTTTCGTATGATTACATTTAATTCATGTAATTTTGTTTTTCCTGTTCTTAATAAAGTTTTATCATATTTTCTCGCAGTGTTTATTTCCATCTTCTTAATCGTAGCTTTTTTTTTTATTGTCCTATATCCTTGATAATATATCAGTCAGTTAAAGTGCGATACCTGATACACGCGTGGGCGATCATGTCTCGAAAGAGACATGATTGACTGGACAGAAGATTATCCAGCAGTCGGTTGCCATTGGTTTCTGCAGTAGACTGGTTGCCGACCAAGGCTATAGAACCCAATCTGCTCTGTTATTTAACCCATAACTGGAAGGAATAGACGTATTAATACCTTTCACAAGGGTATTTGTGCGTAAGTGAATGCAATGAATTCAGCTGGAATTCGAACTCGGCTTCCCAATTTCTCGTTCCGAGCCGTTATCCAGTGCACCACAACGGACACTGTAATTAGCTTGTCGTTGTAATTAGCTTAACAGAGGATTTTTTATATAAGATTTGATTATAATTTTTCGATTTCGAGAGAGAATTTAAAAAATATTCATATATGTGTTTCCTTGCTCTTTTTTTACAGAAATGAATAAATAAATCTATTTTAATCCGACATTTTTCCTTAATTCAAACGGTATTATAGTAATACCCGTTTTCATAATACCCTGAGTAGCCAGACCAATATAATAAATACATTAAAATGAAAAAAAAAAATAAATGAAATAAAATAGAAAAATTTGAGTCGGAACTTTTTGGATCTAGAACGACTCTTCACATGTACATTCTTGTTTGTACTTGAATATTTCTATCTTGGGGACTCGGGAATTTAACTATATGCGTTGTCGTACTCGATAGCTTTCAAGCCGATCGTTGCATTTAGCCGAAGGGGTAAAGTCCTTCCCATACTCTGTTCATATGAACTTATCCTAAAAATCATTAAATATCCCATTGAGGTTGATATGCCATAAGACGAAATAAACCAGACATAACAAAACAAAACCAAATAGCACATAAACATAGGTAGCCTTTGATATCGGCATGATATGCATAGGTGTTATTTTATAATATATCATAACGATCAGTGTTATTCAATTGTGAGAAGCGTATCCGTTTCTTCCAATGCACTAGATATGTAAAACTTCAGTACGAAATGAACTATTCTTCCCGTTATATATTGAAAAATTCTTGATTTCTAAATATATCGAACCACTTAAATATTCTGCAATATATGTAACCATCAAATAATCTTCAATGCTATTAGGATCTCAGCTTTATTATTCAACTAGCAGGATAGCCCGGCGTTGCCCGGGTGTAATGAAAGCTTTAAAACTAATCCATGGTCCTGCAGCTCAGATTTTTTGGACGTTGGTACGAAAGACTAAAAAGCAATAGTTGTTTCCAGTTAAAGCGAAACTGTAGACTGAAAGAAAATTGAATGGTTGTAAGTCAAATTTTGATTTCCTGGTATCGATATCAAATGTTTTTTTTTCGTTGTAAACTGAATTTTGAAGGCTAAATAATATTCTTAGTGGCTTCATTACCTTGCTTGGTAGAATTATTTAAAAAATAGTTAACACTTTTTGCTAATTTGATAGAAAGCTTGAACCGAACACCGCCGTCCTGGTTATGACGATAACGTCTGGCAGTAAGACCTCTGATCAGGAGGTTTTAAAGATCGTGGAACCTCCACAATTGCTACTTTTCCCAAGTACACCTTGACCCGCTGGGGTAAAACTTGTTAAAATGCCAGGTTCGGGCAAATTTTAAACCCACAATCTTAACCACCAAACTCGGGTCAAAATACTATGAAAGTATAAATACTAGTAAAAGTTTAGAAAAAACATTACTAGTAATACATCTGACTCTCGAAAACACATCTTTACAAAAATTCGTCAATAAAACTTGATCTTCTCTAAACTCATTTCTTTGGAGGAATACATATTCTATTCATACGAACCTATCCTAAAATTCTTGTCAGCAGAAAAATAAACCAAACTGAAATCAAAATCTCTCCAAAACACCTCTTTATATTGTGGCTAGGGGTTCGTGTTCTTTGTACATCAGGAGTCGCCAGTGCAGCGTGTTCCTTGAACGTTGGTAGTCACCATTGAAGTGTGGGAGTGCGTGTTCCTTGAACCTCGGGAGTCACCAGTGTAGCGTAGGGAACTGGTTAATATTTCTTTGATTAGGCCTTGTGTCAGACTTAATCGAATTCTCTACAGATTACAAGTTTTATGCAGAGTTATAATCATCAGAAGGTTTTTTATCATCAGAGGGATGGTTGTCGGCAGGTTGGAATACGTGGAATTGTGTGGAATAGCGTAAGAAGAACGAAATACACAATTTTGTATTTTAAAATAGAAATTTATTAAAGGGAAAGACTAACATAAGTTGTAGGAGTTAATGTTCAATTAGAAACATTATTAAGGGATTAAGGGTAGAGTTCGTACAAAATATTCCTAGTAGTAATTGTTGAAAGAGATAATGAGAAAGTCCGAGTCGCTTGAAGTTGAAATTGAAGTTACATTTTAGATGTGTGTTTCGCTTTCGGTTCTCCCATCTCTCTGTCTCTTGACTGACGCCGAGTTCATTTATAGAGTCTTTTTGAATTTTGCACAGGATCGACAAGTCCTTCCAAGTCTTACTAGTCGCTCCCATTCGTCAAAAATCATTTTAACACCTACTTGCGAAATCTGGTTTCGACTTTTTCGTTAAGCACATGGTCAATCCTTTTTCTATTTGGGAAAACCAGGATTTCACAGATCGTTTTGAATTTTTGTAAAAGTGAAGAAGAGAGTTGATTTTAATTAGTTACTCTGTGTGTGTATGTTTCTTGGGGGAAAGGGAATCAAATATGCGCTGCTGGTGAACCGGATGTGCCAACTTGGCATGTCTTTTAAAAGACACATTAAAATTCCATTTTTTAATTTTTTTTCTAATATTTTTTCGATTTTTTACAAGTTCTGAAACATCACCACGGCTGCCCATCCGATCACGCCAACGGTTGGTCATCGGCTAGGCGTCTGATTACGCTAGCGTGTGGTACCCTATCTCATCGACACTTAGCCTACAACAAACAACATTGCCCGGATGCCACGTAGCCGGCCTCTGAACACCCGACCACATTACATTAAGTTTAATATTAGTCTTTCCCAAACTTCTCCTCCTATCAAATTGTTCAAAGTAGCTGTAAGTGGAAAGTTTGTGTGTGAAGAAAATGAAAAGAAAAAGAACAGATTATAAATGTGTGGTTCAAACAGTTAAGCATAATGGTGTGCTTCATAATTTCCAGAACTGCTTTGGGCGTGACGTCTAGAGATTTGATACAGGTCAAAGGTACCATGAAAAAAAAACACAACAGTATTCGAATTTGCAAAGACAATTTAAGCATAATTGGAAAAATTCACCTTTTAACAAGATAACACTACAGTTTACTCTCGCATCGATCAAAAATCTGCTGAGACTGACAAAGTAAACATCGCTGCCGAGCTTGAAAAGGACCTGGGGTAAGAAATGGCTCGTGAATTTTAATGCTTCCAAAACGAAGCTGCTATCTATTAACCATCACAGACTCCCCTCCATAAGCATGGATCAGGCTAGTCTCCCTGAAAGCAATACACTGCGCCTCCTCGGCTTGACTCTCACAACAGACCTCAAGTGGAATGACTATATAGAATCCATAGTTACATCCGCTGCCCAGAAAGTCGGTTCTCTGTTTAGGGCCAGGACGTTTTTTTCCCCGTCTGAAACAGTCCTGCACATATATAAATCTACCATCCGCCCGTGCATTGAATACTGCTGCCATATCTGGTCGGGTGCTCCTGCTATCCACCTAGGTGTCCTTGACAAAATCGGCAGCTCGGATACAGTCACTTTCTTACCGGCGCAATGTGACTTCCCTGTGTCTCTTCTACAAATACTTTCCTGGCTTCTGTTCCGATAACTTAGCTCACTATATATAAATTTACTCGAGCCATAAGATTAGCAACTTGGTCCCACCCTTTTAATGTGAAACCAATAAAATGTAAACGCAACTTCTACTCCACCGGCTTCTTTTCTCGCACTTCCCGCCTGTGGAATTCCCTTCCGTCTACTTGCTTCCCCGACAGCTACAATCTCCAAGAATTTAAATGTAAAGACAATAGTCATCTCCTATCTCACTAACCTGCATCCTCTCTCTCATGCTCCTTTCTCCGTCCACTCTACTCTATCTTTCTCTTACCCACTTGCTCGCACCCCCTATAACCTGTTACTCGGGATGATATTATAAAAAAAAACAAATTAAAATTATCTTGAGTTCTTAATAAAAAGAAACAACATCCTGGAAATTATTTATCGTCCATCCTAATCTTTTCACCTCTCTTCCGTTTAATTAGTAATGGATGAATTATATAACTGAGTTCGAAAATAAAATCTAAGGACTGAGAGTTAGCTGTTTTAGTTCTAGAAGAATGTCTGCTTGGATCTTCCATCTACTTTTGTAAAAAGTATCCATTGAAAATAACGCGAATAATTTGTTAAGCAGTAATTAATAAAGATTGTTGTTTTATTGATAAAAATAAAACATGGTGCTGTTGCAAGATCATTTTTGTAGCTAAATGCGCGAGTGAAGAGAAAGACGAACCAGTTAGAAAGAAAGAAGCAAGAGAAAGATGGGAATACAGGTGTGATGACACTACATAAGAGTAAAAAAGATTAGGTAGAAGAGAGTGAAAAGAAAGACGAACCAGTTAGAAAGGAGAAAGAGAAGGATGGGAATACAGGTGTGATGACAGTTGCAAAGGTGGAGAGAAAAGAAAAAGATATAGAAAAAACAAGAGTCAAGTGGTTTAGAGATGAGTGTTGACATTGCATTTAAATTCCTGGAAGTTGTAGCTGTCAGGAAAGCAAGAATATGGAAGCGAGTTCCACAGGCGGGAAGTGCGAGAAAAGAAGCTGAAGGAATAGAATTGTCGTCTGCATTTGACTAATCTGTGAATGGGTGAGACCCATTTGACAGTCTGGTTGCTCGAGTAAACACCTGTTGCAGGGGCACCAGTGATTTAAGTTCGTCGGAGCTTATAAAAATGCATGCAATATCTCATTTCAAGGCGTTTATTTTAATGTTGCCCTCCCATATCTTTTTTATTGTAGTATAGATCTATCTAAACTTATTTATAAATGGAACTTTGTCTGTGTGTATGTCTCCCTTACCTATAGACTCCGAAACGGCTGAACCGATTTTCTTGAAATTTGACACAGTTGTACTATAAGCGTCTGCGAGTGTTCTTAGCTATGTTAATCGGGTTAAACGAAGGAGTGGTCCGATTTTAATCAATTTTGATACACTCATAGACAGACATAAGAAGTGGTGTAGACAATCGATAATATATATGTATATATATAAAAGGCAAGATGTTTGTGTGTGTGTGTCTGTTTATCTGTCTGTATGTCCACAATTTTTATCCGATTCTCACCAAACTTCACACAAATATTCTTTAGGCTGAGTCTGAACTCCAGGACCATGGATTAGTTTTAAGCTTTCATTACACCCAAGCAACACCGGGCTATACTGCTAGTAGATTGATAAGTTTCGAAAAGAGTATTTTAGGGAAAGCAACCATAGTTCTCAACCTGGAACTAATCCTTTAAAAATGAAATGATAGGATTTGCCTTAAGGGTAATAATCTAATTGTCATGAATACAACTTCAGTATAGTCTGAATATGTAAGTCGGTTTCTACTTTAGTGTTTCTTTCAACATCGATGTTAGTAAATGATTTGTTTGGTTTGGTTTGAGTTTAACGACCCCTCAACCATTTATGGTCATTTAAGGGTCAGCTTGTGTATTTTAGGATCACATTTGTTTTGTTGTTAGAGAGGTTGTACCCATTAAATTGTATACATTTTATTCTAATTAAATTTTGTTGTATAGCCATATTTTCTTTAAATATGCCATTAAATGGTTTAACTTTGTGTGCTCAAATAGTTCTTTTATTGTTTTTGTGTTGTAATATTTTTTTCGTAAAGATGAAAAAGTCAGTGCAGTCCATCATGAAGCGTCTGACAGTGTAAGGGGCATGACAAGCTGGGCACCATGTCGGTTCCTTTTTTTCAAGTATGAATAGATGAGTTATTTTAGTATGTCTAATACGGAGTTAAGAAAGGATAACTTCTTCCCTTCATGATTTCCTGTAACCCTGTATCCATTCACCTAGAGTGGGTGTTATTGTTAGTAATTTATTTAGGTTGCAGTTGTTCCAGTGGATTTGCCATTTATTTTGAATATATGATTGTATTTTTACTTTTAAATCTGTATATGGAATCTCAAATGTTTGGTTAATGGGCTCTTTCTGTGAATTTTTGGCGGCTGTGTTAGCCTTATCATTTCCTCGGATTCCCACATGGTCTGGAATCCAACGAAGGATATTTTCTTGTATCTGACAATGATGTTAATTTGCACAATAGTTTTATGATCAGTGGGTTTTCTAATTTTTTATTTTGTAGAGTTGTCAATACTGATAGAAAATCTGAAGAAATCAGAAAATAATTTGTAAGTATTTAAGGTTTTTGGCTAAGATTGCTAAGTATTGTTAAGCTCTTCTTCTTCATGTACCGTGTCTCTTCAGGAAATAAGCAATCATGGACTTCCACTTGGCCCTGTCTCTTGTCGCTCTCAATAATTTTTTCTCGTGGTATCTCTCTCAAACCCTGCTCTGCAATCCATTTTAGCAAACCAATAAATCTAGAATATAAATGGATAGAAAGTAGCAGGGCCATATCCACATTATAATTCCTGTTTTGTTTATCAAATTATGATTAGGTATAAATCCACCTCTTCTCATTACTGATTAGCTACACAGGAATGTCTTTAGTTTTATTTCTTCTTCTTCTTCTTCTTGTGCCGTGTCTCTTCAGGACGTAGGCGATCATAGACTTTTACTTGGCTCTGTCTCTTGTCGCTCGCAATAATTTTTCTCCTTGTATCTCTTCTAAGCCCAGAGACCTATCAAGTACGTCTCGCGCTGCTTTCCCCTATCTCCCCTTCCATTTATCCGACCTGTGAATATCAAGTTCTCCAGGCCTTCCTTCCTCATTACGTGTCACAGGAACTTCATTTGTCTCTTCCTGATATTTATTATCAGTTTTCTTCTCGTTTGCATTCTTTACAACACTTCATCGTGACACATGTGCTCTGTTCACGATATCCTCAGCTTCCTTCGGTAAAACCACATTTCTGCGGCCTCAAGCCTCACCTTCATCGTTGATGAGATTATCCGGCATTCACTTTCATACAGAAGGACAGATATCACATAGCAATCCAGCACTCTTTTCTGTGTTTCTAATGAGATTTTCCTGTCCTTCGGTACTCTGGTTAGCTTCTGAAATGCGTCTTTGGAACTCCGTGTCACATTTTCCATCCTCTGTCAAAATACTTCCCAGGTATTTCTTTTGCTATAATGTAACTGTGCTACTAATCGACAGTGAATTCTTCACGTCAATACAAGGAGATATTTCATTTAAGCCTACCAGAAACAGGAAAAGAGTCGAAGTTTAAATTGTCTACACTTCATCTAGTTTGATATATTTTCGTCTATGACACACAAATTTAGAACTCAGAAGTCACTTGGTCTATATCCTTTTTTTCAGATGTTTGCTTTTACTAGTTCCAGAGTTTCTTTGACTCTGAGATAAGAAAAAAAAAACTATTTCCTTATGTCTTGATCTTCGTGTTATTTTTTGCATGCGGATACGACAAGTCCCCGATAGTTTACATTTTTTCTTTTTTGATCTGCTGATGATCAATATTTCCAAAGATATTTCAAGCGATGCAGAAAGGCTTTTTTTGTTTCTTTTCTTGGAAGATTTAGTTGAAATAAAGAATCAAAGAAAATGGCACCCTACTAGCTGATGTAGTCACTTTTCTCGATCAAATGAAAAAAAATAACTAAACAAAATAAAATAAAAATTTAACACCCTTTTGCAAATTAACTGAAACAGATGCTTTGCCTTCCTTTCTTTCGCCATATGTGCAGTTTTGATCCCATTGTAGTGACAGGGTGTAATCGATTTTAATTGTTTTCCTCAGATAAAGATATTTGTTTTTATAATCGTTTCACACCAAGCATGGCAATAATTTTACTGGCGCGCAGAGAGTTACACGTCACAGTGGGGATGGTTAAGAGAAACATGATAGAGTTCGTTAGCAGGATATAAAACATTTTTTCATTCATTGGATTTCACAGAAAGGGCCGTTTTTTTTTATTTGGGAATAATTAAAGGGCCTTTCGCTTTGCATTGAATATGACATAATTAGGTTAGTGGAGTAGTCTGAAACCGTTTACAATGTAATTTTCTCCTTGTGTAAATAATCTGCGTTGCATATTCTTAGTGCTCTTAATTAGAATCCGATGATTATGCGGATTTTATTTGTTGTTAGAATGAGAATATAAATTTTAGGACATTTTTGTTGATAGATTTCCAATGGACAATCAGTCAGTTAAGTACCATACGTGAAACACACTTGGGCGATAATGTCTCAAAAGAGACATGACTGACTGGGCAGAAGATTATCCCGCAGTAGGTTTCTGCGGTAGACTGATTGCCAGCCAAGGCTATAGAACCCACTCTGTCCTGTTATTTAACCCATAGCTGGAAGGAATAGACGGATTAATACCTTTCCCAAGGGTATTTGCGCGTAAGTGAATGCAATGAATTCAACTGGAATTCGTACTCGGCTCCCCGATTTCTCGTTCCGAGCCGATATCCACTGTATCACAAACGCACATGGACACCGAGTTTTAAACTGATGTTAATACGATGTAGCTTGATATCTAAGAGGGGTAAATAATGGTATTCTTTTATTTGGTATGTGAATTCTGTTCTGTGTTCAATTCTAATTGAGTGATCGACTAGATTAGTTAAAGCACGTGGATATGTAAATAAAGCATCATCAATATTAAGGAAGTATGTTGATTTATTTGCTAAAATATTTAGAAATGACCAGATTCAAGAAATACTAAGATGATACATGCCATCACTCCACTGAGAGGTGATCCCATTACTAATCCAAATGTTTCTGTATAACACTCATTATTAGATGTGTAATAGAATTGATTGGACATGAGAGAGCAGATTGTTATTATTTCAGCTGTAGGTAGAATTTAGAATGGTCGGCCACGTGGCTATTAGTTTCATTCAAAGCTAAATGCTCAATCATGAGGTTACCGGTATTTATTGTATGAAATGTATAAATTTTTAAAAAATGTTCACATTTATTTTTTTCTATATTTATCTAATTATTTTTGGAAAGTGGCTCGGTTCGAATTCCTGTCGAATTCATTGCATTTGGATTTTCCCGCAGTAGGTTGCCATTACTTTTTGTGGTAGCTAAGATTATAGAACCCAATCTATCTTGCCATTTAACCCATAGTTAGAGGGAAAAGCAATGGATTAATACCTTTCCCAAGGGTATTTTGGATGTGGGTTGTGGTGCAATGAATATTGGCTCGGAATGAGAAATTGGGGAGCTGAGTTCGAATCCAGTCAAATCCGTTGCATTCTCTTATTCGCAAACACCCTTGGAAAATGTATTAATCAGTCTCTTCTTCCTCCAGCAGTGGGTTAAATAGCAAGACAGATTGGGTTCTATAGCCTCAGTTGGTAAAAAAATAAGGAACGTTTAAAATTCTTGACCAGCCTCTCTCTTATTTAAACGTTCAAATTTTTATTCTAAAAGTTAATGTTATTTTTTTTAATTTTTTTTTTTTTATAAGCGTTTCACTCCGAGCAAGGCATGTCACTGCCACTACTGTGCAGGGGGCTACGTAGAGTGGAGAAAGGCTGATTAAATATAGGAAATGACAGAGGGTGGGTGATAGGCGGGTAAGGATACCGAGAATGAGGGTTGGGTAGATGAGAGTGTTGTGAGAATAGTTGGGAGTTAGTGTGATAGGAGGTGTCTATTGACCCTACATTTAAACACCTGGAGATTGTAACTGTCGGGAAAGCAGACTTGTGGAAGGGAGTTCCACAGGCGGGAAGCGCGAGAAAAGAAGCTGTTGGAGTAGAATTTACGGTTACATCTTATTTGTTTAACTGTAAAAGGGTGGGACCTAGTTGCTAATCTAGTATCTCGTGTAAATTCGTGCTTAGGCGGCACCAGTGATCTAAGCTCATCGGAGCAGAAGCCATGAAAGTACTTGTAGAAGAGGCACAGGGAAGCCACATCACGCCGGTGTGAGAGCGGCTGCAGCCGGTCTGCCAAGTCAGTATCAACCACGTTACAGATCCTCCTTTGTATTTTGTCAAGAAGCCCAAGGAGAGCAGCAGGGGCACCCGACCAGATATGGCAGCAATATTCAATACACGGGCGGATGGTAGATTTGTATATGTGCAGAATAGATTCAGGTGGGAAAAATTTCCGGGCCCTGCACAGGGAGCCCACTTTCATAGCAGCAGATTTGGCAGTGGATGCGTCTGAAAAACGTTAGAAAATCAGTCTATATAAAACGCTTGAAGGTTGAAACCTAGGTTGTGTACTACATTAACCACGGTTTTATTCCATTCTTATTTAAACCACAGACACTTCCTGTCTGGTATACCTCACTACACTTTGCCCCTAATATTCATTGGCCTGCACCCACTCTACCACTTTCATCTACTATAATAGAATTCTTTTCTTATTTAATATTGTGTTGTGATTCCTGGTGTTAGAGATGCAATTTCTCAAAAGACAAGAAATCTTTTTAAACAACATTATTTTTAGATGGATTATATTTTTGAGGTGCTTACTAAAAATTACATTACATGCTTTGAATTTCTAATCATAGACAATAAATCTAAATCATTGGTTAGAATCAATAACTTTTCTATGCAATCGGTTTAAATTTTTAGTATCCTTTTCATCTTATTTCTAATTAGGATGCATTTTGCTGAAAATAAAACAATTTAATGGAGTAATTATTTTTGCTCATAGTAAATTGATTTCTTTAAAGCTGATCAACCAGACGGTTTGGGAAATTATTGTTTATAAATGTTTGTTTAATTCGGTATGAAATAATAAGGCCAAGGAATAAATATTTTTCGTACGATAAATGTTAAATATGAGAATGCTTGTAAATTTATCGATTATATAAAAGAACTTATTCGGTAAATTGTAAAACTCGATAAAATTTGGGTAGACGGAATTCATCAGTATTATTTAATCGAACACACACACATATATATATATATATATTGATATGTATATTGCTCTGAGGACTGTGGTGGTCAAATAAGATGTTCTAATTCACTACAGCATTCCTCCTGCAATTAAGCTACAACTTTAGCAGTATGAATGCACTCTCCTCTAGAAACAGTTTCCAAACTCTAGGAGAAAGATGATCACTTAAAATTCTAAAATGTTCTGACTTCTGCTAAGAAGGTTGGGTTACTGTGTCGGGCCAGGATGTTTTTCCTGCCTGAATCCATCCAGCATATATACAAATCAACCATTCGTCCGTGCATGGAAAACTGCTGCCAGTGTATGGTCAGGCGCGCCTGCTGTTCATTTCAGTGTTCTCGACAGACTCCAAAGGAGAATCAGTAATGTGATAGTTACCGACTTAGCGACTCGACTGCAGCCATTTCCCCACCGACGAGATGTGGCTTCCCTTTGTCTCTTCTATAAATACTTTCATGGCTTCTACTCCAGCGAACTGTAGTCACTGGTGCCACCGCAACAAGTGTTTGCTCGTGCAACCAGACTGGCAACTGGGTCCCACCCATTCAAAGTTAGATTAACCAAATGCAGACGACAATTCTACTCCTGCAGCTTCATCTCTCGCACTTCCTGCCTGTGGAACTCGCTTCCATATTCTTGCTTTCCTGACGGCTACAACCTCCAGGAATTTAAATGCAATGTCAATACCCATCTATCAATCACTTGACTCTAGTTCTTTCACCACCCCGTATATTCTTTCCTTTCTCTTCACCTTTCTAACTGGTTTCTCTTCCTCTTCACTCTCTTCTATTTAATCTTTTTACTCTTATTTAGCCCCCTGCACATCAGTAGCATTACCCTCTTGCTCGGGGTGATATGATTAAAAAAAATTATTATTAAACGTCGTACAAATGGCAACAAAGATGAGGACAATAGTCCGAATAATGTAAATACTGTAAATACTACCTCATCTCAGAAATATAAACAAATAGAATGATCTATTATTAAACGTCGTACAAATGGCAAGAAAGATGAGGACAATAGTCCGAATAATGTAAATACTGTAAATACTACCTCATCTCAGAAATATAGACAAATAGAATGATCTATTATTAAACGTCGTACAAATGGCAAGAAAGATGAAGACAATAGTCCGAATAATGTAAATACTGTAAATACTACCTCATCTCAGAAATATAAACAAATAGAATGATCTATTATTAAACGTCGTACAAATGGCAAGAAAGATGAGGACAATAGTCCGAATAATGTAAATAGTATATAAATTTACTCTTTCTTGAAAAACAACTGTAAAGCATTACTTATATAAAAGAAGGGTAGATGCCCAAATACACACACACATCTATCTATCTATCTATCTATCTATCTATCTATGTTACTGATCTTATCTAAGACAGCTCAAGTCCAAATCTTTTTTTCAAGATTGTGTTGCGTCATTGTTCTAAATGATTAAGTGCATGTGCCAACAAAATTACCATGATTATCGCGGCAAGTCTTTAGACAGCTTGCACCAATTGGAAATCCTAAACCCTCCTTATGATTGTGCATTCATAACCTTCCCTTAGAAAAGTCATAAATACTTTAGTTATTATCATTTTTTCCACTTAATTTGAGAACCTGATTGCTATAATGTGTTAGACTGTAACATAACCACCACACACATACCCACGCACACACTAACACTCATGTACACCTGTTTTATTATTAAATGCTTTCTTCACACAACGCAGACTCTGTCCCCAATTTTCCAGAACGAGGCAAACAGCGTATTTTAATTAAACCAATAGCATTATTTATCCACGCTTTTATGACTGACATAATTTATTGTAGAGTCGAGACAAGCAAATTTTGTTATTTATTTGCTGTCGTTGTCTATCATATTTTCTTTTCCTTCGTTTTATATTTCTTTTTTGAGGAAACGACGATATTAGAGCCATTGTGGATAATTCTAGAAAATAAGAAAAATTACCATTTATCGACTGATTAAAAATTCATTCGCAGTTTGATGACGATTTCACTTCTTTTCCCCCTTTTTTTACATAATTTCTTTAATTTCTTCAGAGGCAGTTAGAGATATTAGAATGGGCCCCGACTCAGTCTGTAAAAGGAGTTCTATATCTAAGATTGGGGTTCTTTTTTCTCACTGTTATTCTTTGTAAATATACACTGGTGTTTCATTTTAAAATGTTGTTATGTTATTATTCACCCAGACAAATCTAATCTAAACTTATTTATAAATGGTACTTTGTCTGTGTGTGTGTGTCCGTTACCTATAGACTCCGAAACGGCTGAACCGATTTTCTTGAAAAGTTACACAGTTATACTATAAGCGACTGCGAGTGGTCTTAGTTGGTTTTGTGTCGGGCGAGGTACCCCCGATAAATTTCAAAAATTGATAATCGAAAAAATTGGGTTATAGGAGTGGTCCGATTTTAATCAAATTTGATGCACTCATTAACAGAGACATAAGAAACGATATTCAGAAGTCTCAAGGTTTCAGTTCTTGCAATAGTGCAGTAAATAGATAATATATATATATAAAAGGCAAGATGTTTGTCTGTTTTATCTGCCTGTATGTCTGTATTTTTTCAGCATTTTTATTTCAGTTTTTGCTACAAGTTTGGCTCTAAGTAGGTATACTTGTAGTTCTTAGTCTCAGTCATGATACCATTTACTCAGAGAACTTATTTAGCCTTCAAAATTCAGTTTACGACGAAAAAAACTTATTTGATATCGATACCAGGAAATCAAAATTTGACTTACATCCATTCATTTTTCTTTCAGTCTACGGTTTTGCTTTAACTGGAAACAATTATTGCTTTTTAGTCTTTCGTGCCAACGTTCAAAGAGTCTGAGCTCCAGGACTATGGATTAGTTTTAAAGGTTTCATTACACCCGAGCAACACCGGGCTATACTGCTACTTGTACAAAAAAGAACTGGTTAGAATTTTCATAGAGACTAGAGGGTATTATGCTCGCTGTAGTACACATCGTAAGTTAGAATCTGTTGTCTTGTTGCAAAAAATCAGTATTATGTTTAAGTCAGTGTTTGTTTAATTACAAGACAGAATAAGACCAGTTGGTCTATTACCACTTTTTTGTATTTCACAAAACAAATATTGTTTCCCTCTTAGGCACTAAGTCTTCAGACATTTTTGAAAAGTACTAGATTGGCAGATACACTACCGGCCATAATTATTAGGCAACCCCAGTTAAAAAGAAAATAATAATTTACTTCATACTACTTTTAGTATTTATTGCCAAGTGGATAATTCTAAATGAAAATAAAATGGTTCTTTTGTTATTATTACTTTGCAAAATTTTACAAGGCAAACTGCGACAATTTACCCATCGCACCCTGTAGATTTTATATATATATATATATATTACCGGCCATAATTATTAGGCCACCCCAGTTCTTAAATAAAAATGATTATTTCATACTATTTTTAGTATTCATTGCAAAGTGTCAAATCTAAATGAAGATAGAATGGTTCTTTTTTTATTATTATTTTAAAAAATTTTACAAGGCAGCCCACAAGCCTTTGCTTCGGCCAGCCAATAAGAAGAGACTAGCATGGGGAAGAGATCACAAAAACTGGATACCAGAACAGCTCATTTAATTCACATATTTTTGTGCAGTATTAAAAAGAACCATTCTGTTTTCATTTAGAATTTTCCGCTTGGCAATAAATACTAAAAATAATATGAAATACATAATTTCTTTTAAAAACTGAGGTTGCCTAATAATTATGGCCGGTAGTGTTGGTCTAACATTTTGTTTGATAGAATGTGACCGTAATTTCTGTTCTAATAATATTTTATTCACACTTCTCGCCTATGAAATTTTTGTTAAAATATAAAATATAATTTTCAATATTATTAGTCCTGACCCGACGTCTTAGTTTCAGATATATTCCCACCGCTGTAACATAGCTTCTGTTCGCCTTTTTTATAAATACTTTCAATATTTCTGATATGCTTTCTTCTAGTTGTTATTTTATTACTCTACCAGACAAGTTGTACATATGGGAACTAATTAGAACTACATAGAGACTCTGAGGTATTATGGTAGCTGTAGTAATAATGATAAGAATGTGTTGCTTTAGTGCAATGTGGTCTGTTTGGGTTAGTAACTGTGGTTAGCTAATTTTTAAATATAAGAAAGATAATTATTTTGGCATTGTGCCACGTTTTTTTATTATTCAAAATAAATATTACATTTGATGATCTGTAGTTATTACTACATAAATATGTGCAACCAAATTATCGAATGCGGGTAATGTTCTACTAGTGAGCAAAAATCAGTATCAACTCAATAATCTGAGACATCAGATACACCGTTAAAATGTTTTTTTAAATCTTACGCAGCAAAGATCATATTCTGTTTTATTCTACAGTCTTCATGTCATTTATCAACTTTTTGCAGGTTATTTAAAACCGGAAAATATGTTTAGATTATAAAAATAGATATTATTTAGATAATAATTATTTATTCATACAAGTATTGTTAATTAACCCGCATGTGAATATAAAAGTCAGTTAGTCAGATGAGTGCCATACGTGATACACGCTTTGGGCGATCATGTCTCGAAAGTGACATGACTGACTGGGCAGAAGATTATCCCGCAATAGATTGTCATTGCTTTTTTGTGGTAGACTGGTTGCCAACCAATGCTATAGAACCCAATTTGTTCTATTATTTAACCCATAACTAGTGGAAAAAGACAGATTAATACCTTTCCCAATGGTATTTGTGCGTAAGTGAATGCAAGGAAAATTAACTGGAATTCGAACACGGCTCCCTGATTTCTCGTTCTGAGTCGATATCCACTGCACCACAGCGCACATCCGAGTATAGAAGATTTCTATTTTTTTACAAGGGTATTTGCTCGTGAGATAATTTGACGAACCTAACTAGAATTGGAGCTCCGCTCTCTGATTAGCAATTTTGACCAATTATTTACCTGAACATCCTTTCTTACATAATCATAATCATCATCCGTTATACCTAATGGTGTGTAGGGCAGCAACAAAGCTTCTCCACCTCTGCCTATCTTGGGCCAGACTAGTCAATGAAGCCCAAAAGTACTGCATGGCTTTCATCTCATTCTCCACGTCGTTCTTGGTCTTACCATCTTTCTTTTACCATCTGGGGTCCAGTGCAGTGCTGTTCTTGTTATTGACTGTGGATCTTTCCGGAGCACATGCCCAATCCATCTCCACCGCCTTCTTGTAATGATGGTGCTCATATTTTCTTGCTTGCGTCTCCTTAACAGGTCTTCATTGGAGATCTTCTCTGGTCAAAGTATTCGTCGGAGACATACGGTGTGAAAGGATCGAAGTTTTGTTTGATCCGCCTTAGTCATTCTCCAGCACTCAGATCCATAGAGGAGAATAGATACAACACAGCTCTGGTCTAGCTTGTGCTTGGTATTGGTGCTGTACTGTGTTGATCTTCAGATGTTGTACATTTTCTTAAATACACTTCTGGCCTTGCCCAGTATGCTTTGAATATCCTCCTTCGTGCCACCCTCGGGTCTGATTATACTCCCCAGGTAAGTGAACTTGTCTGTATGACGTAGACCTTCTCTATCGACTTTGACATGAACATTTATTAAAAACTGGTCACCCATCTAGGTTGGTTCTTACCAGACACGACGTTGCTTAAATTCGGTAATCGTACGGTAACCGATATTTTAACGTGTTATGGTCGCAAGCCAGCTGATGCATGAATCGATTCTTCCAGTCATGCCTATTCGCAGGTAATAAAGAAAAAATGGCGAGTAACAGAACCAAATTATTTAGAAGAAAAACCTTGGAAAAAGAACGAGAAACCAGCTCATAAAATTTTCCCAAGAGGTCCCGGCAATTTGTATTTAATTAACACCAAAAAATCTCTTACTAGCGACAGCTGCTTAAATCCTAAAAGACATTGAAAATAATCTTCTAATGAGTCTAAATACTAAACCCTTGAGAAGGTCACACGATACCAGTATTTGATATTGACCAGGTTATCATAGCATAGAAAAAATAAAGTGTAGCGAGCTATGAACGCCTCCTTACCAAAAGAAAATGGCAACAAACATTTACCAATAGTCATTCCCATATTATCTTTTCCGTAGTTATTCAGAAATTATAACTAAAGAAAGCTGTTGAAAGGCATGAACCTGATATTTAACAAAAACCTTGTATAACTCTAGTTAAGCATAGGGTTACTACCTTGAACTACTAAATAGTCAAGTAAGTTAAATTTGAAAACAAAGCGCATTTCTGGCCGGGTGCTCCTGCTATCCACCTAGGGGTCCTTGACAAAATCCAACGGAGAATCTGTAATGTTATCGATCCCGACCTGGCAGCTCAGATACAGTCACTTTCTCACCAGCGTAATGTGGCATCCTTGTAACACATCTACAAATACATTTTGTTGCTTAAGAAACGAGAATTTTTCTTCGCTGAAATGGGCATACGGCACATGTAATTTTCAGAGTTTTATTTAAAAACATACATATTAGGCTCCGTAAATTGATATTATTTAAACAAACCAAACTAGACAGTTAGCCATATTCTGCCTAAATGTTAATTATGAAGAAGATAAACTGAACCCCGACTTCATGGAACGATTAATACTCTTTCGTATTTTAAATGATTCTTAAGTTCCAAGTAATTTAAAATTAGGTGCAGAAAAATATATATTATCACCCCACAAAGTTAGAGATCAGTTTATGTATTGATTATAATATAGAATCGATCACCCCACTTTTCATTATCTATATATGTTGCCCCTCCCATCCTAATCCAATAGAGACATTCTACATTGTTATCTATAAAAGTGACAAGGATGAACGTTGTGTAAGTATTTGTTTGTTTGATAGATTCTACTTAACGTCTGCATTTTGCGGTCTAGCTCGACGGGAGTTGGGCTCAGATGTAAATCAAAATTTTACAACGCTAACGACACCTTGACATTTTTCAGAAAGTCAAAATTATGTAGGGGATAGAAAAATATATATTATCACCTGATAAAATCAGGGATTATTTTATGTATTGGTTATAATATAGAATCAATCACCCCACTTTATATTATCTATATCTATATATGTTAACCTTCCCCCTGTCACCCTAATCCAATAGACATTTTACATTGTTATCTATATCTATAAAAGTGACGAGGGTGGACGTTGTGTAATATTTGCTATGTAAATTAATCATGTTTTTTATTCTTATTATTCCTTAAGCTACCCAAGTGAAACCGGGCTAAACTACTAGTATATATATATATATATATATATATATATATATATGAGACAACTTGAGATAAGCAAATCCTTCTTTGACTAAAAATATTTTGCAACTACCCGAGTGAAACCGGGCTAAACTACTAGTATATATATATATATATATATATATATATATATATATATGAGACAACTTGAGATAAGCAAATCCTTCTTTGACTAAAAATATTTTGCAACTACCCGAGTGAAACCGGGCTAAACTACTAGTATATATATATATATATATATATATGAGACAACTTGAGATAAGCAAATCCTTCTTTGACTAAAAATATTTTGCAACTACCCGAGTGAAACCGGGCTAAACTACTAGTATATATATGTATATATATATATATATATATATATATATGAGACAACTTGAGATAAGCAAATCCTTCTTTGACTAAAAATATTTTGCAACTACCCGAGTGAAACCGGGCTAAACTACTAGTATATATATATATATATATATATATGAGACAACTTGAGATAAGCAAATCCTTCTTTGACTAAAAATATTTTGCAACTACCCGAGTGAAACCGGGCTAAACTACTAGTATATATATGTATATATATATATATATATATATATATATGAGACAACTTGAGATAAGCAAATCCTTCTTTGACTAAAAATATTTTGCAACTACCCGAGTGAAACCGGGCTAAACTACTAGTATATATATATATATATATATATATATATATATATATATATATGAGACAACTTGAGATAAGCAAATCCTTCTTTGACTAAAAATATTTTGCAACTGGCTATGGAATAAGAAGGAAGATGATTCCAGAAAACCGGAATCTTATAAATATTCTATTTTCTTTATCATGAATAAGAAAGAGTTTATCTCTGTCAAAGAAATATTTCAATTCTAATCATATAAAACAATGTGAGGATTTTAGAATAAGTTTTGATTAAAATTGCTAAACAAATTCTCGCTTCTAATAACTTTTGTTGGAATATTTTCGTTGCAGAATACATAAATTGCACCGTGTTTTTATTTGTGTCGATCTGATAAGATAAAAATCTTTTGTCCGTCATAAACCAGTTGAGAGAGATAGATAGATAAGAAAAGAACTTTTATATATATATATATATATATAAAATAAAATAAATTTTCAATATTCAAAAATGTTGAATGAACATTTCAACATGAAATCTCTAAGAGAGATTTTACATCTCAGCAACGGTACTTCATTCAGAATGGAAATAAAAATAAGAATAAAAAGAATAAAAAAATAAATAAATATATATTATTTCTGTAATTTTAATTATATTCAGCTCTCCTCCTTTATCATTTTTTAATATTAAAATTTTAATATTAATTAGGATCAGGTTTTTGGGATTTACCTTCCTACTTTTCCGTTTGGATTTAAGTATTTTAATATATATATATATATATATATATATATATATATATATATATACTATTTTAGATTTTATAACACAAATATGTTATAATGTCACTACAAATGTAGCAATTTTGTTTCGACACTGTGTCTTATCAAGTGATGATGTGCTTTCAATTCGAACAGTTTTAAAACGTTCAAAACTAGCCAAGCCCCACTTTATTGCGTAAAATAGCAGAGGAGTTGAACATATCAGAAGGCAGTTTATTTATTTACCATTTTGCATGAACATTTGTCAATGAGAAAGCTGTGTTTAAAGTGGGTGCCGCGTTTGCTCGTGTCGATCAAAAACAACAACGGGTCAACGATTCAGAGCGTTGTTTGCAACTCTTTTAACGAAATAAGTAGTTTTAGGGTAAACATGTGACAATGGATGAAGCATGGATCCACCACTTCACTCCAGAGTCAAATCGACAGTCAGCTTAGTAAACATCAGCTGGCAACGTAACGTGTAAGCTGTTTTGTTCATCGATTACCTTGACAAAGGAAGAACCATCAATAGCAAATATTATATAGCATTATTGGTGCGTTTAAAAGAAGAAATCGCCAAAAAAACAGCTACAGATGAAAAAGAAAAAATTGATCTTTCACTAAAACAACGCACCGTGTCACAAATCGATCACAACGATGACAAAACTACATGAATTGCTTTCGCATCCACTCGTTTCTCTAGATCTAGCCCCCAGCAACTACGTCTGCAGACGTTAAAAGAATGCTCCAAGGAAAGAGATTCGGTTCCAATGAAGAAGTGATATCGGAAACTGTGGCGTATTTTAAAGCCAAAGACAAATCGTTCGACAAAAAAAGCCATCAAATTGTTAGAGAAGCGTTGGAATCAGTGAAAGAGACTATGTTAATAAATAAAGTCGAATTTCGCCTAAAAGTTGTTGCTGTTTTATTAGTTAGGCCCGGGACTTAATTAGCGACGTGTAAGATAGATAAAATAGATGGTAGATAGATATGAACAAGATAGAAATGAATTTACTGAGATAAATATCTATACTTATTTATAAATGGAACTTTATCAGTGTGCGTGTCCGTTACCTATAGACTCCAGAACGGCTGAACCTATTTTCTTGAAAATTTACACAGTTGTACTATAAGCGTCTGCGAGTGTTCTTAGCTAGGGCTTGTGTCGAGGTACCCCCAATAAATAGAAAAAATCGGGTTATAGAAGGAGTGGTCCGATTTTAATAACATTTGATACACTTATAGACAAAGACATATGAAACGATATTCAGAAGTTTCAAGGTTGCAGTTCTTATAATAGTGCAGAAAATCGATGATATATCCATATATAAAAGGCAAGATGTTTTTGTGTGTGTGTGTGTGTTTTTTTTTAGCCCTTTTATTTTAGTTTTGCTTCCTGCCTGGCTCTAAGTAGGTATAGTTGTAGTTCTTAGTCTCAGCCATGATACCATTTACTCAGAGGTCTTATTTAGCCTTCAAAATTCAGTTTACGACAAAAAAACTTATTTGATATCGATAAAATCAAAATTTGACTTACATCCATTCATTTTTCTTTCAGTCTACGGTTTCGCTTTAACTGGAAACAACTATTGCGGAGTCTATAGGTAACGGACACACATACACACACAGAGACAAAGTCCAATTTATAAATAAGTTTTAGATATATGAATATATTAAGATAGACTGATAAATGTTAGACATACAGATATGAACAAACGAAGATAGATATTTATAGAACAAGAAATCTTTCTAGCTTGAGGGTTCTATATATATATGTATATATATATATATATATATACTCTCTCTCTCTATAGAGGGTTCTATATATATATGTATATATATATATATATACTCTCTCTCTCTCTCTCTCTCTATATATATATATAGAGAGAGAGAGAGAGAGAAGAATAGTAAAATAGTTATTGCCAAATTGAGAAACACGGAAAAGTAAAAAAAAAATCGTTTTCTTGTCTGTTACAAACAATCATTCATCACCCATTTTTTTTAAATTGTGCCACACCGCTCATTAAAAATTGCGAAAATCTCTCTGACGTCACAATCAAAAGGTAAATAAAATGCATCGAAGCTGGCTAATAGGCATAAGTAAACAAGTTTTATTCTAATCTTATATCAGTAACGACTCATTAAAATCCCACACCCAGTTATCATGCTTAAAATCACGATTTATTCAATAAAGGCTTCCGTCGAACAAATATGAAATATTATCACACCATCTTCTTATAAATATACGAAGTATTCCATCTCTCCCATCGTTTATATTAAATCCTTCTATGGTCTTGTGATGGGCGTGGGTCTGAGCGTTTGGATTTGTTGTTCACGCTAGATAATGCGGTCTCTCCCAGAAATTTAAAGTTCCGCTCAGCTACATCTTTTTCTATATACCTTGTCTTTTCAAGGCCGTAGGCAGTCACGGCCCTCCACGTCTCCCTATCCCTGGTGGCTCTTAGCACGCTTTTTCCTCTAACATCTCACAAACCCCTTTGTATTATCCACTAAATCTAGAATATAAATGTATAGAAACTAGCATGGTCACAAAATGAGGGATCAGTTTATATATTGAATATAAGATAGACTTGATCCCCCATTTTATATCCACATTATAATTACTTATAAACAGTTGACATATATATTCTTTTTCTATGTGCCTTGTGCTTTCAAGGCTGTAGGCGATCATGGCCTTCCACGGCCCCTTATACGTGGTGGCTCTTAGCACGCCTTCTCCCATTACAACATGCAACCATCGTTCCATCATCCCCCTGATCAGGTCCTTCAAATATGTTATCCGCTGCTTTTCCTCGTCTCTTTTCCTCTCTATCTGGCCTGTTAGTATCAGGATCTCTAAGCCCTCCTTTCATTACATGTCCCAGGAACTTCAGCAGTTCCTTCCTGATGCTCAGTATTAATTTCTTTTTCGTTTCCATCCTTTCCAAAACCTCTTCATTGCTCACATGCTCGGTCCATGATAGTCGCAGCATCCTTCTGTAGAACCATGTTTCAGTTGCTTCAAGTTTTCCTTCATCTTCGAAGATATTGTCCAACATTCACTGCCCTATTGAAGAACTGTCATCACATAGCATTAAAGTACTCTCTTCTTTGTTTCTATCGAAATTGTCCTGTATCTTAATACACTTCTCAGCTCCTGAAATGCATGCTTGTGCTTTTGGATCTCAGGAATATAAATATATAGAAACTGCTGTGACCACAAAGTGAGGGGTCAGTTTATATATTGATTGTAATATGGAACTGATCCCCCACTTTATATATTCAGTATGTTTCTATAGAACCACATTTCAGTTGCTTCAAGATTTGCCTTCATCTTTGATGATATTGTCCAGCATTCACTGTCATATTGAAGAACTGTCATCACATAGCAATCCAGTACTCTCTGTTTCCAGCGAAATTTTCCTCTTTCTTAATACTTTACTCAACTTCTGGAATGCTTAGTGAGTTGAAATGAATTTCTTCGAACGTGAGAACGCTGGGATTAAAACTAGTTGCGGAGCTACACATAGAACATTCCATGAATACAAATGGATTTACGTTCGGAATTACAGGGTGAAAAATATTATAAAATAAAAAATAATATGAATTCTGCCAAATTTACCGATAAAACAATACAACTTATTCGAAAATGTGAAAGTTTTAATTTAAAAAATTGTAAACAGAACTTGTCCATATTAATGAACAAAATAAGCATGAGATAATATTAGCAGCCGAAATACACCTTATTTAAATATTTACATATATGTGTGTGTGTAAATTGTAAAAAAATCTATTTTTTCAGGAGAGCAAATTACGCCTAGAATAATTCTCACATATAGTCCGGAAATCCTGCTTAATCCGAGAACACTAAACATAGGTATATAGTACCCAGCACAAATGACGCCATTTTAATTACTATTTTAAATTTTCCGTACCCTATTTTTTTACATAAATAATATGTTTTTCAGTACTTATTAATGTTAACTCAAAACACATATTTTGAAGTGCCTGCATGTAAAATATTTCAAATAAAGATTTATATTTAATATTGTTTTGATATTTTCAAAATCGGGTATGATATACCGATTTTTAGTAGTCGTGTAAGTTTAATTGATGGTTAGTGTTCTAGCGTTAATATTTAGAGATTCTTGATAAACTCAAATAAAAATTAGCGATACTTTTGGTCCTGACCTGGCATTTCAGCTTCAGGCCCTTTCTGACAGACATTAATATATATATAAACATGTTACGGAAATTAACGAAGATTAACGAAACTTGGTTATAAACAACCGACAATTTAAAATGATTTTTTTGAACATTATTTTTGATCCATACTCATATTTAAGTAGATATTCTGTTTTTAATTAAACAGTATTATATATTTATATCTACTGACCTGATTATTTACGAGAAATGTTTATTACGAAAATGTGTGTAATTCGGCAGGATTCGAACCTGCGGCCCCTAGATATAAATATATAATACTGTTCGATGAAAAATAGTGTTCAAACAAATCATTTCATATATATATATATATATATCTGTGAATTTAGATAAAACTTAATGGAGAAATAGTCATTTTAAGGCATACATTCTTCGACTCCTTATAAACAGTTAGTAGTAACTATTTCTTTGTAGTGGGAGGTATGTGGGCTGACCCTTGGGTTAGCAGTGGTAGGTTGTGTGGAAGTAACTGCTAGGTCAACTTTTAAAATATTTGTGAAATTCTTTTGTCAGGACTAATTGGGGAAATAAGATAATTATTGTAATTTATACTTATTTCTACTTATTTCTATGGCGATACATACTTATGATTTCCCTTCGTTTGTTTAGGAGTATATTTTGATCTTGAAATTTTAATTTTTTCTGTCAAACATAGATTGCAACTATCTCTTAAGCTATTAGGGGTCTTATCCTTGCCTATTTTATCCCATTTATCTGGGGATCTGAGTTGCTTTCTTTTAATTCCCTGTATTTTCTAGAACGAGCAGTTTGGTATTTTAAACTTGGGTTAGTGAAGGGGTGCCTGTTGGTATAAAGACGTTGCTTCCAAATTACCCCGGAAATCCCAAAATAAACATTCAATCTCACCTGCTTTTTCTTAGGATAGATGGTGGCTTGATAAATCACATTTTCAGATCTACCCTTACCCTGAACCGGACAGTTATTTCTAGATCTACAGTTACAGATGGTGTCTTTTATTTTTCTGTCTTGGATTCTCTACTCTTCTTCAAGATTTGGTTCTTATGTGAGCAAATAATGTTAAACATGCTATTGGTACACGGGTAACTAATTTTGATAATTTTCCTATTGAATATTTTACTTAGGGGATCATCACCATTCCTTTACCTAAACTAAACTCTGAGCTTAGAATTTTCATCATTCCCTGTTTATAAGGGGTCGAAGGATACATGCCTTAAAACGACCTGTTGAAAATGGCTATTTCCCCACTAACTTTTATCTGAATTTACAGATGAATAAAGATATATCTGCTCTGTAAACTGAATTGGTTTGCATTGAGCTCTTTAATGGATCATTTTTAATATTTTAACGACATTACTAGGATCCTCCTGGATTATTTACCAACCTTATCTCGGATTTTACAGTCTATCGCAAAAAGCAAGGATAACCTACTGTGGGAAAATCTTTTGTTGAGTTTGTTTTGAATCGAAAGAGACGGGGTCAAAGCGTGTACCACCTATGACACTTATCTAGCAGGTGAAAGAACCATCTGACTATTAAATACCTGGGAAGCGTTATAACAGAAAATGAATAGTGCGACACAGAGATCCGAAGGCGAATTGGCCTGGCGAAGGAAGCATTCCAGAAGATGAGTAAGGTATTAAGAAACATGTGGTCAACGAAAGAATGCTACTGATGAAGAAACATCGACCATGGTTCTGACGAATGTTGCTAGAAGCCCTGTGAAATCAGTAAGGAAAATAAGCCAGGTGCTAACAATTAGCAAATCAGTACATCGTCTTCTTAAAACACAGAAAGAGAATTAATGCATGTATTAATGCAGAGGGTGAGAAACTTTAGCATTGTTTTGATTATGATCGATAAAACGGATATTCATATGTATCTTTGAAATTATTTGTTTGAACATTATTTTTAATCGATACTCGTATTTGAATAGACATTCTGTTATAATCAAACATAATATTTATATATTTATTTCTACCAGGCTCATTATTTACGATAAATTTTAAACGAAAACGTGCGTAGTTCGACAGGATTCGAATTTGCTACCTTTATCAACATAGGGGAAGCCACTAATTGATCTGGTGCGTCTTAGACCACTCGAGCACGAAAGTCACCACAGTCTAAACGAAGTCAAATCAAGCCTATATAACAAAATTTTCGATTCTACATAACTAACCATCTCTACTCTGAAATGTATCGTTATCTAACAAATGTAAACCTACAATGTTACGGAAAATCATGAAGATTAACGAAATGGTTTTAACAATCGACATATTTAAATTATTTGTTTGAACATTATTTTCATTCGATATTCGTATTTGAAAAAATATTCTGTTTTTATTCAAACAGTATATTAATATATTTATTTCTACCGGCTTTATAATTTATTAGTGATTATTAGTTGTTAACCTCGGGATTTTCCATAGCATAAGTACTTTTATAAAAATCAGGATGGTGCGAGACTTATGGGAGAACCTGTAAATTAATGTTAAGAAACAGTTTATGCGGATCTGTTTGGAAGATAACTGCTAATCCTACACTTGAATAGGTTAAATTGTAGTGATTTGGGGAGCATTCTCTTGGGAGTCGTTTCTACAAAGCAGTACTTCGTGGGAAGAAGCTGCTTGATTGAAATTTACTTCCCGCTCATAGGATGCAGAGGGTGGTTCGCAGCAAAGCGAGGAGCATCGCGTGTCTTAGCTGTGAAGGTTAGAACTGGTGCAGTTTGCCTCAGCACTTGGATAAGAGCAGTGAGAAACTGGGGAGCCGAGTTTGAATTCCAGTTGAATCTATTGTATTCACGCAAATACCCTTGGGAAAGGTATTAATCCGTCTCTTCCTTCCAGTTATGGGTTAAATAGCAGAACAGATTGGATTCTATAGCCTTGGTCGGCAACCAGTCTACCACAGAAAGCAATGGCAACCTACTGCGGGATAATCTTCTGCCCAGTCAGTCATGTCTCTTTCGAGACATGATCGCCCAAACGGGTATCACGTATGGCACTTAACTGACTGACTGAATATAATAGTTGAAAACATGATTAAGGCTTTTACTAGGCATAAAGTGGGGGATCAGTTTTATATTGTTATGATGTAGTAAAGTGATCCCCCACTAATTACTACTAATAATATAATACATCTCTTCTTCCTCTATGAGTCAAGTAACAGGACAGATTGGGTTCTATAGCTTTGGTCGGCAACCAGTCTACTGCAGAAAGCAATGGCAAACTACTGCGGGATAATCTTCTGCCCAGTCAGTCATGTCTCTTTCGAGACATGATCGCCCAAGTGTGTATCACGTATGGCACTTAACTGACTGACTGACAGGAAAACCGGCAATTTTACAGAATTTTTAGACATGGATAGTTTTTACGAGTTCCACTTGATGTCTTGGTTGAGTTTAAGGTCGAATAGTCACTCAATGATTGAGGCCTGCTTGATCGGATAACTCTTTTTTACCAGAGTTCATATTGCAATTTTTTTATGTTAATGGTATTCTCTAGTATTTTTACCAGAGCTTATATTGCAATTTTGACACGAATGATTTTCTCTGGCAGTCCGTATTACTGGTTTTCATATTTTGTTCATCTCTATGCTTTGTCAGCTTAGGAGATTTTTTAGCCTGGCATATGTGCTAATTACTTAACTTTACCTATGACCTCTAGTAAAAATACTAGAGAAAACCATTGCCATCAAATATTGCAATATTTTTTATAATCGTGTCGCCCCAGCAAGGAATTATACTGCCACTGTTGTACGTGGGGTGTCAGGAAACGGATAAGAGAGTGATGAGAATACTGCAGAAATGAGATGAGAGAGAGGATGCAATTTGGTGAGATAGGAGATGACTATTGACTTTACATTTGAACTCTTGGAGATTGTAAAAGGAAGGGAGTCCACAGGCGGGAAGTGCGAGAAAAGAAGCTGGTGGAGTAGAATTTGCGTTTACATCTTATTGGTTTCACAGTAAAAGGTTGGAACCTAGTTGCTAATCTTGTGGCTTGAGTCAATACGTATATAGGGGACACTAGTGAACCGAAGTCGTGAAAATACTTGTAGAAGAGACACAGGGAAGCCACATTGCGTCGGTGTATCTTGGCAGCCAAGTCGGGATCGATCGATCACATCGTAGATTCTCCGTTGAATTTTGTGAAATCTGGTTAGAAATGGTTACTTAACATTAGGTTTATAAATCCCCAAAGTTCAGTTGTTTTGTTCTTTAAGGACAAAGGCCAAGTTGGTTAGTTCTTTCGACTTCATTTCACTTAAGAGTTGTAAGTTTAATACCAGGTGAAAAAGTAACTTGCAGGGTTAGAGGGAGATAACTCATGACACCCAAAAGAGGCACGAGGCAAGGAATGTAGTTCATATACACCAGTGATTATAATAAAGGGTTAGGTTCGAATTTCCTAGCATCTGAAGAAGGCCAAAGCGTACAACGACCGAAACGTCGTACAAATGGCAACAAAGATGAGGACAATAGTCCAAATAGTGTAAATACTGTAAATACTACCTCATCTCAGAAATATAGACAAATAGAATGATCTATTAGTAAACGTCGTAAAAATGGCAACCAAGATGAGGACAATAGTCCGAATAATGTAAATACTACCTCATCTCAGAAATATAGACAAATAGAATGATCTATTATTAAACGTCGTACAAATGGCAACAAAGATGAGGACAATAGTCCGAATAATGTAAATACTGTAAATACTACCTCATCTCAGAAATATAGACAAATAGAATGATCTATTATTAAACGTCGTACAAATGGCAACAAAGATGAGGACAATAGTCCGAATAATGTAAATACTGTAAATACTACCTCATCTCAGAAATATAGACAAATAGAATGATCTATTATTAAACGTCGTACAAATGGCAACCAAGATGAGGACAATAGTCCGAATAATGTAAATACTGTAAATACTACCTCATCTCAGAAATATAGACAAATAGAATGATCTATTATTAAACGTCGTACAAATGGCAACAAAGATGAGGACAATAGTCCAAATAATGTAAATACTGTAAATAATACCTCATCTCAGAAATATAGACAAATAGAATGATCTATGATTAAACGTCGTACAAATGGCAACAAAGATGAGGGCAACAGTCCGAATAATGTAACTACTGAAAACATGTTTGCATAAAAGTGTAGTTAAATGAAAGCCACAATTTCGTTTAAAGAAAAGCCTGTGTTATATTGAATTCGAGAACAGCTAATATTCATTTTTTTCAATTTCAAAAAAGAAAAATAGAATATTTATCTGAAGATTAACTCGCCAAGAATTTAATTTCAGCCGATCTTACAAATACGCCAGATGTTCACTTACGTGAGCAATATGACGCACAGCTTATTCATAGAGTTTAGAATGCCATTCCCCTGCTTCGTAACAGGAAATATTAATATTGATATCCCAAAACACTGATTGAAGATTTTAATGTTTTCGTTTTCAAATTTCTCGGCGCATTCTAAGCGAATACATATTCTACTTAATGTTCAGTCGATATTAGCTTCTTGAAAACATCAAAATCAATACTTGGAGGATGTGCATTGTGGTACAGTGGATATCGGCTCGGAACGAGAAACTGGGGAGCCGAGTTCGAATTCTAGTTGAATCCATTGTATTCATTTACGCGCAAATACCCTTGGGAAAGGTATTAATCCGTCTCTTCCTTCCAGTTATGGGTTAAATAGCAGAACAGATTGGATTCTATAGCCTTGGTCGGCAACCAGTCTACCGCAGAAAGCAATGGCAACCTACTGCTGGATAATCTTCTGCCAAGTCAGTCATGTCTCTTTCGAGACATGATCGCCCAAGCGTGTATCACGTATGGCACTTGACATAATTGATATTTTAAATTGCCATATTCTAGTAGAGGTAATGATGATAACCCTTTCCCTATGAAGTAATATTTGGAACTCATTGACAGAAATGTCATTATTGTTATCGGTTAAAATTTATAAAATCTTTTTCTTACAATAAGTTTTCATGAAAACATGACCAGTAGCTGTTATCGCTCTTTCCAGTATTGATGACGGTTTCTTTCCTCATTTTTTAACTAAAATTGTGTGGAATACTAACATTGCCGTGTTTAGCAACATTGCCTCCCCCACCCCGCAGAATGAAACTTGCGCCCCCTAACATACTGAACCCACAATAAATGGTCAGTCAGTTAAGTGCCATACGCGAAACACGCTTGGGCGATTATGTCTCAAAAAAGACATGACTGACTGGGCAGAAGATTATCCCGCAGTAGGTTACCATTGCTTTCTGTGGTAGACTGGTTGCCGACCAAGGCTATAGAACCCAATCTGTCCTATTATTTATCCCATAACTGGATGGAAGAGACGGATTAATACCTTTCCCAAGGGTATTTGCGCGCAAGTGAATGCAATGAATTCAACTGGAATTCGAACTCGGCTCCCCGATTTCTCGTTCCCAGCCGATATCCACTGCACCACAACGCACATCCTATAAATGGTAAACAATAAACAATAAATGGTACTTTAAACAAAATAACATACTCTCGGAAAGCAGATATTCCGTGGTCACGAAAACACCGAAGAAATCGCTCAATTGGCGATTTGAAGCTATAGATTACGAAAATTTTCACAACTTTTAGCTAATTTTTATGTATGTTGAAACATATATCTATAAACTATTTCTCTCTCATGTTCATTTGTTTTTTATTACAAATGATTTGCGGCTTCTTCGGAGTTCCGGAAGGCTTCTATAAAAGGTTATACATACGCTATCACACCCTGATTTAGCACTCTGGAAGAATGGGAGACTTTGAAAACCGTATCTACTCCGGCATATACGCATCGCTCATTCAATAATGAATTAGAGCATATTACACACACGATTGTTTTGCGCCAAATATTGACACATTTCAAGTGTGACATTCCTTTGGCTCAGCTAGTCTCTTAAGTGCCATACGCAATAAGACATGACTACCTTTCTCAAGGATATTTGCGCGGAAGTGAATGCAACGAATTTAACTGGAATTCGGACTCGGCTCTCCGATTTCTCGTCCCAAGCCGATTTCCTCTACTCTGCCATAATAAACAATTTGTGATACCGTGCAGTAGATATCCGCTCGGAACGAGAAATCGGAGAGCCGGGTTCGAATTCCAGTTGAATTTACTTACACGCAAACACTCTTGGGAAATGTATTAACCCGTCTTTTCTTCCTCTAGCTGTAGGTTAAATAGCAGGATACTGAATTCTATAACCTTTGTTGCCGAATAGTCTACCGCAGAAAATAATGTCAAGCTACTGCGGGAAAATCTTCTTCCCTAGTCAGTAAATGCCGTTCGAGACATGATCGCCCAAGTGTGTATCACATATGCACTAAATTGACTGACCATTCAAAATTCAGTCGTATACAAGCTTTAAAATTTTATTCTATCGTATACTGATTCTGGATTACGAGGCACTGTGAAGGGATTATTTTTTTTCCAACATTCGTATTTCTATATAAAATGTTTTGACTGACAATTAAGATGGCGTTGTAGAACCTAAAAGCAGATTAGGTTTATCTGTTTTTCTAATCCGATAATGCGACGCATTCCAGACGGATTGAATAAGCTGTTTTCTAAATTCCTCACATAACTGAAAATCCAGCATGTTTGGTAGACGAAATATTCTTCTTCATCTTTTCTGCGGAGTGTCCCTTATAGACGGTGGTGATTATGCCACTTCGCCTCCTTTCGTTCCTTGTAGCTCATATTAGGTTGTCCCAAAAGTTCGAAATTGAGATTTTACTGGCAAAAACAACACAAATTATTGTTCAAAATAAAGACCATCAATTTCCAAGATTTTCTGCCATCGATCTGCAAGCTTTCCGATCTGGTCAAAACACCATTCAGCCGGCTTCGAATCAAAGAATTCTTGACACGCTTCCTAGACTTCATCAAACGAGTCGAATCGGCAGCCCTTCAAAAAGGGTTGCATTGAGCGGAAAAGACTGTAATCTGTTGGAGCACGGTCATAACTGTAGGCTGGATGTGGCAGAACCTCAACGCCGTCCATCTCTTCAAACTTGTCTTTGGTCTTCCTGGCGGTGTGTGGCTTGGCATTGTCCTGTTGCATCAAAGCGCGCTTTCGGTTGATCAGAGCCGGGTACCTTTGCTTCAATTTTTCGTAGACCCGCTCAAGTTGCTGACAGTAAATTTCTGCATTGATGGCACGACCATTTAGAACCAACTCAAAATGCACGATTCCTTCAAAGTTCCACCAAACGAACAACATGACTTTCTTGCCGAATTGATCTTGTTTTGCAACTGACGGTGTCTCTTGCCCTTTTTGAACCCATCGATTGTACTGGAGCAGATAGACCCATTTCGCAAGTGTTTACGAACTTTTGGTACAACCTAATAATAAATAAATAATAATAAATTTCGTCATTTTGTCATTTTGTCATTTCTCCTAAACCTCGGTCTACTTTCGATTTTCTCATGTCCATCATGCGTATACGCACTATCATCTGTCCCTCTTTCCCTCAAATCTATCCGCCTGGTATTAGATTTTCTAAGCCGTTCTTCCTCTCTTGTGCCGCAGAAATTTTAACTAGCTCTTCTTGGTGTTAAGCATATGTTTATTTATTTTGTGGTGATACCGAGCAAAGCGAGGGGCCTGATCTTTGCACTCTCATGACCATAAAGCAAATGACCCAAACTCGTCGGTGCGCAGCCGGCTCGATGCAGATGTTCCGGTTGAAAACTTAAAAATTAATTAAATATCAAATTCCAGTTCACGAGCCTACGCTAAATTTTTTATCGGCTAATGGGACACCCAGAATCAAATACGAGTATGAATTCCCAAATGATCTGCTACGATCCAAAAAGACGAAATAAAAAGCCGATACAGAAAGCATCGCCAGACAGACAGACAGACACAAACAGACAGACTCGAGAGCGACGAGTGTAATTAGTATCTCCCTTGACCGACGTCAAGCGGCTAACTATGCTCGCCTCCCTTCTCTATCCTCTTATCCTTCGCTGTCTCAAAACTACTTACCGACCAAAGGAGCGGATACATCAAAGACATTCCTTACTTACAACGCTCCCACTTACCTAAGCATAAATTCTC